>SJXQ01012000.1:0-90109 GCA_006408695.1 Aepyceros melampus | reverse complement strand
AAAAAAAAAAAACTTATTTTGAATTTGGAAGTGGTCTTAAAAGAGCTTAGAATACCTAAGAAAGACCGATATATATATATATATATATATATATATATATATATATATTTATCTGTCTATTTATTTATCTATTTCATCTGTCTTTATGTCTTCTATTTTATTTTTTCACTTTCACTATTTCATTTATCTTAATGTCAGTGTGGACTGACTATATGGACTCTCAGATATGTTTCATTCAAAGATATTTTCCTTCTGCATGTAATGCTTATAAAATTAAGAATAAAAATAATTATGTGCAAAGTAAAACTGCAAAAAGTTAAAAGATATTCAGAGTTCTTCTTGAACTTTCCCTGCCTCAGGCCCTGGGATTTAGTCCATAAAAAAATCTGGTTTCTTTCATTGGAGAATAGTACTTGGAAAACAAAATCAAAGTGCTAGGTGAATTTTATTTTATTTATTTTAAATATCAGAGAAATTTTTATTAGTTCGTATTTTTCTTGCTGTTAATAAAAATTGTAGTTTAGAATCAGAATTTATTTAAAAATCATATTTCTAATACAGAATATTAAAAAATTTGAAAAATGCTTATTATTTCTTTTCTGATTTCAAAAGTAGTATACATGCAGTGGGGGAAATTTTTAAATAGAGAAAGGTATAAATTCTCATTCTAGTGCTAATCGCAGTTAATATTTAAACATTTTTTCCTTTGGGCTTTTATACATTGAAATAAATAAGAAGCCATACTGTATATAATGCTTTAACCTATATATATATATTTTTAAAGGCTGTGCTGTGCAGGATGCAGGATCTTAGTTCTCTGACTGGTAATTGAACCTCACCTGTCATGTAGTGGAAGAGAGGAGTCCCAAGCACTGAACTGCAAGGGAATTCACGATATAGTCTACTTTAAAAAACTGAATATAATTTTGAACACTTTACCTTGATATTAAAAATTCTTTTGAAACATTCTTTTAATGAATGTATAATACTGCATTGTACTAACACAATTTCTTGAAAATTTATGAGATTTTCCATTACTTAATTTTATATATAATCTGACAACAAATATTCTTATACATAAATCTTTGGCCATCTCTGTAGATTATATTTTTAAGAAAATAATCATTTTATTATTTTTTCATACACTGGTTTACAAATATCATATTTTAATAACTTAATAACTTTTAAACTAGGGAAGGCATCTTTCCAGAATGCTATATAAATTAGTTACCACTTCTCAGAAGGCTGTCAAACTCAGAACCTAATTAGTTGTATATCTCTAGCCTAAGTTACCAGAATACTATATATATACACATATAAATGAAGCTATAGTAGATATAGATAGGACCTCAACTGTATCTTGCTAAATCACACTAAAAGAATGGTTTTAGATAGGATGACAATTCATCTTGGGTCAGTACTGAGAGAATTCATATCCATTATGACAGGAATTTTGCAATTATTATTCATAAAAAAAGCTGATAGCACTGTGGATGGATTTGTCATCCTTGATACATTTGTGAAGGATCAGAAATTTATTTTCAATCATTTAAATAGCCCTGAAGTGGAAATCCCAAAGCTGGGGTTCGT
Organism: Aepyceros melampus; assembly: GCA_006408695.1. Classification (NCBI taxonomy): domain Eukaryota; kingdom Metazoa; phylum Chordata; class Mammalia; order Artiodactyla; family Bovidae; genus Aepyceros; species Aepyceros melampus. The sequence continues at coordinate 88,519 of SJXQ01012000.1, read as the reverse complement.
CTTTAAGAAATAAACAGGTGAGTTGGGCCCAAGACAGCTGTGCTTGAAGCCAGGTTTTATACAATTCAGTGTCTGAAAGAGTGCTGTGAGCTCTGGGTGCTATAGGAATCATAGAGGAAGAGTGTGTGTGGGTTGCTCATTCCTGGGCATCTTCCTGGAGGCAGCTGAACATATATAGAGCTCAACTTTCCTCTGGCAGTGTTGTCTGTACCTGGAGAAGGAAATGGCAACCCACTCCAGTACTCTTGCCTGGAAAATCCCATGGATGGAGGAGCCTAGTTGGCTACTGTCCATGGGGTTGCAAAGAGTCGGACACAACTGAGTGACTTCACTACTATAGCATCACATTAGGGATTAAACGAGAGAAGGAATCAGGGAAAAGTTTTCATAATGGGGAAGAGCTGAAGTTTCTTAAGTGAAAAGCCTTGTAAGAATCATCTCGCATGTGCCATTTTCCAAACCATCTTCTTTATACCTGAAGGACTTTCTCCAAAAATGGGAAGGTCAGAACCACCTGTAAATCCTGAGCCTGTGGCAGAGTTTTTTCTTCTTCTCTAACAATGAGGAATCAACAAGACCTGGATTATTAGGAGACTAGACGGAGGCTGGACATCATCATCCAATACCACTGCTGACTCAACGGATGTGAGTTTGAGGAAACTCTGGGAGATGGTGAAGGACAGAGAAGCCTGGTGTGCTGCAGTCCATCGGGTCACAAAGAGTCGGACACACTTAGCGACTGAACAACGTCTACACCTACTTCAATAGCTACTGCTCTTTCTCTTTCCATGGGAAGGATAGACTACTTCTAACATGGAGGATCTCCAAGTGAGGAATTACAAGATACATATAGAAAACTATAGTTTATAAGTGACAGTAATCCTTCTAGATTATTTCTACTTCTAGCCCTCATAAATCCTAAGATGAATCCATTTTCCATTTGCTAAAAGCGCTTTCATCCCGGGGCCATGACACAGCTGCAGCAAAGGAGCAAGGACCTCCTTACTTAGCGATAACAGTTTAAACAGACTGAGATGCTCACGGATATGGGTGAAGTCACAATGGATGCTATAGTAACAAATAAAAGCAGGGAATGGACTCGTGGGCACTTAGTCACTCCTTGACTTCAGAGTTCTCCAAGAGGATGGCCAGTCCTAGATCAGGAGAGAAGCACACACTTTATGACCTTTCTTCCATGGGGAGAAGGGAGTGGCTGCACCAGGGCAGACGTCTCAGAAGCCATTTTAAACCAGATGTCACAGGCTCAGTCTTGAAACAGAAAAGTCTTTTAACTAAAACCACACAATTACCCTTCCTTCTTTTATTTTGTAGTGATTAGTGAGAATTTGGAAAACCTCCCTGTGCTCTCATACATCTGTATTAAATAAGGGCTGTGAATGGTGAACATAATAGTCATAATCATATGATAACATCTTAACCACATAAAAGCATGCTGAGGCTTAGCAAGTCCATAAAGAATATGTTCGCGCGCGCGCGCGCGTGTGTGTGTGTGTGTGTGTGTGTATGGAAATAATTACACTTATCACGCTGAGTTCTTTACAAAAAATTCTTCCCTGTTCTTTATCCTTTAATCTATCTGCCTCCAAATGTGATTATTATATAAGATAACATTCTTGTTCTCAGAGGAGTTTTGTACTTTTGTTAGGATATTTTAGGGGGGTGGAGAGAGGAGAAAGACAGGCAAGTATATGACTATGATGCAATGTTTTGTTATAATAAAAATATAGACAAAGACACTGCTGCTGCTGCTGCTGCTGCTAAGTTGCTTAAGTCATGTCCGACTCTGTGCGACCCAATGGACGGAAGCCCACCAGGCTCCCCCATCCCCAAGATTCTCCAGGCAAGAACACTGGAGTGGGTTGCCATTTCCTTCTCCAATGCATGAAAGTGAAAAGTGAAAGAGAAGTCGCTCAGTCATGTCTGACTCTTAGCGACCCCATGGACTGCAGCCTACCAGGCTCCTCCATCCATGGGATTTTCCAGGCGAGAGTACTGGAGTGGGGTGCCATTGCCTTCTCCGAGACAAAGACACTAGGAACCTAGAAACAGCTTTGCCTCTGTCGGGGGTTGCTCAGCAGGCTTCGTAAGGAAGAAACTCCTTTTTGTGGTGGTGTAGTCACTCAGTCATGTCTGACTCTTTCCGGCCCCATGGACTGTAGCCCTCCAGGCTCCTCTGTCCATGAGATTTCCCAGGCAAACATACTAGAGTGGGTTGCCATTTCCTCCCCCAGGGGATCTTCCCAATCTAGGGATCAAATTTGCATCTCTTGCATGGCAGGTAGATTCTTTACCACCGAACCACCTGGGAAGCTCAAGTAATTCCTAGGCTTTGTCTAAAAGGACAAGGAAATTTTGACATATGCTACAATGTGAATTACCCTTGAAGACATTTTACTAAATGAAATAAGACACTCACAGAAAGACAAATACTGTCATAAAAAGGAATGAAACTGAATCATTTGTAGAGATGTGGGTGAACCTAGAGTCTGTCACATAGAGTGAAGTAAGTCAGAAAGAGAACAACAAATATCGTATATTAACAAATTATGTGAAATCTAGGAAAATGGTACAGATGAACCTATTTGCAGGGCAGTAATAGAGATACAGACATGGAGAATGGACTTGTAGGAGAGGGTGGGACAAATTGGGAGAGTAGCATTCATATATATATATTACCATGTGTAAAATAGATAGCTAGTGAGAAGCTGCCATAGCCCAGGGAGCTCAGCTTGGTGCTCTGTGATGACTTAAAGGGACAGGAATTGCGGGTGGTGAAATCCAAGTGGAAGGGGATACAGACAGAGTACATCATATAAGAAATGCTGAACTGGATGAAGCACAAGCTGGAATCAAGATTGCTGGGAGAAATATCAATAACCTCAGATATGCAGATGATATCACACTTATGGCAGAAAGTGAAGAAGAACTAAAGAGACACTTGATGAAAGTGAAAGAAGAGAGTGAAAAAGTTGGCTTAAAGCTCAGCATTCAGAAAACTAAGATCATGGCATCTGGTCCCATCACTTCATGGGAAATAGATGAGGAAACAGTAGACACAGTGACAGACTTTATTTTTTGAGCTCCAAAATCACTGCAGATGGTGACTGCTGTGAAATTAAAAGATGCTTACTCCTTGGAAGAAAAGTTATGACCAACCTAGACAGCATATTAAAAAGCAGAGACATTACTTTGCCAACAAAGGTCCATCTAGTCAAAGCTATAGTTTTTCCAGTAGTCATGTATGGATGTGAGAGTTGGACTATAAAGAAAGCTGAGCACAGCAGAATTGATGTTTTTGAACTGTGGTGTTGGAGAAGACTCTTGAGAGTCCCTTGGATTGCAAGGAGATCCAGCCAGTCCATTAAAGGAAATCAGTCCTGAATATTCATTGGAAGGACATGAGGCTGAAGCTGAAATGCCAATACTTTGGCCACCTGATGCAAAGAGCTGACTCATTGGAAAAGACCTTGATGCTGGGAAAGATTGAAGGTGAGAGAAGGGGATGACGGAGAATGAGATCGCTGGATGACATCACTGACTCAATGGACATGAATTTGAGTAAACTCTGGAGTTGCTGATGGACAGGGAGGCCTGGCATGCTGCAGTCCATAGGACCGCAAAGAGTTGGACACGACCGAGTAACTGAACTGAACTGATAGGGCTTCCCTGGTGGTCCAGTGGTAAAGAATCTGCCTGCAATGCAGGAGACTTGGGTTCAATCCCTGGGTTGGGAAGACCCCTTGGAGAAGGAAATGGCAACCTTCTCCAGTATTCTTACCTGGGAAATCCCATGGACAGAGGAGCCAGGCGGGCTAGCCTGGTGGGAGTCTTTGTGACCACGGAGTTGCAAAGAGTCAGGCACAACTTAGAGACTAAACAACAATAATTAAAGTGCCCTAAAATGGAGCAGCTATAAATTTAATTAATTTTGTCATGTCATATTCTATGTAGCGGACACCGTAGACTTGACAAAGGGTGCTCTACCATATAAGAAGCCGAGTGCCAGTGTCTCTATCATCCTGCTGTGGACCTGCTAAATGACTGTGTGGACTTTTCTATTCCTCTGTGTCAGATGGACTTGTGGGTGAACCTAAGTTTTCCTTTCTTTGGTTAACTGCCTCAGAGACCCGTCACTGGGTCACATGGTGAGCACACGTTTATTTCATAACAAATTGCCCTTCTTTTCCCCAAGAATGCCTTTACTATTTTATGTTTCCACTGAAAGATTTAGTTTCTCTATATTCTTGCAAGCATTTGGTGGTGTTACTATTTCCTACTTTGTGTGCTCAGTCGCTTCAGTTGTGTCTGACTCTGTGCGACCCCATGGACTATAGCCTGCCAGGCTCCTCTGTCCATAGGATTCTCCAGGCAAGAATACTGGAGTGGGTTGCCATTCCTTTTCCAGAGGATCTTCCCAACCTAGGGATTGAACTTGTGTCTCTTATATCTCCTTCATTGGCAGGGGGTTCTTTTACCACTAGCGCCACTCAGGAGGCTTGTTTCTTAGTTTAGTATTTTATTAATAATATTGGTGTAGAGGTAGTGCACGGTGGTTTTAATTTGCTCATCTCTATTGGCTGTTGACCTGACATCACTTTATTTGTTGTCTGTATGTCATCCTCTTTGCTGACATATCTCTTCATGTCTTCTTTTGCCAATTTTCTAATTAGATTATTTGATTTTTTAATTGATGAGTTTTGAGAGTTCTTTATATATTTTAGCCATGAATCCTCTGGTCTTATTTGCAGTTTTCAAATATTTCCTTTCAGGCTGTGGCTGTCTCTTTATCATTTTTACCGGGTCTTTACAGAGAAAAATTTTTAAAAATTTCAAACACAGTCAGTTTATCAATTTTCCCTGTTAGGTATCATGCTATCAATATGTATGGCTTGGTGGTGTTGTTTAGTTGCTCAGTTGTGTCCGACTCTATTGTGACCCCATGGACTGTAGCCCAACAAACGTCTCTGTCCGTAGGATTCTTTAGACAAGAATCCTGCAGTGGGTTGCCATTTCCTTCTCCAGAGGATCTTCCTGACCCAGGGACTGAACCTGCGTTTTCTGCATTTCCTGCTTTGGCACATGAATTCTTTACCGCCGCAGCACCTGGAAAGCCTATAGTGAATAATACCATATTGTATTGTATATTTGAAAGTTGCCAAGAGAATAGATCTTAAAAGTTCTCATTACTGGAAGAATTTGTAATTCTGTATAAAAACAAACCAAAACAGTGGATATTCAACTTGAGACCAAACACATACAACTGGAGAATGCCTTTTCTCCAGAGGACAGACAGCTCTTTTCGTCCAGAAAGCACAGCTGGTTTGAGAGAATCAGTTCTTAGGTAGGTTGATAATTCCAGGGTTCCCGAGGAGGAGGGAGGGGCCTGGAGCCCCTGAGAAGGAGAAAAGGGTCTGAGATCTTCAAGGATAAAAGGACAAATGGTCTCTTCTACATTGCTTTGTCTTAATCTATATAACAACATCTAGGACATGTTTTGCTAAGAGTTGGACTCAACTGGGAGACTTCACTTTTCAATTTTGTGCATTGGAGAAGGAAATGACAACCCATTCCAGTGTTCTTGCCTGGAGAATCCCAGGGATGGGGGAGGTGGGGGAGGCAGTCTATGGGGTTGCATAGAGTTGGAAACGACTGAAGCGACTTAGCAGCAGCAGCAGCAGGACATGTTTCTCCTTAACAAGAACCTTCTGACTAATCCTGTCATCTTAAAATGTATATTATGAGAGTGGGTCTGGTAAGATCTTTCTATTGCTCATTCTAATCTTGTTAATTTAAGATGTATGTGGTGGAAGTGGGTCTGAAAAGAGTATATAAGGCCTTAATAAGACTAGCTAGGGGGACCTTCTGCTGTCTATGTCAGAAGCTTTCTCTGTCCCTTTTCTTACTTTAATAAAACTCTGCAACACAAAAGCTCTTGAGTGTTCAAGCCTGGTCCTTGGTCCTGAAGTTAAATCTTCAGAGATCATGAATCTGACATCTTTCACTGCAAGCTATCAGTTTAACACAGCCATTGATCCTTTTGATGTAGGGTGCAATTTCCTGTCTGAAAAGTATTTAGTGATGTTCTCATCGCCTCTTTAAAAATTATACATGAGATTATGTTAATGGTCGTGTTCTTCATGCAGAACATCTGGCAATACTGGCAGACTGGATGGAAGATGGATTCTTGATAAATGTTCTACTTAGGGCAACACTTGGAGAGCGCCTTGGCATTTGTTTCATCCTATGAATCTTAATGCTATTTTAATGCCATTGTTGGTTTAAATTCTTTTTTTCTTGGGTAATAAAAATGAGGAGAGGTGGTCCTAAGATGGCAGAGGAATAGGACGGGGAGACCACTTTCTCCCCCACAAATTCATCAAAAGACCATTTTAATGCTGAGCAAATTCCACAAAACAACTTCTGAATGCTGGTGGAGGACACCAGGCACCCAAAAAGGCAGCCCATTCTCTTTGAAAGGAGGTAGGGCAAACTATAAAAGATATAAAGAGAGACAATAGAGTTAGGGACAGAGATCCATCCTGGGGAGGGAGTCGTGAGGGAGGAGAAGTTTCCAAACACCAGGAAACCCTCTCACCGGTGGGTCTGTGGGGAGTTTTGGAATCTCAGAGGGCACATAACTGGGAGAAAAAAAAAAAAAAGAGCCCACAGATTACACGCCAAGCCGCGACTCCCAGCGGAAAGGTAGCCCGCTCGCTTGCGGCCACCAGCAGTGAGTGGGGGCTGAACAGGGAGAGGAGGGCTGCAGGCACAGAGAGGGGAACGCGCCTGAATGCCCTGAGGACAATCTGAGGGAGCTAACATGAGACAGTAACTCAAACTGTGGGACAGCCAGAGAGGGAAAAAGAGAGAGAGAGAGAGAGAGAGAGAGAGAACTTCCCCTCGAAAAGCTGGGAGGCACAGCCTGGCCTGCGCACAGAACAAAGGACTGAGCAAATACCAGAGGGAAGCTGCGGACACCAGAGGCTGTGGGCCGGCCCCTCCCCTCGCCGGAAGCAGAGAGGCGGGCGGATGACAGCCAGCGGGAGGGCTAGGGGCAAGCTTGGCCCCAGAGAGGCATCCTCTACCAAACTGTGAACAGGCTCCCAGTTGCTAACCAAGTCTTCCTGGGATCCTGGATGGTTGACACCTGCCAGGAGGGTCGCAGTCAAAGAGCAGCTCCCCAGAGGAGACACACGGCACACCTAAGACGGTGCTCTCACGGTGCACCCAGGAAACCAAAGGGCTGGGACCACAGAGGTGGTAAGATGCACCACCCTGCTGGGAGAGTGCGCTCACCAAGCACCTGGTCGCTTGAGCTGCTCGGACCTGGGAAGGGCACAAAACACAGGCCCAACCCAGTCTGTGTCTTTGTGGAGTAACTGAGAACTTGAACCTGCTTAGACCTGGGAAGTGCATGCAACCAGGGCCCGCTTTAGACAGTTCCCCTGCAGAGCAACCTGGAGTCTGAGCAGTGTACACTGGGAAAGCACACACACCATGAACGGGGGCAAACTCTGTTTGGCCCAGACACTGCAAGCACTCCCCATATATGCCAGTAATATTTGTTTGCAGTGTTCTTCCCTCCCCAAAGCACAACTGAACAAATTAGCCTAAATAAGTGACCACCTTCAACCCCTTGTGTCATGGTGGAAATTGACACCGAAGAGACTTGTAAACAGAGGAAGCCAAAATAAACAAAGAAGAGGGAACTGCTCTGGAAGTGACAAGTGCAACAGATTAAAACCCTGGAGTTAGCACTGACTACATTGGAAGGGGCCTATAGACCTTGAGAAGTATAAGCTGGAACATGGAATTATCTGAAACTGAACTGACCCCACACTGGCCTCAACAGCTCCAGAGAAATCCCTAGATATATTTTAGTGTTATAATTTTTTAATTTTTTCAGTTTTTATTTTCAAGTTATTACTCCTTTAATTTTAATTTTTATAACCTACTATTACTTTGCAAAAACCTCCTATTTTAAAGCAAATTTCATATATATATATTTTACAATCTTTGTGATTTTTTTTAATATTGTATTTTTGAGAATCTAACATCTACTCTAGATTTTTAATCTTTGCTTTTTGATTTTTGTTATCAATTTTGTACCTTTAAAAATCCGAACTTCAGTACCCATTTTTACTTAAGAGTGTGATTACTGGCTTGATTAGTCTCTCCCCCTTTTGACTCTCTTTCTCTCCTCCAAGTCACCTCTATCTCCTCCCTCCCCCATCTCTTCTCTACCTAACTCTATGAATCTTTTTGGGTGTTCTTGACTGTGAAGACACTTGGGGAACTGATTATAGCTAGATCTGTCTTTCCCCTTTTGATTCTCCCTCTTCTCCTCCTGGTCACCTCTGTCCCCCTCCTCACTCTTCTCCATGTAACTCTGTGAACCTCTCTGGGTGTCCCTCACTGTGGAGAATCTTTTCACCATTAACCTAGATGTTTTATAATCAGGGATGTATGGATGGAGAAGTCTTGAGGATACTGTAAGAATAAGACTGAAAGCCAGAGGCAGGAGGCTTAAATCCAACTCCAGAAAACTCCTGACTCCAGAGAACATTAATCGATAAGAGCTCATCTAAAAACCCCCATAGCTACTGAAACCAAGCTCCACCCAAGAGCCAACAAGTTTCAGAGCAAGACATGCCAAGCTAATTCTCCAACAACACAGAACATAAACCTGAGCATTAAAATACAGGTGGCCAAAAGACACACCAAATCCATAGACACAACACAACTCACTACTGGACACATCATTGCACTCCAGAGAGATGAGATCCAGCTCCACCCACCAGAACACAGATGCAAGCTTCCCTAACCAGGAACCCTTGACAAGCCACTTGTCTAGCCTCACCCACAGGGAGGAACCTCCACAATAAAGAGGAACCACAAACTTCCAGCATACAGAAGGCTACCCCAAACACAACAATCTAAACAAGATGAAAAGGCAGAGAAATACCCAGCAGGTAAAGGAACATGATAAATGCCCACCAAACCAAACAAAAGAGGAGGAGATAGGGAGTCTACCTGAAAAAGAATTCAGAATAATGACAGTAAAAATGATCCAAAATCTTGAAAACAAAATGAAGTTACAGATTAATAGTCTAGAGACAAGGATTGAGAAGATGCAATAAATGTTTAAGAAGAACCTAAAAGAAATAAACCTCCCTTGTGGCTCAGATGGTAAAGTGTCTGTCTACAATGCGGGAGACCCAGGTTCAATCCTTGGGTTGGGAAGATGCCCTGGAGAAGGAAATGGCAATCCACTCTAGTACTATTGCCTGGAAAATCCCATGGACAGTAGGCTACAGTCCATGGGGTCACAAAGAGTCGGACATGACTGAGCGACTTAAGTGTAAGTGTAAGAAGAAATAAAAAAGAGTCAATCAATAATGAATAATGCAATAACTGAGATAAACACTCTGGAGGGAATCAACAGTAGAATAACAGAGGCAGAAGATAGGATAAGTGAGGTGGAAGATAGAATGATGGAAATAACAGAAGCAGAGAGGGAAAAAGAAAAAAGAATTAAAAGAAATGAGGACAACCTCAGAGACCTCTGGACAATGTTAAATGCCCCAACATTCAAATCATAGGAGTTCCAGAAGAAGAAGACCAAAAGAAAAGCCATGAGAAAATACTTGAGGAGATAACAGTTGCAAACTTCCCTAAAATGGGGAAGGAAATAGCCCCCAAGTCCAAGAAACCCGGAGAGTCCCAAACAGGATAAACCCAAGGCAAAACACCCCAAGACACATATTGATCAAATTAACAAAGATCAGACACAAAGAATAAATATTAAAAGCAGTCAGGGAAAAACAACAAATAACACACAAGCGGATTCCCATAAGGATAACAGCTGATCTTTCAATCAAAACTCTTCAGGCCAGAAGGGAATGGCAGGACATACTTAAAGTGATGACAGAGAAAAACCTATAACCCAGATTACTATACCCAGCAAGGATCTCATTCAAATATGAAGGAGAAATCAAAAGCTTTACAGACAAACAAAAGCTGAGAGAATTCAGCAGCACCAAATCAGCTCTTCAACAAATGCTAAAGGATCTTCTGTAGACAGGAAACACAGAAAGTGTGCATAAACTCAAACCCAAAACAACAAAGTAAATGGCAACTGGATCATACTTATCAATAATTACCTTAAATGTAAATGGGTTGAATGCCCAACCAAAAGACAAAGACTGGCTGAATGGATACAAAAACAAGACCCCCATATATGCTGTCTACAAGAGACCCACCTCAAAACAAGGGACACATACAGACTGAAAGTGAAGGGATAGAAAAAGATATTTCATGCAAATGGAGACCAAAAGAAGGCAGGAGTAGCAATAAATAATAATACTCATATCAGATAAATACTCATATCAAGTAAAATAGACTTTGAAATAAAGACTGTGAAAAGAGACAAAGAAGGACACTACATGATGATCAAAGGATCAATCCAAGAAGAAGATATAACAATTATAAAGATATATGCCTCCAACATAGGAGCACCGTAATATGTAAGGCAAATGTTAACAAGTATGAAAGGGGAAATTAACAGCAACACAATAATAGTGGGAGACTTTAATACCCTACTCACACCTATGGATAGATCAACTAAACAGAAAATTGAACAAGGAAACACAAACTTTAAATGATACAATGGACCAGTTAGACCTAATAGATATCTATAGGACATTTCACTCCCAAACAATAATTTCACCTTTTTCTCAAGTGCACATGGAACCTTCTCCAGTATAGATCACATCCTGGGCCATAAATCTAGCCTAAGTAAATTCAAAAAATTGAAATAATTCCAAGCATCTTTTCTTATCATAATGCTGTAAGATTAGATGTCAACTATAGGAAAAAAAACTATTAAAAATACAAACATATGGAGGCTAAACAACACACTTCTGAATAACCAACAAATCACAGAAGAAATAAAAAAAGAAATCAAAATATGCGTAGAAATGAATGAAAATGAAAACACAACAACCCAAAATGTATGGGATTCAGTACAAGCAGTGCTAAGGGGAAGGTTCACAGCAATACAAGCTTACCTCAAGAAACAAGAGAAAAATCAAATAAATAACCTAACTCTACACCTAAAGCAACTAGAAGAAGAATAAATGAAGAACTCCAGGGTTAGTAGAAGGAAAGAAATCATAAAAATTAGGGCAGAAATAAATGAAAAAGAAACAAAGGTGATCATAGCAAAAACCAACAAAGCTAAAAGCTGGGTTTTATTTTTTATTTTTTTTTTGAGAAGACAAATAAAATAGACAAACCATTAGCCAGACTCATCAAGAAAAAAAGGGAGAAGAATCAAATCAACAAAATTAGAAATGAAAATGGAGAAATCACAACAGACAACACAGAAATACAAAGGATCATAATAGACTACTATCAGCAATTATATGCCAATAAAATGGACAACACAGGGCTTCCCTGGTGGCTCAGAGGTTAAAGCGTCTGCCTCCAATGCGGGAGACCCGGGTTCGATCCCTGGGCTGGGAAGATCCTCTGGAGAAGGAAATGGCAATCCACTCCAGTATTCTTGCCTGGAGAATCCCATGGACTGAGAAGCCTAGTAGGTTACAGTCCACGGGGTCGCAAAAAGTCGGACACGACTGAGCGACTTCACCACCACCACCACAAAATGGACAACTTGGAAGAAATGGATATATTCTTAGAAAAGTATTACTTACCAAAACGGAACCAGGAAGAAATAGAACTCTTAACAAGCATGGAAATTGAAACTGTAGGCAAAATCTTCCAACAAATAAAAGCCCAGGACCAGATGGCTTCACAACTGAATTCTACCAAAAATTCTAAGAAGAGCTAATGCCTATCCTACTCAAACTCTTCCAGAAAATTCCAGAAGGTAAACTTCCAAACTCATTCTATCAGGCCACCATCACCCTAATACCAAAACCAGACAAAGATGCCACAAAAAAAGAAAACTACAGGCCAATATCAATGATGAACATAAATGCAAAAATCCTTAACAAAATTCTATCAAACAGAATCCAACAATATATTAAAAAGATCATACATCATTATCAAATGAGCTTTATCCCAGGGATGCAAGGATTCTTCAATATTCGCAAATCAATCAATGTGATACACCACATTAACAAATTGAATGATAAAAACCATATTGTCATCTCAATAGATGCAAAGAAAGCTTTTGACAAAATTCAACATTCATTTATGATAAAAACTCTCCAGAAAGCAGGAATAGAAGGAACATATCTCAACATAATAAAAGCCATATATTATAAAACCACAGCAAACATTATTGTCAATGGTGAAAAATTGAAAGCATTTCCCCTAAAGTCAGGAACAAGACAAGGGTGCCCACTCTCACCGCTACTATTCAACATAGTTTTGGAAGTTTTGGCCACAGTAATCAGAGAAGAAAAAGAAATAAAAGGAATCCAGATTGGAAAAGATGTAAAACTCTCACTGTTTGCAGATGACATGATCCTCTGCATAGAAAATCCTAAAGACTCCACCAGAAAATTACTAAAGCTAATCAATGAATATAGTAAAGTTGCAGGATATAAAATCAACACAGAGAAATCCCTTGCATTCCTATACACTAACAATGAGAAAACAGAAAGAGAAATTAAGGAAACAATTTCATTTACCATTGCAACGAAAAGAACAAAATACTTAGGAATAAAACTTCCTAAAGAAACAAAAGACCTATATATAGAAAACTATAAAACACTGATAAAAGAAATCAAAGATACACAAACAGATGGAGAAATATACAATGTTCATGGATCAGCAGAATCTATATAGTGAAAATGAGTATACTACCCAAAGCAATCTATAGACTCAATGCAATCTCTATCAAGCTACCAATGGTATTTTTCACAGAACTAGAACAAATAATTTCACAATTTGTACAGAAATACAAAAAACCTCGAATAGCCAAAGCAATCTTGAGAAAGAAGAATGAAACTGAAGGAATCAACCTGCCTGACTTCAGACTATACTACAAAACTACAGTCATCAAGACAGTATGGTACTGGCACAAAGACAGAAAAATAGATCAATGGAACAAAATAGAAAGCCCAGAGATAAATTCGCACACCTATGGACAATTTATCTTTGACAAATGAGGCAAGAATATACAATGGAGAAAAGACAATCTCCTTAACAAGTGGTGCTGGGAAAACAGGTCAACCACTTGTAAAAGAATGAAACTAGAACACTTTCGAACACTATAAACAAAAATAAACTAAAAATGAATTAAAATGTAAAAGCAGAAACTAGAAAACTAGAAGAAAACATAGACAGAACTCTCTCTGACATAAATCACAGCAGGATCCTCTATGACCCACCTCCCAGAGTAATAGAAATGAAAGCAAAAATAAACAAATAAGACCTAATTAAACTTAAAAGCTTTTGCACAAAGATGGAAACTATAAACAAGGTGAAAAGACATCCTTCAGAATGGAAGAAAACAATAGCAAACGAAGCAACTTGACAAAAAATTAATCTCAAAAATATACAAGCAATTCCTGCAGCTCAATTCCAAAAAAATAAAAGACCCAATCAAGAAATGGGCCAAAGAACTAAACAGATATTTTTCCAAAGAGGACATACCGATGGCTAACAAACACATGAAAAGATACTCAACATCACTCATTATCAAAGAACTACAAATTAAAACCACAATGAGGTACCATCTGACACCAGTCAGAATGGCTGCTATCAAAAAGTCTACAAACAATAAATGTTGGAGATGGTGCGGAGAAAAGGGATCCTTTTACACTTTTGGTGGGAATGCAAACTAGTACAGCCACTATGGAGAACAGTATGAAGATTCCTTGAAAAACTGGAAATAGAACTGCCGTCTTCACTTTCATGCACTGGAGAAGGACATGGCAACCCATTCCAGTGTTCTTGCCTGGAGAATCCCAGGGACAGAGGAGCCTGGTGGGCTGCCGTCTATGGGGTTGCACAGAGTCGGACACAACTGAAGCGACTTAGCAGCAGCAGCAGCAGCAAGACCAAGCAATTCCACTGCTGGGCGTATACATTGAAGAAACCAGAACTGAAAGAGACATATATACCCCAGTGTTCATTGCAGCACTGTTTACAATAGCCAGGACATGGAAGCAACCTAGATGTCCATCAGCAGATGAATGGATAAGAAAGCTATATATACACAATGGAATATTGCTCAGCTATTAAAAAGAATGCATTTGAATCAGTTCTAATGAGGTGGATAAAACTGGAGTATATTATACAGAGTGAAGTAAATCAGAAATAAAAACATTAATAGAGTATATTAATGCATATATATGGAATTTAGAAAAATAATAATGATACCCTATATGGGAGATAGCAAAAGGGACATAGATGTAAAGAACAGATTTTTGGACTCTGGGAGAAGGTGAGGGTGGAATGATTTGAGAGAATAGCATTGAAACAGATATTATTGCTGGGAGCCAGCATGAGGAACTCCGCTCATGGCAAAGGTCATGAAGAAGGAGGCTTCGGCATATGCAAAGGCGGGATCAAGCCTCAGGAAACCCCCTGTTCCCGAGCATCTACCCCCAAAACCAGAGTCTGTTTTATGCTCTCACCTACACCTCTGACTTTACGGAGGGCTCTCCCCCATAACCATTTCTCTCGGAGAAGGAGTTAACTTGCAGAGTCAGTTAATAAAAATTCCTGGGTGTGACATTGAAACAGATATTATTGCTGGGAGCCAGCATGAGGAACTCCGCTCATGGCAAAGGTCATGAAGAAGGAGGCTTCGGCATATGCAAAGGCGGGATCAAGCCTCAGGAAACCCCCTGTTCCCGAGCATCTACCCCCAAAACCAGAGTCTGTTTTATGCTCTCACCTACACCTCTGACTTTACGGAGGGCTCTCCCCCATAACCATTTCTCTCGGAGAAGGAGTTAACTTGCAGAGTCAGTTAATAAAAATTCCTGGGTGTGACAAGGGTGTCTCAGGTCCAACCTCTCTGCTGATAAACTAGCTTGTGTGATAGGATTATCCATACTCCTGCCAAGCACATGATTGTTTACTACCTCTCAACCATAAACAACACAGAGTTTGGGGTATTTTGAAGGTCTTAATTAGCATAGGGCTTTTCTCATTGTTGAGTCAATAATTGCTGCCAGGCCTCCACGTTCTTAGGCACCTGGGAATATATTAATCAATGCATTTGGAATATAGAAAAGGAAATATAGTAGCTTTTGATGTCAGCAATACTAGACTTTTTGAGTTAATGAATTTTCTCTTTTGTTATAAACCATTGTACTTTGTTATAAATCACTGTGTCTTTGCTATGTAAAAATGTAACTTTATCTTAAGACTAAATAGATCTTAAGGGTATGGATCTAACAGAAACAGAAGATATTAAGAAGAGGTGGCAAGAATACACAGAAGAACTGTACAAAAAAGATCTTCATGACCTGGATAATCATGATGGTGTGACCACTCATCTAGAGCCAGACATCCTGGAATGTGAAGTCAAGTGGATCAAAACAAACTAAAAAATAAAAATTAATTTTAAAAATTGCTGGTTAGCATTTTTAGCACGTATATATTCAGGAACATTCTTGTCTCTATTAAAGTTACTTAAAATTTTTATATATAAATTATATATAAATCTTTTTTTAAAAGACAACATTATTCCAATACCAAAGCCAGATAAGACAATAAGGAAAGAAAAGTATAGGCTAATATTTCTGATGAATAAATACAAAAATCTCAACAAAATATTAGCAACCTGAATTCAGCAGCACATTAAAGGGACTTTCCATCATAATCAAGTCAGATTTATCTCTAAGACTCTAGGTTAACATATACATATGAATAAACATGATATACTACATAATAGAATGAAAAATAAAAGTTATATGATCATCTCAATGGATGCAGAAAAAATACCATTTGACAAAATGTAACATCCTTTCACAACAAAAATCAACAAATTGGATGTAGAAGGAACATATTTCAACATAATAAAGGTCACATATAAGAAGCTAATACTATAATATTAGCCAAAAATAACACAAGGGTGTCCACTCTTACCATTCTAATTGAACATAATACTGAAAGCCATAGCTAGAGTGATTAGGCAAGACAAAGAAAAGCATCCAAATCAGAAAAAAAAAATTATTATTTGCAGATGATATGATATTGTTTATAGAAAATTCTAAAGATTCAATTAAAAAACTATACAAAGTAATCAATGAATTTAGTAAAGTGGCAGAATATAAAATCAACATAGTTTATACAAATGAAAATGATTTCTCTAACAAAATATCTGAAAAATAAATTTAAAAAAATCCCTTTCACAATATCAAAAACAGAAAATACTGAGTAGTAAATTAACCAAGAAAAACAGGATCTATACTATGAAAACTATAAGAGCTTGCTTAATAAAAGTAATCGAGGAAGACACAAATAAATGGGAAAATATCCTATTTTCATGGATTGGAAGAATACTGTTAAAATGTCCATATTACCCAAAGCAATCTACAGTTTCGATACAATGTTTATCTAAATTCAAATGGCATTTTCCACAGAAAAAGGAAAAAAATCCTAAAATTTGCATGGAACCACAAAAGATCACAAATAGCCAAACCAGTCCTTAGAATGAACAAATGTGAACACATCATGCAGATTTCTAACTATATTACAAAGCTATACTAATTAAAATCTTATGGTACATCATAAAAATAGACACATAGATGAATGGAATAGACTAGAGAGCCCAGAACCAAACAGTACTTAACATTTACAGTCAAGTAATATTTGACAAGAGAGACAAGAATACCCAATGAGGAAAGGATAGTGTCTTCAGTAAACAATGTTGGGAAAACTGGATAATAAATGCGGAACAATGGCTCAGACGATAAAGCATCTACCTGAAATGCAGGAGACCCTGGTTCAATCCCTGGATTGGGAAGACCCCCTGGAGAAGGAAATAGCAAACCACTCCAGTACTCTTACTTGGAAAATCCATGGATGAGGAGCCTGGTCGGCTATACATTCCATGGGGTCTCAAAGAGTCAGACACGATTGAGCAGCTTCACTTAACTTTGACTAATGAAAGTGAACCCCTATCTTATACTATCAAGGAAATTAACTTGAAATGTATTAAAGACTTAAACATAAGATATAAAACTATAAAACTCCTAGAGAAAACAAGGGGAAAATCTCTTTGATATTAGTCTTAGCAACTATTCTTTGAATGTATCACAAAAGCAAAGGCAACAAAAGCAAAACAAACTGAGACTACACAGAACTAAAAAGCTTTTGCACAACAAAGGAAACAATCCACAAAATGGAAATGCAATCTGTGGAATGGGAGACAACAATGGAAATCGTGTATCTGATAGATAATTTTCCAAAACAATAGGCTGGCTCATGTTGATGTTTGGCAGAAATCAACACAATATTGTAAACCAATTATCCTTCAATTAAAAATAAATTTAAAAAATTTTGTTGGAATATAGTTGATTTACAATGCTGTGTTAATTTCATGTGTATAGCAATGTGAAATAGTTATATATGTAGCCATTCTTTTTCACATTCTTTTCCCATATAGGTTATTACAGAATATTGAGTATATAGTTCCCTTCATTATACAGCAAGTCCTTGTTATCTATTTTATATATGGTAGTGTATATGTATTAATTCCAATCTCCTAATTTATCATTTCCCTCCACATTTCCCCTTTGATAACCATAGTTTGATTTTGAGATCTGTGAGTCTGTTTCTGTTTGGTAAATAAGTTCATTTGTATCAGTTTTAAATTATATTCTATAACTTCTTAAGTCTACTATTATTTTAATTTTTGAGAACCTAATTCCTGTGTAGTGATGTAGCAGCTTTATTATTTTTCTTTTTTCCTCTCATTTACCTTTCAGTGCTATACTGATCTCTTTACCTATGGGAATAATTTTGAACCATTCTGTATATCAAAGCATTTATATTTATACATATAAATAAATTTATATGTATACATATAAATATATTATTTATACTCAGTGTATTCTACCACTGAAATATATTCATAATTATAAATTTCTGCTTGATATGTTATTCAAATGTCATTTAAAAATTAAAATCAATGTACAATGTGATCCTAACAAAATTAAACAATGGAGTCCCTCCCATTTGCAAATAGGTCTTATTGTTTCATATTGCATTTTCAGTGTGAGTTTCTAGGTTTTCTGCCTGCTATATTCCCAAATCACTGTTGGGTTTAGATACCAACTAAAATATGGTATCCAATTCTAACATGAAAGTGAATTTCTAGTTTAGATTTAAAAATTTTTTATGTTATCCCTTGAGATTAAATACAACTGAGATGATACATGATCATAGCTGGGAGTTGCAGCTTCAGATATTTCTGTTTGTTGATGCTTATGGAAGGTAGATGAAAATTACTAATGCTGTTGAAATTCAGGTACATTGCATTTCTGCTCTTTGTCTGACTGGGCCACCTAGCTACTGGAGGCAAATTTTGTTTTCTTTAAGTCTTTGAGAGTTTATCTTTACAAATCTAGAAGACTCTAAAGTAGCTGCATGGTGAAATAGGTTATATTTGTCCCTGTTCTTGCTTTAAGCATATCAAATCTTTTATTCTTAACACTTGAAATTCAAATATAAAGTTAAATATCACGTCAAGACAGAGAGCAATTAAATCTATTTAAAAGCATCTTTGAATATAAGCAATAAAATTATTCTCAGAGGAAAAATATATACAAGAACTCATACAACTCAATGACAAAGAAACAATCTGATTTAAAGATGGACAGAGAATCTGAATAAATTTTTTTCCATAAATATATACACATGGGCAACAGTTACATGAAAAGATGCTTAACATCACTAACCAAAAAAAAAAAGAAACCAAAGCCCGGATGATATATCACCTCACATCTGTTACAATGGCTATCATTAAGAAGCCAATAGATAACAAATGTTGACAAGGATGTGGAGAAAAGCTGTGCACTCTTGGTAGGAATGTTAAATGAGTCAGCCATTATGGAAAACGGTACAGTGGTTTCTCATAAAATTAACAATAGAGCAAACATTTAATACAGCAATCCCTCTCTGGGTATACATCAAAGAAATAAAAACAGGATATGGAAAGATGTCTGCACTCCCACATGTATTGCAGTATGCACAATGACCAAGATATGGAAACAACCTTAGTATCCATCCATGGATAAATGGATAAAAAGATAATGAAATATTATTCAGGCATGAGAAAGAAAGACATCCTGCCATTTGTGACAACACTGAAGAAACCTGAGGGCATTAGCTAACTGAGATAAATCAGACAGAGGAAGATTTTTCTTATATCAGGAATCCAAAAAAGTATGAACTGAAACAGAGTAGAATGTGGTTACCAGAGGTTAGGGCGTGAGGGAATTGGGAGATGTTGGTTATAGGTTACAAAATTTCAGTTAGAAGATAAATCAGTTCTGAAGACCCAATGCACATGGCAACAATTATAGACAGCAACACTATATTATTCACTTAAAAATTGCTAAGAGACTAGATATTCAATGATCTCACCAAAGAAATATGATAATTATGTGTGATTAGCTAATGCTTGGCAGTAATCATATTGTAATATATAAATATATCAAATTAACATGTGATAGGAAAGCCTCCTTAAGCGAACAATGCAAAGAAATAGAGGAAAACAATAGAATGGGAAAGACTAGATATACCTTCAAGAAAACTGGAGACACTAAGGGAACAGTTCATGCAAAGAGGGGCACAATAAAGGACAGAAATGGCAAGGACCTAACAGAAGCAGAAGAGATTAAGAAGATGTAGCAATAATATGCAGAAAATAGACAGCAACACTATATTATTCACTTAAAAATTGCTAAGAGACTAGATATTCAATGATCTCACCAAAGAAATATGATAATTATGTGTGATTAGCTAATGCTTGGCAGTAATCATATTGTAATATATAAATATATCAAATTAACATGTGATAGGAAAGCCTCCTTAAGCGAACAATGCAAAGAAATAGAGGAAAACAATAGAATGGGAAAGACTAGATATACCTTCAAGAAAACTGGAGACACTAAGGGAACAGTTCATGCAAAGAGGGGCACAATAAAGGACAGAAATGGCAAGGACCTAACAGAAGCAGAAGAGATTAAGAAGATGTAGCAATAATATGCAGAAGAACTGTATAAAAAAGGTCTTAATGACCCAGATAACCATGATGGTGTGGTCACTCACCTAGAGCCAGACATCCTGGAGTGTGAAGTCCAATGGGCTTTAGGAAGCAACATCATGAACAAAGTTAGTGGAGGTAATGGAATTCCAGTTGAACTGTTTCAAATCCTAAAAGATCACGCTGTTAAAATGCTACACTCAATAAGTCAACAAATTTGGAAAACTCAGCAGTGGCCACAGGACTGGAAAAGGTCAGTTTTTATTCCAATCCCAAAGAAGGACAATGCCAAAAATGTTCAAACTACCTCACAATTGCACTCTTTTCACTTGCTAACAAGGTAGTGCTCAAAATCCTTCAAGCTAGGCAGAGAACTTCCAGATGTACATGCTTAATTTAGAAAAGGCAGAGGAACCAGAGATCAATTGTCAAGATCTGCAGGATCATAGAAAAGGCAAGGGATTTCCAAAAAATCATCTGCTTCATTGACTCCACTAAAGCCTTTGAGTGTGTAGATCACAACAAACTGTGGAAAATTCTTCAAGAGCTGGGAATACCAGATCACCTTACCTGCCTCCTGAGAAATCTATATCCAGGACAGGAAGCAACATTTAGAACCAGACATGGAATAACAAACTGGCTCAAAATTGGGAAAGAAGTATGACAAAGCAGTATGTCATCACCCTGCTTATTTAACATCTATGCAGAGTACATCATGCAAAATGCCTGGCTGGATGAAGCACAAGCTGGAATCAAGATTGCTAGGAGAAATATCAACAACCTCATATATGCAGATGATACCACTCTAATGGCAGAAAGTAAAGGGCAACTAAAGAGCTTCCTGATGAGGATGAAAGAGGAGAGTGCAACAGCTGGCCTCAGACTCAATATTAAAAAACCTAAGATCATGGTTTCTGTTCCATCACTTCATGGCAAATAGATGAGGAAAAAGTGGAAACCATGACAGATTTTATTTTCTTGGGCGGCTCCAAAATCACTGCAGACAGTGACTGCAGCTACAAAATGAAAATATGCTTGCTCCTTAGAAGGAAAGCTATGAACAACCTAGACAGCATATTAAAAAGCAGAGACACCACTTTGCCAACAAAGGTCTGTATAGGCAAAGCTATGGTTTTTCCAGTAGTCATGTATGGATGTGAGAATTGGACTGTGAAGAAAGCTGAGCGCCAAAGAATTGATAGTTTTGTACTATGGTGTTGTAGAAGATTCTTGAGAGAAGATTCAGCAAAGAGATCAAACCAGTCAACCCTAAAGGAAATCAGTCCTGAATATTCATTGGAAGGACTGATGCTGAAGCTCCAAACTTGGCCACCTGATGCAAAGAGCTGACTCATTGAAAAGACCCTGTGCTGGGAAAGATTGGGTGGCATAAGTGGGTGACAGAGGATGAGATGGTTGGATGGCATCACTAACTCAATACACATGATTTGAGCAAATTCCAGGAGACAATGAAGGACAGGGAAGCCCGGTGTGCTGCAGTTCATTGGGTCAAAGTGTCGGTCGTGACTTAGCGACAGAATAAGAATACCTTATACAATGTTATATGTCAGTTATAACTCATAATATGAGCCTAGAGCATTGGGATAAACAGGAAAAGATGCAATTTAGGAGTCACAAATTCATAAAGTTTTGATTTGTATTCTTTTGTTTTTAAGTGAGGTATTTAAATGTTTGGAGACTAAATATTTTGAGGCTAAATTAAATGCACTAAAATGTTTGGAGGCTAAATGGAAAGATCCAGTGGAAAGAGTGAGCTAAAGTTGGAAGAGAGAGAAGGTAACTTAAAAAGATCCTGGAGTCCTTGAGTATAAACACAGTCAAGGTCATATATGTAACAGATTTTGACAGAGAAGGGATACTTTTTTTGTGAGTAAAGGTAGGAATTTTGAGAAGAAAGCTCAGAGAGCTCAGTCATGAGTGACTTTTTAGATGTCTATGCTCTTAAATTTTCTCATTAAAATAAATGCTGGCTAGTTGCAGGGAAAATGATATAAACCCAAGTTCATCTTTAATCTCTTTGAATGGGATTCTTACCAGATTTGACTCAATTCTGAAGGCTTGGTCCCAAACTGATCAGAAATTTGAATCTTCTACAATGTTTTAAAGGAATAGAATATTTTGTTTAAAGAATAAAGTAGAATAAAAACAACTGATTTATAAAGATAGGTAGATGTAGTTGCTCTGATGGAATTGTATTTCTGATCATCTGGTATATGACAGAGGGTATCTGGTATATTGACAATTTGATTAACCTGAATAGAACCTATATTAAAATGTTGTTTATTCAATTATCTTAAATAGTATTTTCTTTTTTGTTGTGGAATGCAGGCATACTTTATCTTTCATTAAATCTCCTTTTACTTATAAGTTTGGTATTATTTGGTAATACTGCCTTCAAAAAGCCAAACAATGACATATTTATCAATTTAATCTTAAACTTAGTTTAATACATTCTCTATAATCAGTTTGAAAAGTGCTTTTTTTTTTTTCATTTCTTTTATGTAATTTCAGGATAATCCAAGCCCGACTACAGTGTTGTGGCTCTGTGAAGTAGACCAGAAAGTGTAGAATAAATCTTCAAAATATTCTGGAAAGTCATTAACAGCTACTGAGAACTACAGGATTAGTTTGATAATTATTTGATCATTTACCACTCAATCTAATTATAGGAGTCTGGCACTCCTCGGAGAAGGCAATGGCACCCCACTCCAATACTTTTGCCTGGAAAATCCCATGAACAGAGGAGCCTGGTGGGCTGTAGTCCATGGAGTCGCTAAGAGTTGGACACGACTGAGCGACTTCACTTTTACCTTTCACTTTCACCTTTCACTTTCATGCATTGGAGAAGGAAATGGCAGCCCACTCCAGTGTTCTTGCCTAGAGAATCCCAGGGACAGGGGAGCCTGGTAGGCTGCCGTCTATGGGGTCGCACAGAGTCGAACACGACTAAAGTGACTTAGCAGCTGGCACTCCTACATTCACTGCCAAGGGAATCTGACACCATTTTAGTTTCATGACCATTAGCCTTTAGTGGGAGTGTTGTTTTCATATCTGTTTTATGCCTTCAAGTTGCTCACTGACTCCTCCCTGTCAGCAAAATGTAGCTTTAAATGTATTAACATGATTCTACAATGTGCTTGAATTTTAGGGGTGACTGGGGAATGGTTTTCCAAATTTTGTTTACTGTCTTCAGTAGAAAATATTTATATAGGCAGTTTTAAAACTTTTACAATAGATTCAGTTCAGTTCAGTCGCTCAGTTGTGTCCGACTCTTTGCGACCCCATGAATTGCAGCACGCCAGGCCTCACAATAGATTACATAAGCAAATTCTAATATCTATTATTTATAACTTGAGTATTAATGAAACTAACTTCAGTTTTACTTAAAATGAAAAGGAAAGTATAGAAGTATGATAGAAAGCTACCAAATATTTAGTATAAGGAGAAACCTTAGAATTTATTTAATTAAACTGCTTTTTTTAAAGATGCTTGTATTAATTTTATTTTTGAATGTTTAATTTTTTAAATTTAATCTTATATTCTGTATCGGAATGTAGTTGATTTACAATGCTGTGTTAGTTTCACTTGTACAGCAAAGTGATTCAGTTACGCACATGCACTCTTTTCCAGATTCTTTTCCCATATAGATTACTGCAGACTATTAAGTAGAGTTCCCTGTGCTGTACAGTAGATCCTTGTTGATAATCAGGGTATGGCAACCCACTCTAGTATTCTTGCCTGGAGAATCCCATGGAGCGAGGAGCCTGGAGGGCTACAGTCCCTGGAGTTTCAGAGTCAGACATGACCAGTATACTTCCCAGGTGGTACTATGGTAAAGAAGCTGCCTGCCAGTTCAGAAGACATAATGTGAGTTCGATTCCTGGATCCTGAAGATCTCCCGGAGGAGAGTATGGCAGCCCACTCCTGTATTCTTGCCTGGAGAATCTCATAGACAGAGAAGCCTGGCAGGCTGTGGTCCACAGGGTTGCAGAGTCCAACACAACTGAAGTGACTTAGCATGCACCCACATGTATGCTATCTGGAGAAAAGATACATGCATCTCAGTGTTCACTGCAGTACTATTTTCAATAGCCAAGACACGGAAGCAATCTATATGTCAAAGGACAGAGGAATGGATAAAGAAGATATAGTACATATATACAATGGAATATTACTCAGCTGTAAAAAGAATGCGGTGATGCCATTTGCAGCAAGTGTGGACCTCGATATTATCATACTGAGTGAAGTAAGTCAGAGAAAGACAAATATATGATATCATATATATGTGTAATCCAAAAAAGAGATACAAATGAGTTTATTCACAAAAGAGAGAAAGACTATTCAGTGGCTCTACTCTTAGACATAAATGTACCATCTCCTCTTGAATGTCTAAGTTTATATGCTTAACTGCCTATTCGGTTCAGTTTGCAGATTTAAAACTTAAGAGACATTGACATACCAATAGTATTTAAGTTGTGGGACTGGGGAGATTTGTAAGGAGGCTGTTCCTATAGGGGAGAGGTGGTATTGAGGACAAAGCTCTAGGGTACTTCAATTAAAGGTCCTGTAGAGGAAAAGGAATCAAAAAAATTGATGATGAGAGAGTCAGGGAAGAGCAAATGAGACAAGTGTGGCATGGAAGCATAATAAAAATAGCATTTTATGATGATAGAAGCAGCAAATGTGGAACAAATGCTGCTAAGAATGCTAGTTCTTGCAAAAGTTGGTGTCTGGTAACATTAAGCAGTTTTATAGAAGTAATGGGTAATATATCAGGCTATTTTTATTTACAACAATGAATCCTATATAACATAACATAGTTTCAAAGCTTAGCCGCCACGTGGATAAGATGATAGGTCTTGGTGTAAAGCAATGCTTTACTTGGGCAATGGGGTACAATCACTCATTAAGTGCTGGTGCTTTATCTTACATCTTTTCTTAATCTTTTGGCCTAGAACAGAGTTTTACACAGAGGAGTACTATACAGTTCATAAAAGAAGAAAACTTATCTCTAAGTTCTTTTTAACTAAACCTTCATAAGCCTATATTGAGGCCCTTTAAAAATATTTGTATCTTAAACTTGCAGACACAGTGCGGGAAGGAGAAAGTGAAAGTGAAATCGCTCAGCTGTGTCTGACTTTTTGCAACCCCATGGACTGTAGCCCACCAGGTTCCTCCATCCATGGGATTTTCCAGGCAAGAATACTGGAGCGGGGTGCCATTTCCTTCTCCAGGAGATCTTCCTGACCCAGGGATTGAACCCATGTCTACCTCATTGTAGGCAGATGCTTTATCCTCTGAGCCACCAAGGAAGAAGGGGTAAGGAGAGGGTGGGACAAATTGAGTGAGTAGCATTGAAACATATATATTACCACATATAAAATAGAAAAAAGTTGCTGTATAACACAGGGTGCTCAACCTGGTGCTCTGTGACAGCTTAAAGGGGTGGGATGAGTCAGGGGTGGTAGGAGGTTCAAGAGGAAGGGGACACATGAATACTTATGGCTAATTCATTTGCTGTATGGCAGGAACTAACCAACATTGTAAAACAATTATCCTCTAATTAAAAATAAAAATATCTGTATCTTGTGAAAAGACCAAAATAAACGTGGAATAGTGGGAAAAATAGAGAGAATACTATACAGTGGGAAAAACTATCAAGAACAAAAAAGACAGAATTTGGTGTAATTTTCTTCAAGCTCATCTGCCTTTTGTGCTTTTAAGAAGGACCTTTCTCTCCTGCATTGCAGGCAGATTCTTTATCATCTGAGCCACCAAGGAAGCCCATACATATCCCTCAGTTCAGTTCAGTCGCTCAGTCGTGTCCGACTCTTTGCGACTCCATGGACTGCAGCACGCCAGGCCTCCCTGTCCATCACCAACTCCCAGAGCTTACTCAAACTTATGTCCATTGAGTCGGTAATGCCATCCAACTTCTCATCCTCTGTCATCCCCTTCTCCTCCCACCTTCAATCTTTCCCAGCATCAGGGTCTTTTCAAATAAATCAGCTCTTTTTATCAGGTGGCCAAAGTATTGGAGTTTCAGCTTCAACATCAGTCCTTTCAATGAATACCCAGGACTGACTACTTTAGGATGGACTGGTTGGATCTCCTTGCAGTCCAAGGGACTCTCAAGAGTCTTCTCCAACACCATAGTTCATAAGCATCTATACTTCAGAGCTCAGCTTTCTTTATATCTCAACTCTCACATCCATACATGACTACTGGAAAAAGCATAGCCTTGACTAGATGGACCTTTCTTGGCAAAGTAATGTCTCTGCTGTTTAATATGCCATCTAGGTTGGTCATAACTTTCCTTTCAAGGAGTAAGCTACTATCCCTAGGTCACTCATTTTTGGTAGTATTTTTTCATGGCTCCCTTCTCATCTTTTGTGTTTCTGCCTCTTTTGTCTCTTTCCTTACCTCTCAGTCAATATCTTTTCCTTACTGTATTAATTTTTCAGGGCACCTTTCTATTTTTCTTCCCCTCTCTAACCTCTATTTCCTTTAACTCAACATTTATCAGTAGTGAAGGTAATTTAGAGTTTGGTGGATAATAGAAGCCTGAATTCAACCTCTCCACATTTTCTTCTCAAAAAATAAGAAAATGGGAACACAAATTGAATCACACATGACCAATGTCTTCAGAATTGCTAGGAGAAAGAATTCTATGAAATTCAAATTTTCTTTACTAGAGAAATACACACCAAATTCCAAAAATGTTACTGTGGGTTGAGAGGTTTCTATAACACAGATATGAAATGCCTCAACAAAACATCAGCAAATTCAACAATACATTAGAAGGATTATACACGCTAGCAAAGTAATGCTCAAAATTCTCCAAGCCAGGTTTCAACAGTATGTGAATTTCCAGATGTTCAAGCTGGATTTAGAAGAGGCAGAAGAACCAGAGATCAAGTTGCCAACATCCGTTGGATCATCGAAAAAGCAAGAGAGTTCCAGAAAAACATCTATTTCTGCTTTGTTGACTATCCCAAAGCCTTTGACTGTGTGGATCACAATCAACTGTGGAGAATTCTGAAAGAGATGGGAATACCAGACCACCTGACCTGCCTCTTGAGAAATCTGTATGCAGGTCAGGAAGCAACAGTTAGAACTGGGCATGGAACAATAGACTGATTCCAAATAGGGAAAGGAGTACGTCAAGGCTGTATATTGTCACCCTGCTTATTTAACTTATATGCAGAGTACATTATGTGAAATGCCAGGCTGGATAAAACACAAGCTAGAATCTTGATTGCTGGGAGAAATATCAATAACCTCACACATACAGATGAGACCACTCTTATTGCAGAAAGTGAAGAAGAACTAAAGAGCCTCTTGATGAAAGTGAAACAGGAGAGTGAAAAAAAATTTGTTTAAAACTCTCAGCATTCAGAAAATGAAGATCATGGCATCTGGTCCCATCACTTCATGGGAAATAGAAGGAGAAACAGTGCAAAGTGACAGACTTTATTTTTCTGGGCTCCAAAATCACTGCAGATGTTGACTGCAGACATGAAATTTAAAAACACTTTCTCCTTGGAAGAAAAGCTATATCAATCTAGACAGCATATTAAAAAGCAGAGATATTACTTTGCCAATGAAGTTCCGTCTAGTCAAGTCTATGGTTTTTCCAGTAGCCATGTATGGATGTGAGAGTTGGATTATAAAGAAAGCTGAGCACCGAAGAATTGATGCTGTTGAACTGTAGTGTTGGAGAAGACTCTTGAGAGTCCCCTGGACTGCAAGGAGATCCAACCAGTCCATCCTGAAGGAAATCAGTCCTAAATATTCATTGGAGGACTGATTCTGAATCTGAAACTCCAATACTTTGGCCACCTGATACAAAGAGCTGACTCACTCGAAAAGACCCTGATGCTGGGAAAGATTGAAGGTGGGAGGAGAAGGGGACGACAGAGGATGAGACATGAGTTTGAGTAAACTCCAGGAGTTGGTGATGAACAGGGAGGCCTGGCGTGCTGCAGTCCATGGGGTTGCAAAGAGTCGGACACAACTGAGTGACTGAACTGAACTGAACGCCATGATTGAGATTCATTCCAAGGATACAAGGATGATACAACATGCATATAATCAATGTGATACACCAGTTAACTAAATGAAAGACAAAAATCAGGTGATCATCAACAGATACAGAAAACGCATGCAACAAAATTCAGCCACCATCTGTAATAAAAACTCACCAAAAACTAGGCAAAGAGGAAAACTTACTCAGCATAATAAAGGCAATATAGGACAAGCCTGCCACTACCATTATATTCAATGGTAAAAAGCTATTTTCTCTAGGATCAGGAACATGGCAACTTTTATTCAATACAGAGTTAGAAGTCCTAGCAAACCCAATTAAGCAAGGAGGAAAAGATATCTATATCAGAAGAATGAATTAAAATTATCCAATTACAGCTGAAATGATATACGGAAAATCCTAAAGAATACACCAAAATTGTTAGATAAATGAACTCAGTAGATTTGCAATATAAAGTCAATAAACCAAAATTAGTTGAATTTTCATCCTCTAACAATCTCTAAGAGAAATTCATAAAAAATTCCATTTCCAATGCATTAAAAGATTAAAATAATCTGAGAATGAATTTAACCAAGAAGGTAAAAGTCCTGCACACTGAAAATCATAAGACATTTTGAATAAAGAGATGGAAGGTGACATAAACAAATGAGGAGATATTCCATGTTCATAAATTAGAAATATTTGATGATGTGTGTGTGCTTAGTCGCTCATTCTTGCCCAACTCTTTGCAGCCCCATGGACTGTAGCCCTCTAGGCTCCTCTGTCCATGGGGATTCTTCAGGCAAGAATACTGGAGTGGGTTGCCATGCCCTGCTCCAGGGGATCTTCCCAACCTAGGGACTGAACCCAGGTCTCCTGCATTGCAGTCAGATTCTTTACTGTCAGCCACCAGGAAAGCCCATATTTGATAATAATATTGTGGAAATGTCCACACTATCCAAAACAATCTACAGATTCAATGCAATCTCCATCAAAATTTCATGGCATTTTACACAGAAACAGAACAACCCTAAAATTTATATATCATCATGAAAAATGTCAAATAGCCAAAGAATCTTAAGAAAGCAGATCAAAGCTGAGAACAACCTCCAGAATGAAAGTACTTGCAAGCCTCATAACAGATAAAGAGTTAATATCCAAGGTATGTAAAGAACTCATACAAGTCAATAAAAGTAATAACAACAAAAATAAAAAGTTTGAGTTAAAAATGGTCAGATGGACTGAAAAGACATTTTTCCAAAGAAGACATGAAGGTGACCAACAGGTACATGAAAATATGCTTGACATCACTAGTTAGTTACCACAGAAATGAAATATCAAAACAATAATGAGATATAACCTCATACCTGTTAGGACTGCTATCATCAAAATTACCTGATATAAAAAATGTTGGTGAGGGTGTGGAGAAAATGGAACCCTTGTGCATTGTTGGTAGGAAGGTAAATTGCTTCACCCACTGTGGAAAACAGAGTAGAGTTTCCTCATGAAAACAGAGCTACCATATGATCTGTGCTTCCCTTGGCTCTGCAGTAAAAGAATCCACCTACAATGAAGGGATGCAGGTTCGACCTGATCCCCGGGGAGGGCATGGGCAGCCACTCCAGTATTCTTGCCTGGGAAATTCCATGGACGGAAGAGCCTGGTGGGCTATGGTCCACGGGGTTGCAGCGAAGCAGACACGACTGAAGTGACCGAGCACCATATGACCCGCTTTTGGGAATATATCCAACAGAAATAAACAGTATACTGAAGAGACAGCTTTACTCCCATATTTATTGCAACATTATTCACAATTGCTGTGATTTAAGACCATTCACAAAATTGGAATGTGGATTACAGATTATGTAAGAGTACTGTATCAATATTAACCACCATAATTAAATTCAGAAAATTTATCTAAGAATGTTCCTGTTTGCAGGAAACTCACACTGAAGCATTAATGGTTAAGATGGCCTTATATATGAAGCATGCTTTCAAGTAGTTCAGAAAATATAGATAAAAGTGTGTGTGTGTGTGTGTGTGTGTGTAGATATTGAGACAGAATAATCAAAATGTTGGGGTCAGGAATTTAACATTAACCAGTAGTAAAAGCTGATAACTCTGGGTATAGGGTTTCCTTTCATTATTCTTCTAAATTTTAATTTTTCAATTATTTCAAAATTTTAAAAGTTCTAAAGGGAGTAGTGTTTCAATGAACTGTTTTATACTCTTTGTTCTTATTCTTTCAATTAGATTTTTTAAAACAATTTCTCTTTGCCACCCATGGCTCAATTCCATTTTACTGTGACAACTTTAAGAATACTAATTGTCTCATGAGTCATTGGATTATAGCAAAAATCACATTCCCTCTACAGTCCCAGTAAAATACATTTAATTTCATGCAATCTTGCTGTGATTCTAAGAATTTTGATGTAACCGAAACAAAGGAGCATCACATGGGTATACAACCAAGTTACTAGTGTAATCGTTATAATACAGGGTATAACTTTTTATTATTTAACAGTATGTAAATATGAACAGCAACCAACTTCTCATATAGCTTAATGAACTGCAGGTTAGTTCAGATATAGTGATGTGAGCACAACCTCAGAATTCAAATAAGTTCAGTTATAAGAAGTTAAAAGTAAGGGGGAAAAAAAAAGGTACTGATACCAGAGATGGAAAATTCTCAGTAGCTTTCATGTCTTACCTAGGGATATGTTCACACTGCCCAGTTATATGTATTTCATATTAATATGGACATATACTTACATAGACATACACATATACTTGAAGTGAAAATCACTTAGTCGTGTCCGACTCTTTGCGACCTCATGGACTGTATAGTCCATGGAATTCTCCAGGCCAGAATACTGGCATGAGTAGCCGTTCCCTTCTCCAGGGGATCTTCCCAACCCAGGGATCGAACCAAGGTCTCCCGCATTGCAGGCGGACTCTTTACCAAATGAGCCACCAGGGAAGCCCATACACAAATACTTACATATACGTATACGGGCATCCCTGGTGGCTCAGACAGGAAAGAGTCTGCCTGCAATGCAGGAGACCCAGGTTCAGTCCCTGGGGTGGGAAGATTCCCTGGAGAAGGGAACAGCTACTCACCCCAGTATTCTTGCCTAGAGAATTCCACGGAAAAGGAATTCAGTTCCTGAGATCCCAAAGAGTTGGACATGACTGAGCGAGACACACACACACACACACACACTTGAACAGAGCTTTGTAATTTACAAAGTATTTATATACATTGGGTCATTTGAATTTTAAATTAAATGAGTCAAAAATCTTCACTCATTTTACAGGTTAGGAAACCAGAACATAAGTGATGAAGCATTTCGCTTAATGGTTATTAAGTTACAGGGATAGACAGCGATTGAACTCCATTTTTATTTTAAGGTTACTTCCATCTTAAGGTGGAGTCTCTTCTATATCCATGGCAATAGGAGTGAACAAAGAATTTAGAATGCTTTTCAACAATTCAAGTCAAAAACAAAAGGGCCTTGATTAACTGCTAGTAAACATGTAACAAAACAAACAGTTATGCAGAGTACTTGGTATATTCTGATGGAATGCAATTCAACTTACATGTAGATAGCAGACTATGAAACCCTTTCCATGTCTCTGTGATACCTAATATTATTCTAGTAATTGCATCTATTTAGAGTTGAGGAATTGAAGCACAGTTTAACTTACTCAAAATATAGAAACAAGCCAGACATCTTTGCATGAGCAGCATGGTAAAGAATATTCTTGATTGAAGATTTTGATTGAATTAATCACCTGCACTTGCTCTTTGGGGAGGTATATTTGGAGTGATGGATACTTGGACCACTCAACTGATTGCACTGCTGGATAGAGTGCTGTAGATTTCCTGTGGGTTTTGGAGCTTAACTAGTGAACTTTTCTCCGACCCTTAAAATACAGACCCCTGCCTTCGTCCAATAACATTAGTATATATTTATCTTGTGAAAGGACAATGTACCCTCTAAGCAGTTTCAGATTCCTTCATCTCTAAGTATATATACTTTTTGAGAAGATAAACAAATATAAAAGAAGCAAATTTAGCTGCACAAGAGACTGACAATAACTTCTTATATTTCCGTTGAGCTGATGGTAGGATTAATTCACGGATGCAAATTCCAAGTTGAACCTGGTATTTGGTCAAACCCAGTAAAGTGAAGTGGTTATGAGCATGAGATTTAGAAGCAGATTTCTGGATTTGAATCCTTATCCAATGCTGGGTACCAGGGGCAAGCTAATTAACCTTTCTGAAACTCAGCTTCCTCATCTATAGATTGAGGGTAATGAGAAAATCAGTGTCACACAATTGTTTTGAAGATTGCATGTGTCCATATATATGAGAAAACTGTTATATAAAAACAGTGCTCAGCATATTGTGTGCGCTCAAGGGCTCAGTCATGTCTGATTCTTTGTGACCCCATGGACTATAGCCCACCAGGCTCCTCTGTCCATGGAATTTTCCAGGCTAGAATACTGAAAGTGAAAGAAAGTGAAATCGCTCAGTTGTGTCCAACTCTTTGCGACCCCAAGGACTGTAGCCTACTAGGTTCCACCATCCATGGGGTTTTCCAGGCAAGAATCCTGGAGTGGATTGCCATTTCTTTCTCAGATCTTCCCAAGCCAGGGAGTGAAACTGAGTCTCTCACATGGTAGGCATTGTAGGCAGGCGCTTTACCACCTGAGCCGCTGCTATTTCCTACTCCAGGGGATCATCCTGACCCAGGGGTCAGACCAGTGTCACTTGTGCCTCCTGCACTGGCAGGTGGGTTCTTTACCAGCCTGCCACCTGGAAACCTGAAAAGCCCTACTCAGCATATTATGAACAGTCAACAAATTACTATCTCCTAAGAGGAGGCACTTTAGAAAATCCAAATCAGTGCTTTTTATATCTTAAATCCTCACGGATTAAGCAAACACTCAAAACTGAGACCAGCATTTCTGGGGCATGTACACTTCTGATAACAAGGGCATTCATGTACCTACTTGAATGTACAGGAACTGGGCCACCCCAAGTAGAGACCGGGCACCAAAGAGAACCATTAAGAGCGCAAAGCTGAAAGCCACAGCTCTGACCTGAGTCAAACTGTAGGAATGTCCAAATAGAGGTAATAGAGGCCTAGAACCCAGGCTAATCTCTGCTTGAACAAGGGATAAAAAAGGTATCATTGAAGGCAACTGGTTGGCAAGGCATTGCCTTCCTGCATTCTTGGCATCTATTTTGCAAGACTGATTTATTCCTTTCACTTGATGGACCCCCAAGATTCTGAAAGGCAGTAATTATTATCATTCTTTTATTTTCAAAATACCCCTATGCTTGGCATGTTACCAGATGCTTAATAATTAGGGTAAGCATATGACCCAGTATACCTTGGGAAAGCCTGATTTATACATTTAATTCCCACATAATTATTAATGGCATTTCCATTTCACTCTCAAAAGTTAACACAGTTTGGATAATCAATTATTCATCTTTCCTATTAATAGCAGTAGCTGAATGAACAAATTTTCCCTATCCATATATCTCTATTCTACATCTGATTTATGTCCCCTGTCTTTTTAGTATTTTCCTCTACAAATAAATAAGTGAAGGAAGTATTATATTCTGTTAGGTATAGGCCTTTTGTATTTTATTTTAATTTATTTTTCCTTTTTATTGAATTGAAACAAAGCAGTGGAAAGTTGCATAATACATTACTTAATAGAAAACAGTATACCTTTAAATATATTTAACCTTCATGAGAGTTAGCATAACTATAAAAGAAAAAGCCATTTCAGAGAAAGTATGGGAGATGCAATTTTCAAATGACTGTAGCAAAGGCATCTACTATCAAAGTGAAAGTGAAAATCGTTCAGTCATGTCCAACTCTTTGCGACCCCACAGACTATACAATCCATGGAATTCTCCAGGTGAGAATACTAGCGTGGGTAACCTTTCCATTCTCCAGGGGATCTTCCCAACCCAAGGATCGAACCCAGGTCTCCCACATTGCAGGTGGATTCTTTACCAGCTGAGCCACAAGGGAAGCCCTCCACTAAAAATTGGGCAAAAAATACTGCTTCCTTGATCACATTGCCACATATTTGAACCATCTGGGGGTAGTTATTGTTTCAGATTATATTATTGAATAATGTACTATTATAACCACCAGATAGATTCAAATATAATAGGAGGCTTCCAAACTTTGTTTTAAAAAGGACTGTGATATTTCAAATTAGCTCCAAATTGGAAATGTTCACAATTTCATGGAAGCAACTCAGAAATACTGTAAGAATTCTATTTGCTGATACACTCAAATATTACTGCTATGAATTCTATTTGTTTTCTCATCCATTCATTTTGCAAGATATAATTCAGGTCAGTTAAAAATTCTGCAGGTATTTTATCCACTTTCACATAATTTATCTCAATTGAATTCCAACCAACCAGAATATCATCTTCCTTTGCTGCAATGACACATTCAATTACTAGTAACTAAAGGCCTTATTTGGACTGTTTATAACTCTTGGAAGTTTCTGCTAATGCAAGAAAAATTAGAACCCATTTTAAGGGCTTATTGTTACTATTTTTCAAAAAAATCATAGAAACAGCAGTGTTAGTAAAGATCGGGCTTCTCCCTCCCCACCAGCTCTCTCCCTATCCTTTAGCTTGGTCATTCTGCATAGTGCTTCTTATCACATTTACATCATCTAATTGCAAACAAAAATTATATTAGTTTCAGTGGGATTAAGACCAAAAATATTAATCTGAATTAGTCTTCACCTTCTCTTTATCTTTTTCCTCCAAAAATGTCAAGGGCAGCTCCATGGTTTATCTAATTTGTGGGTAAGTTATGAGGTTGAATGTAATAAACTTTACACTTTAAATTATTAAATGAGCATAACTACACAAGTATGGTTTCTAAGCATCCATATATTTTAGCCATACTAAGTACTCACTGGGTAACTGCTAACATTTCAATGGACAAGAAATGTTTTTATATGGCAAGTCCAATTTAAATTTCAAAAAATCACTGAGAATAAAATTTGGTAGAACTATTTTTATTAATATTTAAAACATATGTTTGCTACATCTAAAATGGTATTGTGCTCATCTGCTTTAAATTCCTATTTTAAAATCCTTGGCATACGGATGTCTGGAAAGTCTATAGGCTTAAACCATCTATTTTCTCATTATTTTGTTATCCTACTAAGTTTAAAAGATAATATGTCACACCACTGCCTTTATAAGCTATTCTGGACTACATAGTTTGGATGCACTCTTAGAACATATTATACTAGAAGCTGGAAACTGGTGACTGATTTTCACTATAGATATAGGATAACATAATTTAGAGAAACTGATTTATCAGTAGCTGATTATGTCCATGTTGGAAAGGCTTTTACTTCCTGATATTTTCTAGAAAATCTTTTTTGAAAACAAAGCAACAGCCAATAACTACTTTAAAAGCCTGACCTGCTACAAAAAAGGAATAATGTCTCTAGAATATTTGATTGATCATGCAAATTACAATGAACTTAGTGATTTAGTTGGCCCAAGTGGTGCTTTAATGTTAACATTCTAGAGTAATCATTTGATTATTCACCCTTTTTTTTGTTCTCAATTTGATACTGCTTTGCCTGATTCAAAATTATTTTCTATTCTAATAGCAGATTCTACAAACAGATGAGTGATAACTTGCTACCCTCATAAGCATAACCAGTGACCAGTGAAATTTTATTGACAGAAAAAAGCATAGGCCAGCAGAAGTTATTATCTGAGTTCCAATATGTTGATCCAACATTGTAATATGTGACTATGCATGTGAGCATCTTTGTGGGGAGTGGGTTTTGAACCTTTATATAACCCTCAACAGAGCTCGAGACCCCAAAATGCTTGAGAACAAGTACACCACACTTCATCACAGAGGCACCCTCCATTCACCTGCCTGTGTACCTCCACCATCTGCCCAAGGCTTCATTGATTCACCATATAAGTATTGAACATCTACGACATATCAGACCATTGGGGAAAACAATGATTAAGTAAAAACTCTGTACTTTTGTAGCTTACAGACTCTTAAAGGGGACAGGAACAGAAATTATTATAAAATGGGATAAAACCTGTGACTGATGATAGAGGTATCTTCAAAATGCTGAGAAACTATTCAAATAAGATCAGAGTTGATCATGTGGAAGAGTGGAGGTTTCACAGAGAATATGGCATTGACCTGTATTTGGATAGGTAAAAATGAAGACAAGATTCTGAGCTTCGGGAACAGGCTAGGAAAATGGTAGAATAGAGGTGTGAAAAATTTGAGGAACAGCAAAAGTGGCTGGAGTATAGTATAAGAGGGTGTAGTAGATAATTAGACCAGAAGTGGGAAAGGACTCAGTGTAAAGGGATTTACATGGCAGGTTAAGTAACTCATTAAGTAAGATAATAGTTCTCAATATGGGGGTTCACCTATCCTTTCTAGTGACCCTGGAAGAAGTCTAAATACTATCACCAATATTTCAAAAATTCTGTTAAGACAGATATTTGCACAAGATAAAAATATTTAGTTTTGTGCTGAGATTTTATTTAAAAGGCACTGTTAATTAATGTATTTAGGGAATCAAGATGTTTGAAAACATAGGGTTCATGAAAGAAGAGTAAAGATATCTTTGGCAAAGTTTGAAAAATGTTGCAACTGAATCATTGAAGTTGGATTCTAGTTTAAGGATTTGTGTACACTTGGATGTGGAGATCAAAGGACAGTAGATGAATGAAATCAATCCCATCTTCTTATCCTAATCATAGATAGATATAAATACTCTCCTCTAAATAAGACATTCCATTCATTTAGGGGATAAAAAAAGGTATTCAACAGACAATCTCTATAACCCACTCCTGGAGATTAGGGCTGGGTATATCAATTTAGTGCAATATTGTTATTGTTTAGTCACTAAGCTGTTACTGACTCTTTTGCAACCCCATGGACTGTAGACCACCAGACTCCCCTGCCCATGAGATTTCCAGGCAAGAATACTGGAGTGCCATTTCCTTTTTTGGGACAGTGTAAAACAAAAAAGGAATCCTTGGTGAACACAAATATTGAAGGGCTAAATGGACATGACAGCTATAAATACAATGTGTGATCCTTGATAGATCCTAGATTGAGCAGCGTGGGGAGCTACAGAAGACATTATTAGGCCATAGGGTAAATCAAAATACAGACTACGCATCATATAATAAAATTGTTGTTGTTTAGTCGCCAAGTCATGTCCAACTCTTTTGTGACCCCATGATCTGTAGCCTGCCAGGCTCCTTTGTCCATGTGAGTTTCCCAGGCAAGAATACTGGAGTGGGTTGCCATTTCCTTCTCCAGGGGATTCTTCCCAACCCAGGGATCAAACTCGTATCTCCTGTATTGGTAGGCAAATTCTTTACTACTCAGTACCCAGGGGAGCCCATATAATAAAATTACACAGTGTTAAATTTCCCAAGAGTAATTGTTTTCAGGAGATACAGGTATCTGTATGGAGGCAGGGTGAGGAAAGAGTTAAATTAGGAAAATGTGAATTATTAATAATTGGTGAATCTAAATGAAAGGTATACAAATAGTGATTACTGTATACTATTCCTGCAACTTTTCTGCAAGTTTAGAGTGTTCAAAATCAAAAGGGAACAAAAAGGTAGATCTAGAAAAAAAATAAACTGGTAAAAGAGAAAAGTTGGTATGGAAATCAAGAAAGACAGCCCTGGATTAGAGTATTGGTATGAAGTTAGCCTCCACTCACTTCAACTTTTGGAAGAACATTTGTCTCTGAAAGAAAGAGAGGAATAGTTTAAAGGGAAGACACCATTTGTAAGATACTATCTGAAGACTGATATAAGTTAGTAAAGGAAAGAGATTTCTAAAGGAGATCAGTTTTATTATTTTAGCTACAAAGCCCAGGAGTTAATGCTTAAAAGCAAATACATATTTTGAAGGAGGACTGTACAAAAACTGTCTCTAAGAACTATTTTAACCAAAATGCATTTGTTAAAGGCAAAAATCTCTTGAAATTTTTCCATGATGACTTTTTATTTCAGTTATTTGAGGCCACTGCAGAGTTCATTAGTATTTCCTACAAATCTTTTCAAAGACGCCATTCTTTTAGAGAAGATTTTTTCACTTTCTGAATGGTGATAATATATATCACCATTATAATATATATAAAAATTATAATTAGTATTTTTTGAGTACTTATTATATTCTATGTACCAGGCAAAAAGCTTTGGCTGTATAGCCAGGTTTGACTCTTACAGAAATTCTATTTGAAGACATAAATTTTATTGATATCTCAAAAATTTTGCCAATTTTAAAAGGGAACTAAACATGTGAGATGTAATTACGTGTCTAAGGTCATTTAATTGAAGGCTGTGGAAACAGGACTCAAATCAAAGCTGATTCTAAAGTTGTGTTCTAAAACATAGGATATTTATTTTGAGAAAAATTAATATCCTAAATAGTATTACCAAGTTTTCATTAATTTCATATTTCAATGACATTGATATTTATATAAACCAGATTGATTATATTCTTTGTAGCTGAAGATTAGACACTATATACCGTCAGCAAAAACAAGACCTGGAGCTGACTGTGGCTCAGATTATGAGCTCCTGTAGAGAAATACATTAGACTGTTCAGGTATGATCAAAATCAAATACCTTATGATTACACAGTGGAGCTGACAAACAAATAGATTCAAAGGATTGGGTCTTATAGACAGAGTGTTGAAAAACTATGGATGGAGATGTATAACACTGTACAGGAGGTGGTGACCAAAACCATTCCCAAGGAAAAAAAAAAATGCAAGAAGGCAAGGTGGTTGTCTGAGGAGGTCTTACAAATAGCTGAGAAAAGAGAAGTGAAAGACAAAGGAGAAAGGGAAAGATATATCTAACAATGCAGAGTTCCAGAGAATAGCTAGGAGAGATAACAAAGCCTTCCTAAATGAACAATGACATAGAAGAAAAGAAAACAATGGGAAGGACTCGAGATACCTTCAAGAAAATTACAGATACCAAGGGAATATTTCATGCAAAGATGAGCACGATAAAGGACAAAAACAGAAAGGACCTAACAGAAGTAAAAAAAAATTAAGAAGAAGTGGCAAGACTATACAGAAGAACTGTACAAAAAGGTCTTAGAGACCAGGATAACCATGATGGTGTAGTCACTCCCCTAGAGCCAGACATCCTTGGAGTGTAAAGTCAAGTAGGCTTTAGGAAGCTTTACTATGAACAAAGCTAGTGGAGATAATGGAATTCCAGCTGAGCTATTTCAAAACCTATTAAGATGATGCTACGAAAGTGCTACATTCAGTATGCCAGAAAATTTACAAAATTCATCAGGGGCCACAGGACTGGAAAAGATAAGTTTTCGTTCCAATCCCAAAGATAGTCAAAGCCAAAGAACATTTATACTACCTTAAAACTGCACTCATTTCACATGTTAGCAAGGTAATGCTCAAAATCCTTCAAGTTAGACTTTAAGAATGCATGAACTGATAATGTCCAGATATTCAAGATGGATTTAGAAAAGGCAGAGAAACCAGAGATCAAATTGCCAGCATCTGCTGGATGATAGAAAAAGCAAGGGAATTCCAAAAAACATCTACTTCTGCTTCATTGACTCCAATAAAGCCTTTGATTGTGTGAATCACAACAAACTGTGGTAAATTCTTCAAGAGCTGGGAATACCAGACCACCTTACCTGTCTCCAGAGAAACCTGTATTCAAGACATAAAGCAAGTAGAACAGGACATGGAACAACATGCTGCTGCTAAGTCACTTCAGTCGTGTCCGACTCTGTGCGACCCCACAGACGGCAGCCCACCAGGCTCCCCTATCCCTGGGATTCTCCAGGCAAGAACACTGGAGCGGGTTGCCATTTCCTTCTCCAATGCATGAAGTGAAAAGTGAAAGTGAAGTCATTCAGTCATGTCCGACTCTTAGCGACCCCACGGACTGCAGCCTACCAGGCTCCTCCATCCATGGGATTTTCTAGGTAAGAGTACTGGAGTGGTCATCCTGGTGTCAGACTGGGAAAGGAGTACATCAAGGCTGTATATTGTCACCTACTTGTTTAACTTCTATGCAGAGTACATCATGCAAAATGCCCAGCTGGATGAAACACAAGCTGGAATCAAGATAGCCAGGAGAAATATCAACAATCTCATATATGCAGAAGATACCCCTCTAATGGCAGAAAGTGAAGAACAAAAAAGCCTCCTGAGGGTGAAAGAGGAGAGTGAAAACCTGGCTTAAAACTCAACATTCAAAAAAACTAAGATCATGGCATCTGGTTCCATCATTCATGGCAAATAGATGGGAAAAAGTGGAAACAATGACAGATTTTATTTTCTTGGGCTCCAAAATCACTACAGATGGTGACTGCAGCCATGAAATTAAGACATTTGCTCCATGGAAGAAAAGCTATGACAAACCTAGACAGTGTATTAAAAAGCAGAGATCACTTTGCCAACAAAGGCCAGTAGAGTCAAAGCTATGATTTTTCCAGTAGTCACACATGGATGTGAGAGGTGTACCATAAAAAAGACTGAGTGCCAAAGTATTGATGCTTTCAACATGTGGTGCTGGAGAAGACTCTTGAGAGTCCCTTGGAAAGCAAGATCAAACCAGTCAATCTTAATGGAAACCAACCCTGTATATTCATTGGAAGGACTGATGATGAAGCTCCAATACTTTGACCACCTGATGTGTAGAGCCGACCCACTGGAAAAGACCCTGATGCCGGGGAAGATTGAGGGCAAGAGATAAGGGGGCAACAAAGGATGA
The DNA here is from genome assembly GCA_006408695.1 of Aepyceros melampus. Classification (NCBI taxonomy): domain Eukaryota; kingdom Metazoa; phylum Chordata; class Mammalia; order Artiodactyla; family Bovidae; genus Aepyceros; species Aepyceros melampus. Next base: position 47,407 of record SJXQ01012000.1, on the reverse strand, counting down.
GATGGTTGGATGGCATCACCACTTCAATGCACAAGAGTTTTAGCAACCTCTGGGAGATAGTGAAGGACAGGGAAGCCTGGCGTGCTGCAGTTCATGGGGTCATAAAGAGTCAGACATGACTTAGTGACTGAACAACAACAAATAGACCTTAAATCTCAGTATAATAGGTTTATAAGTTGCCCTCCCCCCTTTTTTCCTAACTTGGAACATTTTGCAAAATAGATTTTCTATTCATTCATACTCTTTATTTGGGAAATTGGTTTGCCTCTGCATGACTGATTGCAACGTCTTGAGGGAGGAGGGAATGAGAGAAATCTACAGATCCTGGCAAATGCCACATCTTAGAATAGTGTAGAAAACTTCCCTATTTCTCCTTCCTTCTACTCCAGAAAACAAAGAGCCACCAATTCCAAAGTCCAACTGGCCTCCTCCTCACTCCCACTCTTGTTTATCAAGGATTCTTTCAAAGAAACACATCTTTAAAAATGAAGCCCTTGTTGGAAAGCATCATATCATGTCTTAAAAAACAAAACACAACTTGAGAATTCATTCTTCCTAACTGAACGTGAGTATTCCCAAGAATTCACATAAAAAAGAGGCCTAGACTAAAACCTTCACTGCACTCCAGTACTTTTGCTTGAAAAATCCAATGGGCGGAGGAGCCTGCTAGGCTGCAGTCCATGGGGTCGCTAAGAGTCAGACAGGACTGAGCGACTTCACTTTTACTTCTCACTTTCATGCACTGGAGAAGGAAATGGCAACCCACTCCAGTGTTCTTGCCTGGAGAATCCCAGGGACGGGGGAGCCTGGTGGGCTACCGTCTATGGGGTCGCACAGAGTTAGACATGACTGAAGCGACTTAGCAGCAGCAGCAGCAGACTAAAACCTTGGCACAATTTGCCCAAACCAAATAAAACCAGGAGATGATGCCCAAGGCCAGCAGTTCTGGTAAGGAATGATGAGTTACTTCCTGAGCATACAAGATCTCAGAGTTCTGTTTTTTAGAAGAGACCTAACTGATTATAGAAAAGCCTAATTGAAACATGAATAATCTTTATGTGATCATAGGTAAATATTTTTTCCATGGGAAACAGATTTTAATGGAGTGATACTTTCCATAAATTCAGCAGAAATACATCAAGAGGCAACAAATAATTACCAGTGAAAAATCAGGGTCAAACATTGTCTGCTAGTTGAACAAACACACATGTTTCAATTTCTTTTGTATGAAAATAGGCTTTTTCAATTTCTTGTATGAAGGCTTTTGCAATTTCTTGTATGAAAATACTCATATAAGAGTAGTTTCAATTTCTTATATAAACTTCTATACCTGTTCAATTAGGCCTTATTTCAGGCTTTCAGAAATAGTCAGTGATAGGCATTGAGGGGTAGAGAATCTGCCTGCAATGCGGCAGACACGTGTTTAATCCCTGATCTGGGAAGATCCCCTGGAGAAGGAAATGTCAATCCATTACAGTATTCTTATCTAGAAAATCCCATCGACAGAAGAGTCTGATGGGTTACAGTCCTTGGGGTCACAAGGTGTCAGACATGACTTAGCAACTAAACAACAACAAAGCATTGAGTGAAATGATAAATCAGCCATAGCTGATGGATGGACCAGAGGAAATAGAAGAAACGGTGGGGCAGGGCAGGGTGGGAGAGCGATGATTTAGAAGCCCTACCCTAGAGAGACCCAGGAGATTACAGTTGTATCGATTTGACAATGCATAACTGATCCAAAAGTGAGTATTTGGTTTAATTAGGTTTCTCATAGTTCAAATAAAACTTACTAAATGTTTGAACAAATACACTTAAAGAAAACTAATTTAAGTGAGGCAGTCATCTTGGAAAACAGCCTTGAAGGTCGTCAAAAGATTAAACAAAGTCACTATATGATTCAGCAACTCTAATACTTTTAGTTGTATACCTAAGAAAAATGAAAATATAGGCCCACACAAAAATTGGTACGCAGACACTTGTAGCAGCATTTTTCTTAATAGTGAAAATGTGGAAACAACCAAATGTGCATCTGGTGAACAGATAAAATATGGTATATATTATACAGTGAAATGAAAAGGAACCAATTATTGATACACGCTACAACATGGATGAACCTTGAAACCATTATGCCAAGTGAAAGAAGCTTGTCACAGAACACCACATAGTTCATGACTCCATTTACATGAAATGTCCAGAAGAGGCAAATCTCTAGAGAAATACTAGTGGTTGTCTAGAACTACAGAGATAGGGCTGGAGGGTGACAGCTAATGGAAATGGGTTTTTTTGGGGGATAATAAAAATGTTCTAAAATTAATTGTGATGTAGGTTGTACCAACTCAGAATTACTGAAAAATCATTGAGTTGTACATTTTAAATGAGTGAGCTGTGTAATAGGTAAATTATCTATTAATAAAACTGTTACCAGGGGAAAAAAAAATCCACCTAATTTAGCTAACAGAGGGAAAATAAAATAAAAATAAGAATCATTTCCCTTTTGTCTTCTTTCCTGTTATACTGGTGGCTCTTTGTGAGGATGCAGGCTTCAGACCCATTTTTTTTAAACCAAGTTGATTTCACTGCAGTGGATCTTGGAAAAATAAAAGTTTAGATATGTAGCATATGGCATCTATGATTGGGGAACAGCAAGATATAAAACAGAAAATATAGGACTTGCAACAAGGTAACCTGCAGTCGAGACTTGACCTTGCCATTAACTATCTGGTTGACCCTGAAAAGGTAAACTAAACTGTTAGCCTCAGTTTTACTGATTTGTACAATTTAATTGCACAGCAATGAGAAGGACCTTACCTAACTGTAGATCAAAAAAATAGTTTCCTTCATTCACTAATCACTATGTTGGGGTTCTAACTAGGGACTTGCAGACCCTCGGGGAGGCTGATAGAAGTTAGCTCTGGATCAGCTTTGAGAGCAGATGGGAAAGCACTTGATCCTGATGAAAAATTTAAGGAATGAACCTGTCAGGAAAGGTAGTGCCTTGGCTGATTCTTGAACATAGAGGATTTAGGCAAGCAAGAAGGTTAATGGTGGAGCTGAGGTTTGAAGAAGGAGAAGCTAGACAAATAAATGCTCAGAAGTGCATATAAGCAGTATGTTCAAGGAACTGCATGTAGTCAGACATGATGAACAGTTGTTCTCAAACAATGATGCCCAGACCTTTAACATCAACATCACACAGAAACTTGCTATGGATGCAAATCTCAGTTCACACCACAGACCCGTTGAATCAGAAGATGATTCTTGGGATGGAGCCCAGCAATTTGTGTTCTAGTAAGGTGGTTATGATACCTGGTTAGACTTGAGAGCCACTGGACTAGAGCCTTGGGTTCTAGTAGCAAGAGATCTGTTTGCCTACCCTTGCTGCATATTTGCACAGTTTACAAAGGCAGTTTTATAGGTCAATTTATAAGATGCATAAGTTACTCTAGGCTATTTATTAGGAAATACAGAAAAGGCTAAAGAAAAATGTAATCTCATTATCTAGACATATATATTGTTAGTATTTGGTGAATTACATAAATAGAGTTTTTTTTGTAACATTGGGTCATAATGTACTTTTTTGTATTCCATTTTTGTTAGTTTAATATTTTATGAGTATTTCTCCATGGATTTTGAATTCTATCAGTCCTAAAAACTCATGGAAAATATTTTTAATGACTGCAAAGTATTTCATCATGTGAGTAGACCATAATTTAATTTACTACTTATTATTGTTGGAGATTTAGATTGTTTCAATAACCTTTATAAATAATACAATGATTAAAAACATTTTCCATAAGTATTTTTTCTGCACTTTTACTTCCTATGGTAGATTTTTAGAGGTAGAGTTCTATGCTGAGTACCTATTCTTTGTATCTCTCCCTCTTCTGGTAACAGGCCCACCTTCTCTGGCTACCAGATTGTCAAGTGTCCTTGATTAGGCCAGTTATGATGCCCCATACCTCTAACCACACAGGCCATCCAGATATGTGACAGGCTGGACCAATCAGCTTAATGAGTATTTTGCAGGGAAGCCATTCCCCTCCCCCCCTCAAGAGTAGAAAGAACCAAGTCAGCAATGACAGAAAGCAATGACATTAATCTGTAGAGAGCAGAGATGAGAGTCTGAGAGCATCCAAATTCTCAATGTTTTCTAATTTACTTACTCTTCCAAAACAAAAATCACTTAAAAAGTCTAGTTCAAGCTACATATATTAGTCCTGAGTGATACATAGGGCCTTGAAGGGTATGAGTACAATTGCATTAAAGCTATTCCTAATTCTGAGAACACTGATCACCTTTATAGTATCTAGCCTTCCTATTTGTAAGCATTTGATGTTTCTCCAGTTATTAGGATTTTATTTTATAATTTGCAGTAAGATTTTGTAATTTTCTTCATTTAGAAGCAATAATTCCTTATAAAGTATATTCTTAAACATGTTATTTTGGGTCACCTTTGAGCTTGTCTCCTGTATAGATTTCTAGAGTTGCTGTAACTAATGACCACAAACTTAAAACAATACAAATTTATCATCTTACTGTTTTGGAGGTCAGAGTCCAAAAGGCGTCTCAAGGGGCTGAAATCAGGTGTCAGTGGGAATGTGTTCCCTCCAGAGGCCTCTTGTCTTTCCAGCCCCCTCAGTTTGAGCTATTTGTTGGCTACTGGCCTCCTTCCATAGCCAGAGCCAGGAATGGCCATCGAGTCCTTCTCAGGGCGTCTTCCCTCTGCTTCTGAGTCTTCTGCTGCCTTCTCCCCTATTTAAAGGTTCATGTGTTTAATTGGGCCCACCTGGAAATCTCCTTACTTTAAGGTCAGCTGATTAGCAGCTTTATTCTATCTGCAACCTTAATTCTCCCTTGCCAGGTAACTTAGCATATTCATAGGTTCTGAAGACTGGAATGCAGAACTCTTTGGGGGATTATTATTGTACCTACTCTACCCTTCATATACATATCAATTGGCTACTGTTTTTATACACATATGTATGTTTGTATGCATGTGTATTATATATAATATATATGTAATTTTTCTGCTTTCACAGCAAAACTCCCCAGGCAATTGTATGTCTGTATTTTCTCTTGAATGTTTGCAATTATGGTTTCAGTTTCGCTATTCTTTAGAAATTTATTCAAGGTTATCAATTACTTACACTCTGCCAAACCCAGGGGTTTATTCATTGTTCTCATCAGGGGATGCTTACTGACATTCATAAAGTCTCCATGTCTTGGCACAATGAAAGCTTGTCTTTTTTGCTCCTAACACAGTGAAATGAAGGTTTTAATATGGGACAACTGGGATCCACATTGTCATTATATGACTCAAACCCTTTCCAAATAATAATTGCATCCTTCCCCAGAGCCCCAGAGTCCTCTGTATACAGCTGGCAGATGAGGGAAGAGGTAAGAAAAGGGTGCATAGTTTTTTTTCAAAGGAGCTAGTGCAAGAACAGTGGACATGATGTTCATGATGTGCATAAAACGTCCACACCCTGTTTGGCATGATTCAGTCTCCATGCACCATCTCACTGCCAGACATGGTGGAAACTGGATCTAGCTGTGTGGCCAGGAGGAAAGAAAGACAGATGGGGATTAGGGAACACATGGTATTGTGTCTGATGCTCATCTATCCTGTGCATTTGGGGCGATTGGTAACAGCCTTCCTGGGCCTTCACTGGGCTTCCCTGATAGCTCAGTTGGTAAAGAATCTGCCTGCAGTTCAGGAGACCCTGGTTTGATTCCTGGGTCGGGAAGATACTCTGGAGAAGGGATAGGCTACCCACTCCAGTACTCTTGGGCTTCCCTTGTAGCTCAGCTGGTGAAGAATCCGCCTGCAACGTGGGAGACCAGGGTTTGATCCTGGGCTGGGAAGATCCCTTGGAGAGTGGGACGGCTACCCACTCCAGTAGCCTTCACTATTTCCCTGAGACCAACTCAGATAGTGTCTGGAAACTTCAGCCAATTTCAAAACCAGTATAATTTACACCAAATACAGGCATGTGAGATGATTTAATTCTGTACTTATTTTTGTCTCCCCAAACTTTTCCTTCTCCTATTTTTCATTTATCTTTAGTAGTGTTCTGGTCTTCCTTACTACTGTTTTTTTACTCTTCCCCAACTGTAGCAATAGTCTGTCATTTCCTACACAACCTTTGGAATCCATGTTCCACTGTGAACATGATTACCTCCCACCTTCACACTTTTTATTCCCTCAAATAATTTACTTTTTTGATAAAAGAACTTAAATATGGACATTTCTTTGTGAACCTCTCTGGTGGACAATAAACATTTCCCTTAGTTCACATAAAAATGCCGGAAGAGGAAGTTGGCATTTTTAACAAGAATTCTGCTGGTTTTTTCAAGCTCAATCCTTGGTACTTTTATTCTAAGCTTTGGCCATATAGAATTTAATACTTATCACTACCATTAATAACACTGAAAGACAAATAGTATTTGTTTATATACTTGCCAATGATTAGAATAAAGATTTACATATATTCATTTAATCTGCAAAACAACAATTTCTTCTCCCCTTAATTTTGAAGAAAAAGCTCTCTTCCTTTAACATGTTGAATTTCATTCTGTTCAACCTCACAATTATTATCTGAAGGTCTTTGCTAATTATTATTTTTTAGAATTTTGTTTAATAGTTGATCTGTCACAATCCCTTTTCATAATGACAATGACTACCATGTCTCGCATGCCAGTTACGGGCCAAATTGTAAGTGCCTTCCGAGAACTGTCATATGTAATACTCCAAGACATTGGTACTTTTAACCTGCATTTTACAGAGTAGAAAAAAGGCACAGAAATATTTAGGAAGTTGTCTCAGGGCATGTAGTTTCACAAGTGGAAAGGAAAGATCCGTAACAGAGACCCAGCCGACAGGTGAACTCCAGCCCCTGTGGTTGTTACAGTTTTCCAGTTGATGGTGCCTTTTTCACTGGGTACTTGACTTCTCCCATACACTGATTGTGCTGCCTAGATGCTTGCTCCTCTTTATAGCATGCATCCTGTCCCTAGCTAATTTTTGTGCTGGATCTCTTTTATCTACTTTATAAAATGCTAATATATTAAAAATAGAAACAAGGTGGGGATTTCTGTATGTATTATTTTAAAAATAATCATGTCCACTATTTTGTTTTTTTAGTTCTGCATTTATGGAATTTTGATGGTAAAATTAGAATCAAGTTTATGTGCAATCTAGAGAAATGGTATTCAGTTCAGTCGCTCAGTCATGTCCAACTCTTTGCGACCCCATGAATCACAGCACGCCAGGCCTCCCTGTTCATCACCAACTCCCGGAATTCACTCAGACTCACGTCCATCAAGTCAGTGATGCCATCCAGCCATCTTATCCTCTGTCATCCCCTTCTCCTCCTGCCCCCAATCCCTCCCAGCATCAGGGTCTTTTCCAATGAGTCAACTCTTCGCATGAGGTGGCCAAATTAACTGGAGTTTCAGCTTGAGCATCATTCCCTCCAAAGAAATCCCAGGGCTGATCTCCTTGAGAATGGACTGGTTGGATCTCCTTGCAGTCCAAGGGACTCTCAGGAGTCTTCTCCAACACCACAGTTCAAAAGCGTCAATTCTTTGGCGCTCAGCTTTTTTCACAAAATGGTATAGGTGGTCCTATTTGCAAAGCAGAAATAAAGACACAGATATAGAGAAAAAATGTATGGATACCAGAGGGGAAAGGGAAGGTGGGATGAATTGGGAAATAGGGACTGACACTTACACACTATTGATATTATATATAAAATAGATAACTAATGAGAATGTACTTATAACATAGGGTACTCTACCTAATGCTCTGTGGTGACCTGAATGGGAAGAAAGTCCAAAAGGGAGAGGATATAAGTATACGTATGGCTGATTCATTTTGCTCTATGGTAGAAACTAATACATTGTAAAGCAACTGTACTCCAATAAAAATTAATTAGGAAAAGAATTATGGTTTGATTTTCATGAGGTCATCAATTAGCTACATTTAAAACACATTTTTATGCTAAAATTTTTCTATATAAGATAAATTCAGGCATGTGAGAATGAGATACAATCTCATACCAGTCCAGTTTTACAGATGTTTACAACAGGAACAAATGAGGGTAATTTTTGAAAAAGATTTTAAATTCAAAGTTCATCATTAATAATGGGTGATTAAATAAAAACATGATAAAAACCCAACACACAAATATCCATATCTGGGCAAGGTTACTAATCCATGAACTTCTAGCATGGGTTCAAGGAGGCAATGATCACAAAAATTGTTCCATCATCTCTTGACTAAACAAACTGTTAATAGTCACCTCTGTAGTCATGAGACTGTACACAAGTCATGGTGAAATGAGCAGAATAAAATAGGCTTTGAGGTAACCTGATCCAGAAAATTTCCTGGCTTTTCTCTAAATCCACGTTCAATAAATTCTGGTAATTTTAATTTAGCCAATTCATGTGCCAAGATGAAAACCAATAAAAATATCTCTTCCAGTATCATTTTGGAGAAAAAGTCTTCATGTTTATTGATAGTAGAAGAAAATTCAAAAGACTGAGGTTATGTTGAAATTTTCATTAATGAAATATTCTAAAAATGTTTGTTAGGCTTTAGTTATAAGGAAAGTAGATTACATTCTTATTTGAATACCAGTGTTGACCTTAACCCAATGACACTTGTCAACTTTGAAAGTGAAGAGTGTAAAACTGCCTGGATTTCCATGGTGATTTAACTTTGCTGACCCTTTTCATCAGTTCTTATTTTTGAGGATTTGTGGTTCAAAGAAAAGTCTACAGTTTAGCCTGTTACAAAGCAGCATATGCTCAAATCTGTGTGAACTGCACCAAACATTAACCTAGCTTTACTGGCTCTCTTGTTTCCTAAAGAATCTGCAGCTACTTAGCAAATGTTTCCTAAAGTCTGATTTGATTCTTCTCCCAGTTTCCCTGATGTATCATCTACATATCTATAAACTACTTAAATCTTTTCAACAAAAGCTGTAAGAATATATACAAAATCAAGGGTAGAAAGAGACGATTACGCAAATAAACATAATCTCACCTTTAGTCCTGCTCCCTGTTAGTAAATCACAAGTTTGCTCTCCCTTTTTTTCAGAATATTTTAAAAATCAAATCATTGTGTTGGTCACCAGACTGTGTTACTGTAACAATATCATCCAAAGTAATAAGTGATTCTATGATTTTTATTCTACTCTTCCTACCTCTAGATTTGTTCTGTCTGCATAAGTTTATATTAGGTCACATAACATTTGATGTTTTTAAACGTACATTTTTAAAATCCAACTTTCATTTACAAAAGTTGAAGAAGCATCATGAGATCTTAAGTTTTATTCCTTGTAACATCTAAGTCTGTCCTGCTGACCAGAAAAGCAGCAGTGTAACGGAGATGTTTTCTAGCATCAGTCATGAAGGTTTGGAATTAGAAGGGAGGTGGGTCATTTGTGCACCATTCTTCCCTTGGGTCTGATGCTGGTTAATTTAAGGCTTAGAGCTAATGGGTCTTATCACCTCCTATGACACAGAATTGGCCAGAGGCCCAGACCAAGAACGTTTAATTGGATGAATGATTATTGATTCTGAAGACAATATAAATCAAAGGATTTAAAGAATGGGGCTGTTAATGTTCATCACGACTGGCATCTTTGGTAAATTTAATAATTCCCATCCTACCAACACTGGCAGACCATGTTAATCTTGGAGAGGGTTTCAGTGTAAGAAAAGGTTCAGACTAATATGATCACCAAGCTGTGCAGCTCAGACTCCAGACAAGGTTGATGTAACATTATCTGGGAGCCACCAGATGTCGTACATACATTGTTCTTATTTGATTCCTCCAACTATATGTAGTAAGCACCAGAAAGAAAAAGTTTCTGCAGTTGTTAAAAGGTTAAGAGGATTCTATCCAGAGCAGTGTTGAGTGCACTGATAAAATTTGCTTCCTCTACCTCCGTACATACAGTTTATTAAAAAAACTTCTGCCTCATTCACAGGAAGCATTTTAAGTTAACATGAAACAGAATAATCATTTTTATGGTGATTCAATTTTCCTGGATACATTTAAAATAGCTTTTCTTTTAAGCGAAGGAAAGGGTTAGTCACTCAGTTGTGTCCCACTCTTTGCGATCTCAAGGACTGTAGCCTGCCAGGCTCCTCTGTCCATGGGATTCTCCAGGCAAGAGTACTGGATGGTTTGCCAGTTCCTTCTTCAGGGGATCTTCCCAACCCAGGTATCAAACCCAGGTCTCCTACATGGCAGGCCTCAGGTTCCTTACCATCTGAGCCACCAGGGAAGCCTTCAACCTAACTCCTTACTTATTTTTCATTCATTCAGTGTACAACTCCTCACTGAGTGTTTCCCATATAATTATTGTCAGGGCTTCCCTGATAGCTCAGATGATAAAGAATCTGCCTGCCATGCAGGAGACCTGGACTCGAGCCCTGGGTTGGGAAGATCCCCTGGACTTGGGCATGGCAATCCACTCAGAGTATTCTTGCCTGGAGAATCCCCATGGACAGAGGTGTCTGGCAACCTACAGTCCCTGGGGTTGCAAAGAGTCGGACATGACTGAGCAACTAAGTACAGCACATATCTCAGTGTCAATATAGAATCATCACTAGCTAGGTGCTGGGGATACAGAACTAAGTAAGACTTCCCTTGTTCTCAAGGATCAGACAGTCCATCAGGAGGCAAATGAATGGAACACAGCTACAGTGGGTTCTCAGGTTTGGCTCTCTAAAAGCAGGTGCTGATATGGGAGTTTGGGATGCAAGAGGTTTATTATTTGTGATGAACACCTGTGCAAGAATGGGGGTTGGAAACAGGCTTGGGCAGGGGAAAAAGTCAAACTGATGCCCATCTGCCAAAGTGTTGACCAACATGGCAGAATATTCTGGAGCAAATATTAATCTCCTATAAGAGCTGTTCCATGCCAGGCTGGTCTTTAAATCTCTTACTCTGCTCAGTAGCTGGATATAGGGCTATTCTAGGAAGGGCATGACCTTGGAGAAGGTCTTCTCTATCTGCTGAAGACTTTCTGATGGCCACCATCCCTGTAAGCTGGGAAGGAAGCTCTTTCTTCAGGGAAATATAAGTGATACATCCCTGTGTTGACCACACATGGGATGCTCTGGGACCTTGGCGGAAGGTTAGTTGAGTGTTAGAGGCTAGTTCATAGAAGTTTCAAATGAGGCCATGATGAATCTTAAAAAGCTAAGATTTGTAGAGCAATTACTATATGTCAGGTATAAATAGTAAATTTTATACATGGATTGTCTCATTTAATATTTATCTCACACCTGGGAGAAGGATGTGTAACTATCAAAAAGTATAGCAGATGAATGATTAAGTAATGTTTCCAAGTTGGATTCATAGTTGAATTAAATTCCTCAATCAATTCAATTTGATTCAATACAATTCAATTCAATTCAAGGCTGTATGATTTTAAGACCCATTGAGTATAAGGATATACACCAAGAAGTGTGGGCTGAGCTGTTACGTTGGGAAAATAGTGCATAAAGACATGAATGACCTATCAAAGTTCCAAATGTAGAATGTGATTTGAATAAGTATTTGTTGAACAAGGTAGGAAAGGAGGGAGAGTGGAAGAGAGGGATGAAGGAAGGAACAGAAAAATTAGACAAGTGTATTTAAAGAACTGTTAAATGGATATGATTAGATATTATTAGATAATTGAATCATAATGGGTATGATTAGATAACTGAATCCCAAGTGCTGTTAAGAATCTCCCAAATTTTCCTAAAAAGAATTGAACGAGTATCAGGCATGTTCTTTGTGTTCTCTGTATGGGAAGACACTTCTTCTGAGATTACTTCCTCTAATTCACCATTTTTAAAGCTATACATGTGATTTCTCCAGAGCATATCAGAGATACTCTGTGTTGGGATTACTTACAGATGTCTTTACACCTTTCCTGTGACCTTGGGGACCTCATGCTTTTTGTCTTGGAAAGATTTTCAGACTGCCTACTGAATTTCACCTCTCAGAATCTGATGTTCATGCTGTTTTGATTTTCAGCTCTGTGTCTCTTTCCTAGCTCTCTCCCTTTCTATACTTTTTTTATTCAGCCCAACTCATCTACAATTCAGGGGTACTTGTGTCTCTTCCTCAGTTAGAAAGCTTCATGGAAATGTGTTCACATAAGATACAATATAACTCTCAGTAATATTGGAGAGTTGTATTCTTGGTCATCCAGTCTACCATAAGCATATACGTTGTTAAAGATTATTTAAAAACTATCATGTGATGCTACTTATGATAACTGATACTATCATGACACTTTGTCTTTTAACCTTATATAAGGGTTTCAAGATCTTGTCAATTAGCTTTTTCTACTTTCTGGCTGTATGTTAACTTATGTGTCTCTATTTTAAAGCCAGTGTGTTATAGTTTCTAGAGTTGAGGACAGCACCATGTACAAAAAGAGCCTCACATCTAAGATCTTATCATGGAAGAGTAATAGAAGAGGTAAGTGACAGTGTATTTGTTTCTTACATGAGTTTGGAAGAGACAACATGTCAGAAAATCAGTTGCAATGGTGCTGGCAGGAAGCCTCTGGAGCTCAAACATCCAGCAGTATTTTAAACTTCCACCAGAAGTTCATTTTTAAAAACATAAGAATCTTAATTAAAAAAAAAAGCTGACACCTCTATGAAAAGCTTACACCCCAGATCCAATCTAGGCCCTGCAGATGTCTGATTTTCTGTTGAGTACTGGTGAGCAGAATTGATCCTAGTGTGATGTCCAAGGCCAAAGCAGAAGTTTTACCTGAAGTGATATAGAAAGTAGGACCAGAGCAGCGAAGAAGCATGGGCTTAGTATCAAATCCAAGGTTAAATAAGGGATAGTAAACAAGAAATAGAGGTGATCGAGTACATACCTGAACATCCTGCTGACCAGAACAGGGAAGCAGGATGAGAGGGTCAGACAACAAACTAATAAAGGTGCAGTTTGGGAACACCTCTTAACTAATTCAGGGAAGGGCTGGGTTAACGCCGTCCCTGATGGCTCAGATGATACAGAATCTGCCTGCAATACAGCATCCCTGGGATGGGACGATCCCCTGAAGAAGGGAATGGCTACCCACTCTAGTATTCTTGCCTGGAGAATCCCATGGACAGAGGAGCCTGGTGGACTACAGTATTGGGTCACAAAGAATCAGACATGACTGACTAACACTTTCACTTTTCACTTTAGCTTAGCTGCATTGAGTTTTGATAGTGGCTGTGGGGGTGTTGTCTTAACATGGGGAGCAGGAGAAAGAGGGAGGTGGATGATCTCAGAAGGCACATTCTACTTTATTTTCTGTTTTTATCTGATCTACTCACATATGTATATGTTTTTCAATGTACCTTCACTTGACTAGTAGATACAATTCTACATGGAGGCCCAACATAAAAAAGAAATAAAAGCAGAGCTATAGTGGTTGAAAGGGGGTGGTAATTGGAACCAAGACTTCCTTTTCTCCTGAGGGTCCCCTGAGAGGAAACTTTTAGCAGTTTCTACAGGTTAAATAGTATTTAAGAGGAGAAATAAAATTAAAGAATTGTAGAATGTTTTTTATAGATATTTTACATGTACTATTAATATAATGGGGCTTCACAGATAGTGCTAGGGGTAAAGAACCCATCTGCCAATGCAGGTTAGATGTAACAGACACAGATTCGATCTCTGAGTCAGGAAAATCCCCTGGAGTAGGAAATGGCAACCTACTCCAGTATTCTTGCCTGAGAAATCCCAAGGACAGAATCCCATGGACAAGAGGAGCTATAGCTGGTGGGCTATAGTCCATAGGGTCACACAGAGTCAGACACAACTGAAGCAACTTAGCACATTAATATAATGTATAGTTATTTTAATATTTAGTATTCCAAATGGAATTTAATCCATTAAATTTAATTGTGGTTATCATTAGGTCACTTATGGCACAATATATAGGTTGAGAGTAACCCTAAATCCAGACTTCCTGGGATTTTGCTTCAATTTTACCACATGCCTGATATGAATTCCTTATTCTTACTATGCCTCAGTTTTCTCATTGAAAAATTGTATCTACTTCATAGGTTCTATAATGAGGGTTAAATGAATTAAAACATATAAAACACAGAATACTCTCTGGCATATATGTTATGTATTTTCTACTATTTTTATCATTATCATTATTTTCTGTACCTTGCAATGGCAAGCAGATTACAGACTTCCTGGAGTCAGAGGCACTTTTATGTCTGAGTGACTAATGTTTTGTATATAATGGATATTAAGAAAGTAATTAATTAATTAACCACCTATTAACTGGGCACGTGCTATGATACAAAGGCATTCTTAGGGTGAAGGCATAAATATGAGAAAAAAACGGCTCCTGAGAAACTTACACTCTAATGACCCTAAGTAAAATACAGTTAATTAATTTAATTTAATTTGATGTAAATTAATGTATAGAAAGGGCTTCCACAGTGGCTCAGTCAGTAAAGAGTCTGCCTGCAATGCAGGAGACCCGGGTTTGATTCCTGGGTTGGGAAGATCGCCCGGAGAAGGAGATGGCAGTATTCTTGCCTGGAGAATCCCATGGACAGAGGAGCCTGGCGGGCTACAGTCCATAGGGTTGCAAGAGTCGGACACGACTTAGCAACTAAACCACAAAACACAATGTATAAAAAAGAGCTCTAGTAGAGGTATGCAAACAAATTTTTACAAATGCTTTGGGAAAACAGGTACTTTGTTTAAATTTTTCTCATTGGTAACAGCATCCTGAATTTTGAGTTGAATTTTGAAGAATGCATTAGAATTTGCTAGGTCTAAATGTAAAGACTTTTGCCAATAGCATGAATGAAAGTAAAGGCACAGGTGCAAAAAGCAGCACGGTATTGAGAAACAGCAAGTTCTTTAGGTTCTGAAAGGGTGACAAAGTATTACTTGCATAGATATAAGTAGGTAAGTAGGACCTTGAACATAGAAATGCAGTGTGCCATCCTAAGATTTAGGACTAACTCCTGTAGGAATTGAGTAACTATGCAGGCTTCTCTGCATAAATCTTTGTGGATCCTGATGATTTCTATTCTGGATTGAAAAACTTCATCAAGCTCCCTTTGGGGCTTTTGGATCTTTATACATAAACCTTTTACTAAATGAAAAGTAAAAATGAAGATCTTTGCTTTTTGGTGGCTCCAACTAAGTGTCATTAAAGGTCACTACAAATAGCTGAGAGACTGTGTATTTTGATTATTCACTCTTCCAGGTTTAATTTTGAAATCTAGTTTTTCTGAAGAGAAATTAGATTTTTAAAATAAATATATATATATAGTAAAATGTCAGGAACATAATCGTGGGAAGTTTTCACTTGGACAGAAACCACAAGTTCATAGTCTACTGTAATTTTGTAGGAAGAAGAACAAGAGCTAAACTTGGCTGTTACACATTCTTTCTCTACATTTAGGAGAATGAGAACCTTCAAAGTACATGGGGTGGCCTGTGAGATTTTGTTGATTTAGCTAAATTTCAGTCTATCCCTTTGTACTTTGTTTATCTTTAAAACTAATTTCTATTTTTCCTGTTTTATTATATATTTTATGCAGTTAGGTTTATTTTTTTTAACAATTACCTTAGAGCAAAAACTTAATAGATAATTCTGATGTGAGTAATACCAACTAATAGATATCAAGTTCATGACAAATAATAAAAATTGCTGAATTCATATAGAAGTGGAAAATCTCAGCAAATCTCCATCCTTTAATTTCTTTAAGTGAAAAATAAAATTTTCCATCTTAAGCTCACCATCTAAGGCCTTCCCCTTCCTTCTTACTGCTTTCAATGATAATGGCCTCCCAATTCCTAGATTTTAATAATGGATCATTTTCTCAAAGTTGACCTTTAACAGGTGACATGTCTTTTTTCTTGGAAGAAAGGAAGAGGGAAAGCAAAGCAAATGAAAACTTCTGCTTGCCCTGTGAAAGCACCAACATTCTCCAAATAAGAATATTATTTGGAAATATTGAAAAGCCCATGGGTTTCAGAACTGCATCTGGGTTCAAAACTGGCTCTGATACTTGTGTGACCAAGTTTGTGACCTAGGTTAATTTATTTTTTCCTATTTTTAATTATTTATTTAAGGTTAATTGCTTTACAATGTTGTATTGGTTTCTGCCATACAATAATACAAGTCAATTATTATATGTATCTCCTCTCTCCTTCCTTTTGAGCCTGCCTCTCTACTCCCATTCCACTCCTCCAGGTCATCACAGAGTGCCAGGTTAGGTTCCCTGTGCTATACAGCAGCTTCAATTAAATTTTTCAATAATAAAATGGGAATAATAACGCATGCATCATAGAGTTGTTTTGAAGATTAAAGAGAAGGCAGGTATGGTCACATATAGCATAGTAAGCATCGTCTGTTGTAAATAGAAGTCATCCAATACACCCCCTGGGTATCCATGCTGCTGCCAAATTATGCCTCATGGCTTCTGGAAGCCTCTGTCTTTCTAGAGATCTAAACCATGAAACTTTCCTAAAATAGTTACTGAAAATAAGAGTGCAATGAATCCTTTATGATTGCTTACATTGAGTGGTATGGGAGAACTTTCCAGTATAAGAAGCACTCTTTCCCATAGCTGTGTGGTTGAGATAACCCTAGTCACTCCATTCATCTATCAAAGGGGTGGTCCTGGTGGTCATAAACCCCAATCAAAATATTTCTTGCTTTAGCCAAAGAGATTGGTTAAGAAATGGGCATGGGATCTCAGTTATGATTCTTCCCTAACTTTTCACCATAAATAATAGTGAAACTTTCTTTCCACTGGGCTCAATAAATTGACAGGATATGAGTCAGGGTTTGTCTTCAGCTAACTCAAGTACCACAAGAACTGCCTGAAGAAGGAAAAAAAAAAGAGAGAGAGAGAGCGAGAATCTTATAGTATCAGCTGAATTCCTGAAAACAAATATTCCAGAAGCCATTTTTCTCTCTAGATTTCTTCACTATATCCTTACACTCTTTGAAATGGGTTTCTGTTATTTGCCATACAAAGAATTCTGAAAATATACAGTTTGGATTCCAGAAGAGGTTACTTTAATATATAAAAAATCTCAATCAGCCATTTTACACATTTATAATTTTCTAAGGACAATTTTATGTTGGAAAAAGATATATGTATATAAATACTGAATATTTCCCCATTTTTAAGTCCTTAGTATTAATAGCTGGACTAAAATTTGTAGAGTGGGATCAGACTTTCTTGCATTCAGGTCAGCATATTAATACTGAAGTTAGATGACTGATTCTCATATTCAAATACAGCTCAGAAGCAGAAGAGGCCGCTTGGGTTAAGAATCCAAGAAAGTCAACACTATCACCAAAACCAAAACCATAGACATGCTGAGAATATCCAAAGGTGTTAATCAGGGAAAGTGCTTGACTAAGCTGCTGGATACAAGCCCCTGACAGCGTTCCTTGAATCTCTGCAGTATCTGCAGTGTGGTTCTCTACACCTCACCACTCTCCAGTGACAAGGGATTTAGTACAATTGAGATGAGAGAAAAAGTAAATTTAACAACAAAAAAGTAATAGAGGAAAATGACTGTTTACAATGATATAGAAGACTAAAAATTTGTTCATGACTAAAACGTCATGAAACACAGGAACTCAATCTTCTTTGGAAATTAACCAGCACCTATGGCATGTTAGTAAATCATTCAGTGTTCATTTAATCCTCTCTTCAACAGACAACGAGTTCCCATTAAAAACTTGCTACTCATAGAATCAAGCTTCTATGTTACTTGTAGAATCAATCAGTGGGGATATACCACTGTACAAATGCAGATAAAAACTACAATGAGACATCACCTCACACCAATCAGAATCACCATCATTAAAAAGGTCTACAAATAACAAATGCTGGAGAGGGTGTGGAACCCTCCTACATTGTTGGTGGGAATGTAAATTGGTCCCACCATTATGAGGAACACTATGGAGGTTCCTTAAAAAGCTAAAAATAGAGTTGTCATATGATCCAGCAATTCCACTCCTGGGCATATTTTGGGACAAAGCTGTAATTTAAAAAGATATATGCACCCCTTTGTTCATAACAGCACTACTCACAATAGCCAAGACATGGCAACAACCTAAATATTCAACACTGATGGACAGATAAAGAAGATGTGGTACAGATATACAATGGAATACTACTCCACTATAAAAAAGAACAAAATAATGTCATTTGCAGCAACGTGGATGGACCTAGAGGTTTTGATATTAAGCGAAGTAAGTCAGAAATATAAAGACAAATACTATATGATATCACTTTTAAGTAGAATCTAAAATATGACCAAAAATGAATTATCTATGAGAAAAAAACAACTCGGAGACATTGATAACAAATTTGTGGTTGCCAAGGGAGAGAGGAGGGATGGGGGAGGGACAGATTGGGAGGTGGGATTAGCATATGCAAACTCTCAATATATAGAAGTTCCAACTGTATAGCAACTGTATTCCAATATCCTGGAATAAACTATAATGGAAAAAAAAAAAAAAAAAAAAACAGTAATCAGCTAATACAGAGAAGCAATGCAAATAAGGTATGTGATAAATTTTCTTAGATATTTTTGTTTCTTAGAGTGCCACCCCCTTCTTTCTGCAAATTGTGTTTTAATTGATAGTGAATCTTCCAGGGCTGTCAGTCTCCCCATTTACTCAGCAGTAGACAGAATATGTTCAACCCCCACACATGGTAGACCCACTGTGTGTCTATGCTCACAGGTCATGGAGATTCCTCCCTATATGCAAAAGAGGTGGCAAGAAATTGCCACATGCATATGGCACATATCTCCTCTATTCACACATGCTCCATTGTCCTCTTAGAATTCGCTTAAAAAATATACTTTCAAAGACTGAGAATTTCAAGGCAGTTAACAGCAGAGCATGAAATGAAGAGTGGGGTGACCTCACAGGTTGCACACCCATAAGCCTAGTCCTATCTATATCTTACATTTCATTAAGGCTCTCTCTTTTGTTCAAAATTCAAGATGAAACTGCCAGGATTCTCACATAGAGAAGGAGACTCACAGTATTTCCCAAACAGTTTTCCGCTACTTGACTATGTTCTCTTCCTCTTTCATTTTTGCTTGCCTCACTCTTGGGTTTGCCTTGGAAACTTTCAAATCTTTTCAGTCTTTCCTTGAATTATAGAGTGCTATCCTCATTCCCACATCCAACTCCACCAGAACCCGAGCACCAGTGGAGAGTGGACCCTTGTATCCATATCACTCATCAAATGTCTCTGCCATTAGCTTTCCCCGTTAACTTAATTAACTACCTAAGAGAATTTGCTGTCATTTGTCAAGTTTTCTTCAGCCTATTACCTCTTCAGTTCAGTTTCTCATTGTGTCCGACTCTTTGCGACCCCATGAATCGCAGCATGCCAGGCCTCTCTGTCCATCACCAACTCCCTGAGTTTGCCCAAACCCATGTCCATTGAGTCGGTGATGCCATCCAACTATCTCATCCTCTGTCGTCCCTTTCTCCTCCTGCCCCCAATCCCTCCCAGCATCAGGGACTTTTCCAATGAGTCAACTCTTCGCATGAGGTGGCCAAAGTACTGGAGTTTCAGCCTCAGCATCAGTCCTTCCAATGAACAGCCAGGACTGATCTCCTTCAGAATGGACTGGTTGGATCTCCTTGCAGTCCAAGGGACTCTCAAGAGTCTTCTCCAACACCACAGTTCAAAAGCATCAATTCTTTGGCGCTCAGCCTTCTTCACAGTCCAACTCTCACATCCATACATGACCACTGGAAAAACCATAGCCTTGACTAGACAGACCTTTGTTGGCAAAGTAATGTCTCTGCTTTTGAATATGCTGTCTAGGTTGGTCATAACTTTTCTTCCAAGGAGAAGCGTCATTTAATTTCATGGCTGCAATCACCATCTGAAGTGATTTTGGAACCTCATTACTTCTGTACAAACGTATTTTTACTCTTTTCAACATTTTTGAAAATGTGATTCAACTTAAAATCAATATGCACCTGTAACAGTGTTTCAGGTATGTTAAAATGTGAGGGTGGGGGAATGTGTAAAATACAACCCTCTAACTATTTGCAAACATTTGGCAGCCTTTGAAAGAACTAATTAAAAGAGAACACATGGCATCTACCCCATGCTCCTGAAGAGTAGTTTATACATAGCGTTATGACAATACTTATCATTCAGAATTGCAAGTATTCATACCATATGTGCTTTTGCTGCTCTGCTGCTCGTACTCTGAGGACACAGACTGTCTCATATGCAGATGGACACCCCATCACCACCTGCAGGGCTAATTCTGGGCAACTAAGAGAAGGTATTCAGCACTTATATCCTGAAAGAATGAAGGACTATTTCTTATTCCTGGGGTTACAATTTTAATTAGCTTTCAAAAATGCATTTTAATATTTACAAGGCATTTTTCAGAGACTGCTCCAAAATTTTTGGTTGATTTATGTGGGAAACCACATTTAGGAGTCTAAATGGTTTAAGAATACATGGACACAGTATTTATGCCTTGTTTGTACATACACCTTTAATCCCTCGAATCTCTGAATATAGTTTTTTTCCAACATCAATATTAGACAAAAGATCGATGGCTACAGAGTGAAATTGCTCCCCCAGGGCTACCCTGCGCCTTTTCCTGGACACTGCTCAGTGCACGTGTGTCCCCATCTGTAGCAATATTTTCTCCTAACTTTCAAGGTCATTGCCAGGGCACCAGTATGCAGAAGCTAAGTTGACACAGAAGAAGCCTCTATCATTCTACCACACCCACCCTTTTATATTTATTTTATGGAATTTTAGAGTCCTTGAGAAGGCAAAGGCAACCCACACCAGCACTGCTGCTGCTGCTGCTGCTAAGTCGCTTCAGTCGTGTCCGACTCCGTGCAATCCCACAGACGGTAGCCCAACAGGCTCCCCCGTCCCTGGGATTCTCCAGGCAAGAACACTGGAGTGGGCTGCCATTTCCTACTCTTTCCTGGCAAATCCCATAGACGGAGGAGCCTGGTAGGCTATAGTCCATGGGGTCGCTGGGAGTCGGACACGACTGGGCGACTTCACTTTCACTTTCCATTTTCATGCGTTGGAGAAGGAAATGGCAACCCACTCCAGCGTTCTTGCCTGGAGAATCCCAGGGACAGGGAAGCCTGGTGGGCTGCCGTCTCTGGGGTTTCACAGAGTCGGACACGACTGAAGCAACTTAGCAGCAGCAGCAGCAGAGCCCTTGAATTGGGAGCAGATTTGAAGATCATCTAGCCTGATTCTTTCTTAATACAAGAATCCAGTGTATATCACCCCTGACAAGTTTATAAAAATTTGTCTTTGAGTTCCAGGCTCCGAATCAAGATGCAAGTGTGTCCTGGAGTAGGAAAGAATGTGTTTCTGTTTTATACTCAGAACGTTCTTCAAGGGTGGCATTTCTCAGTCACCACTAGAAGCTACATGCCTTTTGATTTCATAAGACCTCAGCTTTCAGAATGTATTACATTTTAAATCATATTTTTCTTTCAAGAGTTCAGAGACTGTTTTTAAATTACTTGACCCTAAATGGCAATAGTTATAGTTCTGACTACAGCTATGAATTTCTTTTATTTATAAATGTGCATCTATACCTAAGATCAGGGTATTTGAATGTAAATCCCTATTCGCCCATTATTTAATAAATATTATTTCACCTGCAAATAAAGTGAGGATCTATTAGGTACTAGATGCTTTTCCTAGGCCCTGGAAATAAAGTGATGGTCTCAGAGCTATGGCTCCTGCCTTCAGAAAGTTTCTAGTTTGGAAGGTAGAAAAGTAATTAGATAACAAATCTTGATGGACTTGTAGGAGTTTTCTGATGTGAGAAGAACTGTAGGAGAATATGTTAGGAATGCCTACTTGGTTAGTTTTCCTGCACAATGAATCTTTCTACTGATACCTGAATAAGTAGGAAATATCAAGATAAAGAGAACGAGGAACCCATATTTGATGGTCCAATGACCAGAGATATCATGGTAGATAAATTAAAGGAACTAAAAACAATTAATATGGCTGTGGTATGAATAAAAGAGGGTCATCCAGTGAGACTGGAGAGATAAGTATGGGCCAGACTGTGGAGGGTTTTGTCAGTTCAGTGAGGGGTTTGCCACTTAGAGTGCAGGGAAATGGGAGCTACCGAAGTTTTTAAGCAAGGCGACTACAGATGATTGGCTGTGTAGGACATCGCATGGAGGCTGTGGTGGGCTTGAGCCAGCTCACACTGACCCAAGAATGCCAGTTGTTAAATGTTCAGGAACTTTGTTAACTGGTTGTTAAACTTTGGGTGGTTTGACATAGAACATGGTGGAAAAACTTACATGTTGGAAATTGGCAAACACCACAAGTGAGGGTTTTGAGTTTTGTTGTTGTTTTGGAAAGCTGGTTTACCAGCACTCCACTGGAAGACGTAAGCGAGACTAGAGACAAGGGGAAGCATGATGGCCTGGACCAGGGTGGCAGCAGTAGGAATGGAAATGCACGGTTAGCTCTGAGAAATATTTAGGCATAATCTGTCCTTGTAGCCGTAGATACAAAGATAAAAGAAAGGCATAGCAGGCACCAGGGTCATTTCCAATGTGTCAGCGGACCTCTAAATTGACATCCTTTAAGCAGCTCCAGTGTGAAAGCAAAGGTCAAACTCTTTGGACATTCCACTCTACATCCAGTCATGCCACTTGTTTCTTAAGAAAACGTGTATTTAAAAATCTTACACAGGTTATTCTGAACCAATTAATAACACTGTACTTCAATTCTGATCATACTATCTGTAAAATAAAGCAAAAACCTCTTTCTCTCCAGAGGCTTGTTTCGCTCATCTGGCATTTATTGCTGATGTTCTCCAAGCCCTTTCAAAGACAACAGGAATGCCAAACAGGGAAGGCAACTTGGACATGAAACTCTATGTCCTCATGTGATGCTGCAAAGATGACTTTTCTCCAGTGTAATGGTGAAGCAGATGTTATAATTCTGTGAAAGTTTTATTTGTAATTTTATGAGATTAGCCCACAACAAAAAAAAATCCATATGGTATCTTCTTTTGTTTTTCAGCAAGAATTACATATATTATGGAGAGGTAAGAAGCAGAAGAGAGACAATTATTTATTTTGGCTGATTCAGTTGCTAAGCAGACTCATTATTTATGTCCTGGCTTGAAAGTAGCACATTTTAAATGCAAAATACTTTTTTTTTCTTGTGTCAGATTACAAGGTTGAATCGCTTCACCAAAAGTTACCATTTCTGTTACTGAAAAGCCATATCTTGTCAAGTTTTACACCCCAAAGATGATTCTGTTTAGATAGAGAAAAGTGTCAGGAATGAAGCTTTCTGACAGCAGGGTGAAACTCTCTCACATTGAAAGAATTCTCTCACCAGAAGTGTTTGCAATCTCCCTGCGATTTTCCCTTCCTCCTAAAACCTGTTTGAAGTAAAGCGGAGTGTAACCTGTGCTCTGTCAACTTCCTGCCGAGTGTTAACTCAGAAACCTCCAGGTCACAGAGTACATCATGTAACAAGTTCCTGGTGCTCAGGAATGAGTTCCAGATCACTTTCCTTAGGACTGATCATCTATCGCTGAGGCCATTGCAACTTCTCCTGAAATCTTCAGAAGGCGATATCTAGCTTCATGATTAAAGAATCTTGAAACAAGGTACAGTGTGATTCCTTGTCAGCAAGTTCACCTCAACTCCCCCAGACGAGGAAGATATGAGTGGCTTATGAAAATGCAATAGATTAAAAAAAAAAATCGAGTATGAGAACACTCCTGATATTCAGGGTGTGTTGTTACTGTAGTTATGGTCATTATTTTTAAGATATAAAAATACTACTTTTTTTCTTAAAATTTTTACTTTTAAGATATAAGAATAAGTCCAAATCATTAGATATTATTTTTAGTTCAGTTAAGAAAAAATCCTCTCATTGCACATTACATGTGGATATTGGGGGCTGCAGTGATGAAAACAACAGATAAATTTCTTACATTCTAGGAATAAATAATTGATCGAATGAATACATGACAGAAGGCAGGAGGTTGAATCAAATTTTTACTGAGGATTCCTTCCAGCTTTTAAAAACTATTTTAAGAAAATTTTGGTCTTAGTAAGAGCTGCAAAGATGGTCCAGAGAGTTCCTTATTCCCTTAAGGTTAACATCTTACATTTTGCCTGGTAAGATGACCAAAACTAGGATATTAACATTGGTACAATACTAGTTACCAATCTATAGATTTTACTTGCATTTCCCCATTTTCCCCAATGTCTTTTTGCTGTTCTGTGTCTAAGCCTGGATATCACGCTGCAGTCAGTTGTCACATCTCCTCAGTCTCCTCCCATCTGTGACAGTCACTATGTCTTGCCTTCTGTTTCATGACCTTCTGACCTTTCACGACCTTTCAACACTTGTGAACCATTTTGGTCACAAGTCTTGTAATATATCCCTGAGTTTGGGTTTGCTGTGTTTTCTCATGACTAGACTATGCTTGTGGATTTTGGAGAAGAAAACACACAGATGTGTTCTCATGATCTGAGAAGGTACATGTTATCCGTGTTTTATTTGAGTGATAGCCTACAAGGATTTGCTACTGTAAAGTTACTAAATTTCCCTTTCCAAACTCTGTTCTTCAGAATTCAACACAAAGTCCAAACCACACTTAAGGGAACTGGGGATTAATTTCCACCTCCTAGAGAGGAGTATCAAAAAATTTGTGGAAAGAACTTGTTAAAATTCAAAGAATAAAAAAAATAACAAAGAATTTGTTAAAACTATGGAGCAACTATGTTGAAGGAGATAATTTGAGGCTATGCAGATTTCCTGTTTCTCGTTAATTTAGCCTTGATCCCTGAATCTTGCCTGCAAAAGTTATTACTGTAGTCTTCTTACTGTGATCTAGGAGTGATCTCCTGATTCTCTCATTCATTCACCATTTATTAACTAGAGTTCTTCAGCTCTCCAGTTCATTTGTTTTTTGTTCGGTCATTTATTTGTATCAGTGTGGATTCATGAATATGTACTTTATTCTTTGGGTTAGAAAACAATCTTACTATTATTTATTTCATTGTTCAAATTGTGTATGCCTAGGCTAGTTCATTTTTGGTTGAACATTCCACTGTTTGCACCTGAGGGTTGGCATGGCTAATTTTTTCTCTGTAGGACACAGTGGAATTTCCTTCTGTGAGAGGCAATTCTGTATGAAATATGTGAGCTTTAGAAAGAAAACTGAAGCTAAGAAATTATTCTCACTGACTTTGAGAATGATTCACATGTACATTTACAAAAATCAACTGCATTTTGGTGAGGGAAAGCAATAATCCTAGCATGGGAAAATAATGAAAACATACATTATTTGGGGTTTGTTAATGTACTGGTAAGAATAACCATGCATTTCTTTAAGTGAAATACCATACCACGAAGACAAGTGTCAATCCTTAAAAGTTTTCTCTGAGCCTGCTAAAATGTCAAATAAGAAAACCTAGCAATCATGACTTACTGAACTTTATCTCATCTGAAGTTCATTTTGGTATGGGGAAAATTAGAAATGCACATTTGTTGAATAAATAAAGACATAATTCCTCCACTGAAGAATTGTAATGTTCATCAGTGAAAAAAGATGAAAAACTTTGAGGCAATTAAATCAGAGCAAAACATTACATATGGGCTTCACACGTGGCTCAGTAGTAAAGAATCTGCCAGACAAATGCAACAGATTCAGGAGACAAGGGTTCAATCCCTTGGTGGGGAGGGTCCCCTGGAGGAGGAAATGGCAACTCACTCCAGTATTCTTACCTGGAAAATCCCATGGATAGAGAAGCCTGGCAGGCTACAGTCTATGGGTTGCAAAGAGTCAGACATGATTGAGCAACTGAGAATGCATACACAAATTACTTGCACATAAATTTACATTTTATGGAATAGATAGTAAGGGATGCTTTAATTAGAGACTTTGCTTTTTGTTGTGGTGGTAATTAAGCTTTAGAGGTTTAAATTGTAGTCTACATTAAACACTGAAATGGTTATGAGTTTAGGCTGATTAATCTATTATAAGAAGGCAGACAGTATATTGAATGTCATAATCATTTTTTCTTGTTAACTGGCACCCTAATTTAAAATTGCTGTGAATTAGATTCCTAGCTTCAATCTAATCTAATCTAATATATTACATTTAAGGGATCTCTGAATGACTTTGTAATTTAAGAATATTGTTGGTAAATAGTCAAGATCAAAGTGTTTCAAAGGAAAATTGTTAAGATTCTTCACTGTATTTTCTTACTCTAAAATGACCTTATCCATCACAGTGTAGAATGGACTATTATTCCATAGGGACCTTCTCCAGTGTCCAAATTCAGTTGAGTATACAAATACAAAGCCTCATGAAGATGTGTGTGCTAATAGATGCTGGGCTTACTCATAACTCACTCATCCACTCTGCATAGCCAGCATACATCCTTTGTAATAATAGGTTCAGGGTCAGCTAAGATACACAGACATAGATGCCATGTCCTGTGGGGTCACTCAGGAATACTGAACATGACAAATTTAAATGAGAGAATTCCAAGTATGTAGTGTTCCTTCAGGCAATATTTAGAATTTTTTTCAATATAAAATTTAATTTTGTTATCAGATCGCCAGTCGTTTTTGGTCTTTATGTTTTGGTACCCTGAAATCCAGTGGTCAGGATTCTGTACCTTTAGGAGCATTTGACCTTGAATGGAGGATTACACGCCCTTCTTCAGTATTAGAGTAACATGTCTGTTGAGATGTAGGACTTCAGCAGAATCAGCTTTTAAAAACAAAGGTTCAGGCAGCTGTCTCTACATCCATGGGTATGTTTGATGGAATCAAGCTTGTGGAGAAGAAGGAAGAATGTATGGGAGTTTCCCTACTAGGGCCTTTGAGAATGTACTTCCCCCACACCCAGCAGTATATATTACAGTGTAATATAATGTGGTATAATAAATTTAATTTTATCAACTATAGTGTCTGGGCCAATAATTATTGTATTTTAGAATAGAGCATCATAAAGATAAGCATCAGGATTGTAGAAACTGTAGGTAGGATTAGAAAAACATGACAGGAGGAAACTGATTTCTAGGAGTCATTATTGGGAGGGACTAGAAACCACTTACATAAAATTATGTCTTTGTTTTATCATTATACGTGAGTGGTTTTCCTCTTGTTGTTATATACAGATTTAATCTCCCTCACACTCCTTAGTCAAATGTAACAGTTCAAGTGGGTTGGTGGATTATTTCACTTTTTCCTATCTCCTCACCTAACAATACTACTTTTATTTGCATGTGTACACACACACACCACCCCCCTATATATTCAGTTCAGTTCAGTCACTCAGTCAAGTCCAACTCTTTGTGACCCCGTGAATCGCAGCATGCCAGGCCTCCCTGTCCATCACCAACTCCCAGAGTTCACTCAGATTCACGTCCGTCGAGTCAGTGATGCCATCCAGCCATCTCATCCTCTATCGTCCGCTTCTCCTCCTGCCCCCAATCCCTTCCAGCATCAGAGTCTTTTCCAATGAGTCAACTCTTCACATGAGGTGGCCAAAGTACTGGAGCTTCAGCTTCAGCATCATTCCCTCCAAAGAAACCCCAGAGTTGATCTCCTTTAGGCTGGACTGGCTGGATCTCCTTGCAGTCCAAGGGAAGCTCCCCTGTCCATGGGATTCTCCAGGCAAGACTACTAGAGTGGGTTACCATTGCCTTCTCCAGGCAATCTTCCTGACCCAGGGATCAAACCCATATCTCCGACATTGCAGGCAGATTCTTTACTACTGAGCCACTGGGGAAATCCCATAAACACACATATATTTATATAAATTCTTAAGTTTTGTTATTAGACTATCATTATAATTATCATCATGTTATTATTTCTGGCTATTCTTATCCAGAACAGTAATGGGTGAGAAAATAAATGAAAGGATTTTTTTTTTAACTCCCAGGCTTATATATTAGATGACAGACTTGTTAGAGAAGGGAAGTTAGAAAATGTTACTTATTTAGTAACTTTTAAAATCCTTTTAAACTCCATTTTAATATAAGAAATATCTTCTGGCTTTGGTGGTCATAAAAAGATCCTCTCAAAATAGAAAAATCAAAACAAATATAAACAGATAATTCTACCACCATCAACAATGAGAGAATTACCATTAACAGCTCTTCTTTCTTTATTGCAAATGCTGGCTTGGGAGGTCTGGCTTTTAAGAAGTCTGCTTATCTAATGAAGTAGCTCTACATAAATTGAGACTTAACATTACCCAGAAATTTGGCTACGATTCATCACTGACACACATCTTATTACTCTTAGATGAAATTTTAAGGAAGCAGACATTCGCCTGTTTCTGATCATGCAGCCTCAACTCTGTGTAGTCACATTTAGAGAAGTTTAAATTACAAATCTTATTTAGAATGTGAGCGCCACTCTGATAAGAAGCTCATAAATAAGAGCATGAAATACATTTAAAGATTACGAGCCTTACAAAGTAGATTCAGGAACATATCTTCCAGTGTGAGTTACATATGGGAAGGTTCTCTTTAAGAATTATTACTATATTTGAAAATCAATATTATTTCTCTTGTAGTGAAATAAACAGGAACCCACAATTTAACATTGCAAGTCAAACAACCCCCTTATTATTCCATCCCCCAAATTCTGCTGCAAAATTATTTAGTTGGCATTTTAGAAGTTTAAAAATAGGATCATATTTTGTATGATCATCTGTGACAATGGAAAAATAAGAATAACACGTTCATTAAGTTTTACTTTTAAAGACTGATGATACTATATTTTTCATCAAATTTAATATTGCTATATGACATTTAATTCTAGTGTCCTCCCTCCAAAAATATCAATTAAGAAAAAGTACCTCTTTCAAGGAAAGGCTTAAAAATAGGTTTCAGTTTGTAATTAGTTCATCACTAGCATAATGTATTTTTTCATTGTGCATTAATGAAATATTCAATTAACATATGTGAAAATTAATTAAAAGTAAAACACAGACTAAAACTGCTTATGTTAACCTCATACCCTTAAGAATGGACCATGTATCTTTACCAGAGCGAATGCTTCTCTGAAACATTTCATGGGTTCTTTAAGCCTTTTGTTAACTGCCTGTTATTACCACTACAACTTGTATATATATATATGATCACCAGCTTTCTAATTTCTCTCACCTTCCTCCAGTTTTCTTTTCCTTCTGTGGTATCTTGCACAGTTAGTCCAGACTAATTTCAATTTTATTCTCATCACGTCATTGTCTTACTCATAGATCTTCAATGGTCCCTCCTCTACTTTATTTTTCTTAATGAATAGTGTACAAAGTGTTATTAGCTCTTAAAAGTTTTACATATCCAAATGCAATATGATTTTTGAAATTAAATCTTATATTACTCTTTTACATTTTTCTTCAGCTATTGTGTCTTGTTTGCTGTCTCGTGAAGGAGAAAACTTATTGCTGATTCTATAGCTTTTTTCTCAGTTACACTTTTATTAGAATTTATGTCCCTCTTCTCAGTTTGCATTACCTATAAAACTGCTTATGTTAACCTCATACCCTTAAGAATGGACCATGTATCTTTACCAGAGCGAATGCTTCTCTGAAACATTTCATGGGTTCTTTAAGCCTTTTGTTAACTGCCTGTTATTACCACTACAACTTGTATATATATATATGATCACCAGCTTTCTAATTTCTCTCACCTTCCTCCAGTTTTCTTTTCCTTCTGTGGTATCTTGCACAGTTAGTCCAGACTAATTTCAATTTTATTCTCATCACGTCATTGTCTTACTCATAGATCTTCAATGGTCCCTCCTCTACTTTATTTTTCTTAATGAATAGTGTACAAAGTGTTATTAGCTCTTAAAAGTTTTACATATCCAAATGCAATATGATTTTTGAAATTAAATCTTATATTACTCTTTTACATTTTTCTTCAGCTATTGTGTCTTGTTTGCTGTCTCGTGAAGGAGAAACTTATTGCTGATTCTATAGCTTTTTTCTCAGTTACACTTTTATTAGAATTTATGTCCCTCTTCTCAGTTTGCATTACCTTTAAGTACAGTTACCTTTCCAATAACTTTTGTTTCTGGATCTAATTCAACTCCCACCTTGTTTCTGATCGTTTCAAACTTGACTAACCTCTCCTCTCAAGCACTTATCATATTATATCCACCTCTTACACTTAATTTCATGATTACTTTTTGACATATACTATGTCTTTGGAAGGAATGATGCTAAGGCTGAAACTCCAGTACTTTGGCCATCTCATGTGAAGAGTTGACTCATTGGAAAAAACTCTGATGCTGGGAGGGATTGGGGGTAGGAGGAGAAGCGGATGAAAGAGGATGAGATGGTTGGATGGCATCACCAACTCAATGGACGTGAGTCTGAGTGAACTCTGGGAGTTGGTGATGGACGGGGAGGCCTGGCGCGCTGCGATTCACGAGGTCGCAAAGAGTCAGACACGACTGAGTGACTGAACTGAACT
Organism: Aepyceros melampus; assembly: GCA_006408695.1. Classification (NCBI taxonomy): domain Eukaryota; kingdom Metazoa; phylum Chordata; class Mammalia; order Artiodactyla; family Bovidae; genus Aepyceros; species Aepyceros melampus. Next base: position 16,856 of record SJXQ01012000.1, on the reverse strand, counting down.
GAACTGAACTGATGTCTTTTCAATGTGCTATAGTTTAGCTCTTGGGCTGTCATTTAACAAAGTTTTCAGAGTCCAGTAGGATGGAGAATGTGTATTTTAACCTTTGGAATAGTATGCATTAAAAAGGTGCTGATTTTAAAATAGGTGATCCTAAGATTTAACTCTTAACGCGACTATTACTAGCTGTGCCAGGGCTATTTATAACTTCTTTCAGCCTCAGTTCACCCATCTCTAAGCATGAATGAGACCACTCCTTTATAGGATTGTAGCAATGATAGTCATACTCAGGTTAAGGTACTTAGTACTCAATAAATGTTCTTCCCCCACCTTGTACCATGTATGATAGCATTGCTCAGTAGTTATTTATCAAAAGCATGGAAGAGGCATTCACACGTCTATCTGACCCTCCCTTTGATTAGTAATTTAAGGGTATATCAAAATCCAAGTACAGGAAGAGGTTTGAGAGCTACATGGCTCTCTGTGGAAAATTCTTTGTGGATGGTACCCTGAAGCATTTTACCAGCATCAGCTACATTCTAGGCTCAATTTCATGTCAATAGGATTAGGTTACCAAAAACAAAATCTTGGAACAAGCCAGTCATCAGGATGCTAGCAAAGCTGCCTCAAAGTCAGCTCCATTGAGGTAGTCACGTGCAGGAGACAGATGACAGTGTGAATGTGGCCCAAGAGCTCTTCTAATTGTACACGAGGCTGACTAGGCAGCAAAGTCAGAGCAATGTCTTATCATCATACAGGGAACAAACTTCAAACAGAGCACAGTAAGAGAGAGATTTGGAAGGTATGAGCAATGAAGATGGAAGAATTCATATTTAACTACTTAGACTTAGCTAGTCCTAAGCAATGGGAAGGAGCCCAGATCACATTAGATTGTTAACAACAGCAAAAGCTGTGGGTGAAAATAATAATTGTTAAGATAGAAAGTTATATCGAAAACTGGAGGACTTGCATTGATCTTTAAAATCACACTTATATATGTAAAAGTACTATAATAAATGTATTGTATTCAGGAAAGTGTCTGTGGTAAGGGTGTATAATCTAAAGAACATTTAAATTATTCATTTGTAATAATGCTCATGTAAATATATTTGAACTTTGAATTTGTCCAGTAAAGATTAAAAGGATGTGAGAGCACAGTATGGATTCATGCATAAACAACATTGAAAAATCTGGTCTGGCCACAGTGCTTTCCTATCAGAGAATATAATCCACCACTTGAAAATAAAGGAGAAGGATGTGAATTTCCAGGGTGCTTCTGTCAAAGTGTCATTTCTCTTTACTTTAAAAAATGTTAAATTGTTCCTAATATGTTTTCAAAATATTTATGTACCAAGAGTGACTACTCTTCAGAATGCTTGGGAAATACTTCAGAAGGCATTAATCATTACTGTTGATAGAAGTTGTTACATTATTATTGCTAAATAATGTATCTCATTTATATAAATCTGTAATTCTTTTAAAGGATTGAAAAAGCAAGAATATCTTTTTGCTTTCAGAGATTTTGATGAGTGAAATGCATAGTGTTCAAAATTCTGAGTACATTTTTATCATTTTTTGAAACCCACTTTTCTTTTTTGGTACCTAAGAACATTCAGCAGGGTGCACAGGATCAGACAGTGATTCCTGCTCTACAACCCAAGCAAGAACAAACTATATAAACATTTGTTTCTCTTTTTCTTTAATAAGTTTAAATAATGATTTTCAGACATCACTTTAGAATCAAAAGCCAGTGGTAAATCAACTAAATGGCTTGGCCAACTCCCTGAGCAAGAATCAGTTAAATCAGTTTTATGTAGTGCTGAAAACACAGCTGATTGAAAAGTGAGTGGTTCTTATTTTCAACTGGCTGACTGGGCCTCACCGGAGATGCAGGCTTAGAGAAGACCCTGGGAGCCTCTTCTTGACTTCTCACCATTTGTTATTGCAGTGGTACTGCAGGGGAGAGGCTGAGGCTCAATCACACTGACCCATAAAGCAGAGGCAATAACCTTTGCACATTTTATATACTCCTTACGCTGACCCTATCTACTGTTATCCCTGGACTAGGGTAGAGGGATGATCTATCAGTTCTCAGGAAGAACTCACACAGGTACATGTGTTTTGCTTTTTGTTTTATCTGTAACTACAACTTCAAGGACATAATTTGCAATGTCAATCCAATTGTCTTAAACTGTATCACAGTGAGTGGAAAGTGGACAGGAAGAAGGAAAGGTCAAACCTTCTATTTAGACAAGACTTGGCCTAAAGAAATTTGGGACAGGAAGTTCTATTTAAATTAACCGGGGATCACTCTAGATTGAGGTTTATTGTCATCACTGTGCTACTTTAGTTGCTTCTCATTTTGTCTTAAGAAAAAATAGTACTCTATAATGAGCCCTGAGACCTTTGCTTACACACATGAACTAATAAATTCCAAAATAAAGAAATGTCTTTAACTATGGGGGTCTATAAACCCAGTTAACAATGAAAGAGATGGCAAGTGTCCCCAGAGGCCCAAGCCACACATGGGAAAGCAATGGGTCCTTATATTTATTTTTCTGAAAATGTTTTCTTATCCTAAAATAGATATATGTATATTTATATAGCTACACATAGAGTATAAGTGTATATTTATACATATATATATCAATACACTTCATTAGAGAACATGAGGTCAGTTTCTGTCTGTACTCTTAAGATATTTAAATACACTCTGTTCATTTCATTAAAATTAAACCTTAATTATTCAACTCTCCTGTTCTTGGGTTGGATCCTGGTTCCTGTATCTTTAAACCTGTCAGAAAAGTCAGGAATCAGGATTGAAGAAGCCAAAGACTTTAGTGAAGAGAAATTCTTAAGAGCTGAGTGAAAGATGTAAGATGTGCTAAGAGCATAGCATACTATCCAGAAGAAAGGATCAGCATGTGGTCAGAGCCAAGGCTCACTGGTGCTAAGTCAAAGATGTTTAGAAAAAACATTTTAAAAAGCAAAAGAAAGCAGCTGTTCCAGCAGTGTGTGTTGGGTAGCAGCATCACTGGATGGCAGATGATGCAATGGTGATTAGTAGAAGTTATGTAGGTTGAATAAAGCTGAGAAAAGTAACATCAGAGAACAGATCTATAGGCAAATGCCCTAACTTCTCTGAGTCCCAATTTCTTCACTAGTTCTAGGAAAAGTAGTGATTGGGATAATAAAAATATCTACATCACAGGATTATTACATCAAAAGATATTTACATTAAAAATGAAAACTGTTGAGTAAACTGAATTCTTCCTGCTATCTCTACAACATAAAGTTTTCAAAAATCAACGTCTCTCTTGATATTCCATGCCTGTCCACCTGCCTATGGTTATGTTGACTGTATTACCTTATTGATACATTGGATTGTGTGTTATGTACAGTGACAGACTTAATTTTCTTGGACTCCAAAATCACTGTGGAGAGTGACCACAGCCACAAAATTAAAAGATGCTTGCTTCTTGGAAGAAAAACTATGACAAACTTGTTATTCAGTTGTCAATCATGTCCAACTCTTTGTGACCCCATGGAATGCAGCACACTAGGCTTCCCTGTCTTCACCATCTCCTGGGCTTGTTCAAACTCATGTCCACTGAGTCAGTGATGTCATCCAACCATCTCATCCTCTGTCGTCCCCTTCTCCTCTTGCCTTCAATCTTTCCCAGCATCAGGGTCTCTTCTAATGAGTCAGCTCTTTGCATCAGGTGGCCAAACTATTGGAGTTTCAGCTTCCAATGAATATTCAGGACTGATTTCCTTTAGGATGGACTGGTTGGATATCCTTGCAGTCCAAGGGACTCTCAAGAGTCTTCTCCAACACCACTCTTCAAAAGCATCAATTCTTCGGCTCTCAGCTTTCTTTATTGTCCAACTCTCACATCCATACATAACTATTGGAAAAACCATTGCTTTGACTAGATGGACCTTTGTTGACAAAGTAATGTCTCTGCTTTTTAATATGCTGTCTAGGTTGGTCATAACTTTTCTTCCAAGGAGTCTTTTAATTTTATGGCTGCAGTCACCATCTGCAGTGATTTTGGAGCCCAAGAAAATAAAGTCTGTCAGTGTCCACTGTTTCCCCATATATTTGTCATGAAGTGATTGGACCAGAATGCCATGATCTTTGGTTTTTGAATGCTGAGTTTTAGACTTAGACATCATATTAAACAGCAGAGACATCACTTTGCCAACAAAGGTCCATATAGTCAAAGCTATTGTTTTTCTAGTAGTCATGTACAAGTGAGAGAGCTGGACTGTAAAGAAGGCTGAGAACCAAAGAATTGATGCTTTTGAATTGTGGTGCTGGAGAAGACTCTTGAGAGCCCCTTGGACAGCAAGGAGATCAAACCAGTCAATTCTAAAGGAAATCAACCCTGAATATTCACTGAAGGACTGATGCTGAAGCTCCAGTCTTTAGCCTCCTGATGTGAAGAGCCAACTCATTAGAAAAGACTCTGATGCTGGGAAGGATTGAGGTTAGGAGGAGGAGGGGATAACAGAGGATGAGATGGTTGGATAGCATCACTGACTTCACTGACTCAATGGATATGAGTTTGACATACTCCAGGAGATTGCAAGGGCAGAGAAGCCTGGAGTGCTACAGTTCATGGAGTTGCAGAGTCAGACACAACTTAGTGAATGAACAGCAAATAGTGTTAAGGATGCATTAGTGGCCATGGAAGCTAAGATTTCTAAGAATGATAAACTCTCAGTGGAGAAGTGTAGTGAAGTTTAATATAACATATTAACTACTTGGACCAGATACTGACTCAATTTGGAAATAATAGATATAGATGTTCCAAGACAGCATTAGCCTCGTCTATGTGATTCCAAGTTCAGCTGATAAGTTGTGAGGAACTTTCAGAGGGAAGAGTTCTGTGGATGGTGGAACTTCCACAAGTCTCTTGTGATTGTTTAAGGATTTACTGAAGCAATAAAAATAAGTATAATAAAATAATTAAAAATTGGGCAAATCCTCTTTCTTAATTTAGGTAGTGTATTATTAAATTCTCAAAGGTTACAAAAAGGAAAAGATGCCTATAAGGAAACAAAAGAATGCTTTTGTTTTTGAAATCCTGTAAATAACATATTTATGAAAATTAAGTTAGATATAAACAAATTAGTTTTTAAAAATCTTGAAAAGCCTGTGTGGGAATGACAGAAGAAATTAAAACATTCAAGAAGATGGTGAAAAACTCAGAAGAGTAATGGTTTTTAGGAGATTTGGTCATTGACCACATTTTGCATTAAACTTTTATGCTTCTAGGCAAAGGGGCTTTAGATAAAGTAGATTGAAGTAAAAAAGTCTAGATCTACTTGATCCAAAAAAAGAGTTGTCATTTCACACCATAAGAGATTTTCTGGATTTGTCGGATCTGCTTCAAACTGCAATCACTAAATGACTAGATTGTGAATATAGCATGATGAAGTAAAAGCAATGATCCTCTGAGAACACTCATCACCATATTTGGGATGAGCTTCTTGTAAGGTAGTTGGTACTTGGGCCTTTTTAAAAGATCCAAGTTTCTACTGGGATTTATCATTTATGATCATTAATGGAACATAAATGCTGGAGAAATGGACCTTGAAACATATGGAGTTTGCTGAGACCACAGAAACTTCAAATATGTTAGTCTAGACAGTCTGAGGGCTTCCCAGGTGGAGCTAGGAGTAAAAGAATCTGCCTGCAGGAGATGCAAGAGATGTGGGTTCATACCTGGTCGGGAAGATCTCCTGGACTAAGAAATGGCAAAACACTCCAGTATTGTTGTCTAGAAAATTCCATGGATAGAGGAGCCTGGCTACAGCACGTGGAGCTGAGTTGAATGTGAAAGAGTTGAACATGACTGAGTGAGCACAGGGAGTCTGATGTTCCAAGAGGGTAGACACAGATGTTAATGAATGACCAGGACAAGCTATGTTCTGGAACTCTACTGCCTGGATGGAAACTTGCTTAGGATTAGCTTAAAAATGATGATAACTGAGCTGTATGTAAATTGAGAATTTCTGCAAAGAAGTCTGAAAAGTATATTAGAATATCATTCAAATACATTACATACTAACTTTGATCTTTCCCAAGGCAAGAATTAATGGAGTAAACCCTTCATTGGTTAATGGGACACAACATTACAAAGGCATACAGGCATCAGGAAGTTTTAATTGGCTTAGGTGTTTACCCAAAGGAGTTTGTAGGTACCCTAGAAAGCCAGCTTTTTGTAGACACATGTGTCTGTAATACAGGGAAAGCAAACATTTTTTTTTTTTTTGCTTTACAATACTGTATTCGTTTTGCTATACATTGACATGAATCAGCCACGAGTGTACATGAACTCCCAATCCCGACCCCCACCTCCCCCCTCCTGCCCCACACCTTCTCTCTGGATTATCCCCATGCTGAATCAGTCCCAAGCATCCTGCATCCTGCATCAAACCTAGACTGGCGATTCGTTTCACTTATGATATCATACATGTTACACTGCCACTCTGCCAACTCACCCCACCGTCTCCCTCTCCCACGGAGTCCAAAAGGCCGTTCTATACATCTGTGTCTCTTTTGCTGTCTTGCATACAGGTTTATCATTACCATCTTTCTAAATTCCATATATATGTGTAAGTATACTGATTGGTGTTTTTCTTTCTGGCTTACTTCACTCTGTATAATCGGCTCCAGCGTCATCTACCTCATTAGAACTGATTCAAATGTATTCTTTTTAATAGCTGAGTAATACTCCATTGTGTATATGTACCACAGCTTTCTTATCCATTCATTTGCTGATGGACTTCTAGGTTGCTTCCATGTCCTGGCTATTATAAACAGTGCCGCGATGAACATTGGGGTACACGTGTCTCTTTCAATTCTGGTTTCCTCGGTGTGTATGCCCAGCAGTGGGATCGCTGGATCATAAGGCAGTTCTATTTGCAATTTTTTAAGGAATCTCCACACTGTTCTCCATAGTGGCTGTACTAATTTGCATTCCCACCAACAGTGTAAGAGGGTTCCCTTTTCTCCACACCCTCTCCAGCATTTATTGCTTGTTGACTTTTGGATCGCAGCCATTCTGACTGGTGTGAAATGGTACCTCATTGTGGTTTTGATTTGCATTTCTCTGATAATGAGTGATGTTGAGCATCTTTTCATGTGTTTGTTAGCCATTCGTATGTCTTCTTTGGAGAAGTGTCTATTTAGTTCTTTGGCCCATTTTTTGATTGGGTCATTTATTTTTCTGGAGTTGAGCTGCATAAGCTGCTTGTATATTTTTGAGATTAGTTGTTTGTCAGTTGCTTCATTTGCTATTATTTTCTCCCATTCAGAAGGCTGTCTTTTCACCTTGCTTATAGTTTCCTTTGTTGTGCAGAAGCTTTTAATTTTAATTAGATCCCATTTGTTTATTTTTGCTTTTATTTCCAGTATTCTGGGAGGTGGATCATAGAGGATCCTGCTGTGATTTATGTCAGAGAGTGCCAAACTGTATTTTTAACTACAGTGAATCCAAAGAAGACCTATTGTCCCAGAGACACCTGGGTTTCTTGTTGTTGCTGACAACAGGCCAATTGAAAAATAACAGTTGTAGTGTGAGACCTAATATTTAACTTCCTAATTGGAAAAGCCTCCTTGGTGTGTCACATATTTGGGAAACATCTAAGTATGGGATAGAGATTTGCGATCTCAGCTGGTCAGAAATGACTGCTTCAGAAGTGCTCTGTCAGAAAGCACAGTGAGTACTGGTAGCCCGCGCTTTGCATGGTGACCCCTGTGCATTCCAGAATAGTCTCCTTGTTCTATATGGTTTCACTGTGCAAAGGTAGCAAGCAGTGCTCACGTGTATGAGTTTCCATTAACATAATATCAGGCAAAGTGCTAAGTACCGGTAGTTACTCCAGGACTTAGTCACAGGTAGGTGACAATATAATTTGTTATTCAAACTGGGATGGGTTTGAAAGTAAAAGTGGGCTCTATTAATTATCACATTGGGACAACAGGCATAATTCAGCACTGTTCCAAGCAAAATATATGGTCACTGTGATCCTAGGTTTCTAACCAGGTGAGACCAAGAATGAATGGGAAAGAAGTGGTAGACACCAGCTGTACCAAGAGCTCTGTGCAGACACAAGGCATGGTCTTGAGAGGATTATGGAGAGTGTTAGCCTATTAAGTTAATTCCTTGACATATCATGTTGTGGCTCCAAAGGCAGGTCTTGACTGCTCTGTATTGAATTGGTAGCCCGACGCTGCTAGCATTGACAAGGGTTTCAGCGTTAACATAGGTCAAGTCTGAGCTTGACTACCTTCCTCAGTACTGTATGATGTGGTATTCAGCAATGACAAGTGGTGAGGCAAAATGGATTTGCCTTTCTTGGTACGTAGTACTAATAAACCAGCATATTTGATATATGAAAACAATCAATAAATACGCAGAAAATGAAATACAAGATGCTGTAATAAAACTTCCTTGACAAATGGTCATCTAGATTCTGCTAGAGCTGTATAGCACATCATCTGTGACAGAAAACAAACTTCATAAGGAGTCAGTTTCATTGTTAGACAACTCTGCTGCTGCTGCTGCTAAGTCGCTTCAGTCGTGTCCGACTCTGTGCGACCCTGTAGACGGCAGCCTATCAGGCTCCTCCATCCCTGGGATTCTCCAGGCAAGAACATTGGAGTGGGTGCCATTTCTTCCTCCAATGTATGAGACAACTCTAGTTGTTTAGTATTCTTTCTTAGATGATGTTGATCTGAAACTTGTCTTTCTATACTTACTGTCCTTTTCTGTCTTCTGAATTAATAAAGAACACGTTTCTTTCATTTCTTGGTACTCTCCCCTTGAACCCTTATTTTACTCCAGGGAAAAAAAAACCCATTTCTCCCACCATTTATCATATGATTTGTTCTAGCTACTTAGAAGAAAAGTATATTAGAAATATCTTGGGAAGACACATGAAATTCTCTTGCTTTGTGTCAGAATTAACAGATAAGTCACACTATTTGCTTTCTCTATGATATAGAGCATTAACGTCTTGATTCATGAGCTGAACTTATTACTGATGATAAATTTTAGTGCCCTGTTCTGTTAGCTATTATCTTTGCTTTTTCCCATTTATCACTTTTTAATCTACTTTGTGAACAGTCAGATCTGTCACTAGAATTTCAAGAAACTATTAAATAAAACTGTTTTCTAAGAAAATATACTGTCTCCATTATTGTAGAGTCATTTTGCTTAAAAAAGATTTACAATATTCCTACACCATCCTCCTGTCCCTAATCCACTGCCGCTTCAGTGTTGTTAAGCTAAGCTTCAGTGGATATATTAATTCTTTTAAATCAGTCATTATTTCCATAGGTTTTTTTTTTTTTTAAGTACATCTTAAATGTGCAAACTTGGCATATATGTTGCCAAGTTTCCAGCAGGGAAATAAAGCTGCTTAAATCTGGATAACTTTTAAATAAAAGTGGTGTGTGTAAACCACAAACTTCTCACATGATGAGAAGGAAGCTAATAAGAACTTAGATTTGCTAGGCAATAGTAGAACTCGTTTATAAAGGGCCTCAAGGGCTAAGACGTATTTTTGTGGATTTTATCTCACGTGGTTTTAAAAAAACTGAAGGCTTTTAAAGAAAGAAAACTCAGAGTGCCATCTACACTATGAAGATGTTTTCTAGAATCAATTCTTGATTTTTGAAAGGCAAACGATGTGACAAAATGAAGGGAGGACTCCCAGTCCAGGGGTCAGAATTGCATTGGGAAGGCTCTCTTCAACATGCACAAAGCGAAGCCACTGTGCTTTGTGGCTGTCTTTGACATTAGCCATTCTTGGTGATTTCTGCTCTTTACAGTTTATTCTCTTATTCCAGTTCTGAACCAACAAATTTTCATTAAGCACTGTCTAGGTGTTCACAGCAGGATGCTTAGCTCAGTATTTCAGAAAGAAAAAGAATGTGAACGCGCTCAGTCGTGTCTGACTCTTTGCGACCCCATGGACTGTAGCCTACCAGGCTCTTCAGCCCATGGAATTTTCCAGGCAAGAGTACTGGAGTGGGTTGCCATTTTCTTCAGAAGCAGAGTATAAGAGAACAACTGTTTTTAGATTTAGGTGATTTGAGAGTTGGATGTTAGCTGTGAACGTGAATCAAATCAGGAAAATGTATTATTCCAGAGGCTGGGTTTTTTTAGTATTTCTCAAGAAATATTCATCTCATGATATTTCATCATTAACTCTGGATGTTTCTCCCCAAACACGTTAACTGTAAACCTATCCACTTAAAAATTACTCTGTTTTTCAAGATACACATATTTAGCTCTAAGACAGTAAAGAACTTGAATTTGCCCCTAGGTCAGCAGTTGGGCTGTAATTGCTGACATTAGGTGAATACCAACCAGCTAAATCACAGTGGCTCCACAACGTTTTAAGGAGCCGTGTCTGCACAGTATATGGCCTCAAGTGCAAAACAGAAGGCTGCTTATACAAACAGTAGTGTGCACGTGCAAATTCCTTTTTGGGTTGAGAGCTGCTTATTTTGTACAGATAATTACCAGGCTGCATTCCCACTAAATATATTCTGCTGCCTTAAATTGGGGGCTTAATTGTGAAAACTGATCCTTGGAAGACATGAAACTCTTTGAAGGTTTCTTTCTTGACTGCAAACTTTTATGGGTTCTGTCTATAAATTGAGTTGTGCAGGATGACTGGGCTGATGGATTCTATAGACAGCGTGTCACATTACCGTTTTCTACCAGAATACCCTCTTTGGCACAAAGACCCATGGGCTGTAGGTTGATGGTGACCTTAACTCTCAAGCAAGTCAGGTCTCTGCTACTGGACATTCTCCCCATTTGGACAGTGCCTCATTGTCACCAATTTGAAAACATGTTTCTATCAGGATAAAACATATGCAGGTGAAGGCACTACTTAACACTGAGTGCTGTGTGCTAAGTCGCTTCAGTTGTGACCTGTGATCCCATGGACTGTAGCCTGCCAGGCTCCTCTGTCCATGGGATTCTCCAGGCAAGAATACTGGAGTGGGTTGCCATGTCCTGCTCCAGGGGATCTTCCCAACCAGGGATTGAACCCATATCCCTTACATCTACCTGTTTTGGCAGGTGGGTTCTTTACCACTAGCACTACTTAATACTAATGAATGATTGGTTGTTACATTTCAGCTTTGAGCACTGGGGAAGAAATGGCATTATCAAGTCCAAGGCATATATACTTTCTCAGTATATCATTTCTGAGGGAGAAACTGACTGCCAAGATTAATATTAGGTTGCCAGATCTTTCCACGGTACCGGATTAAAATTTACTTGACACGTAGGTGCCGAGAGCATCTATATAGGCAGGCAAACTTTGCAAAGTTAACTTTCAGAATCTAGGTTCAGAGATTCACTGGAGATTTTCTATGTGTGTTTTCATTTATTTCCTTCTCTATTCTGCTGATTTTGTCCTGCAGAATCAACATGTGATCCTAAAAATGACAGTGCTAACCTGGCTGGGAAAATATTTAAAAAATACCAACAACAAAAAAAAAACCCAGCATGTGACTGTGACCAGCATGCAAGGTAGGCGTGAATAATTGTGGTTTACACTCTAAATCCAGGCTGTTGCTAGGAGCTACTCTATAACTTTGCCTCAAACATTTCCACCAAGAGAACCTTCTTCGTTGCCACATACCAAGCCATTCAATCTGCTGTGGTTTGGCCTGGAAGCCCACATCTGTGCCATGATGTGAAGGTAGGTCCACTGTGGTTTTAAAAGACTGCTTTTAATATATTTTGCCTATGAATTGATGCAACTCTCCTGAAGGGAAATTCAGCATTATCCATTAGAGGACTTAAAAATGTCTACACTTCATGACTCAGCAGTTTAGCTTCCTGGAATTTATCAGAAAAAAAGAACAAAACAAAAAACAGTATGTTAAGATTTATGCTATAGTTCTTCAAAGTGTTAGCTATAATGTAAAATTGAAAAGTACCATGCTACAAAATGAAAGACTGTTCATATAAATTCCACAGAATAATCGTAAATCAACTATATCTTAATAAAAATAAATAAGCAAAAATAAAATATATTTCATAGAGGAGAATGGTATATGGCCATTAAAAACTAGTATGACTTGGAAATGGATATCAGGAGATGTTTATAATTGTTTAAAATGGAAAGAATAGTTTTGGAAAGTATGACCACTTTGAAACTACTTTTTGTAAAAAATAAAGGAGGTAACTATATAATAATGAGCACTGTCATATTACAAAATATGTGTGTGTGTGTGATGTTATAGTTATTATCATCATACATTATCATCATTAACTCTAGATGTTTTGTATTTTATTTTTTGCACTCTTTGGTATTTTTAAAAAAACTAATATCACCATATAATAATAGTATTCCCAAATGGCACTAGTGATAAAGAATCCACCTGTCAATGCATGAACCGCAGAAGATGCAGGCTCGATCCCTGGGTCAGGAAGATCCCTGGAGGAGGGCATGGCAACCCACTCCAGAATTCCTGCCTGGAGAATCCCATGGACAGAGGAGCCTGGTGGGCTATAGTCCACAGGGTTGCAGAGTCTGACATGACCGAGGTGACTAAGGTAGGCATGAATAGTATTATAATTAAGTAAACAATAGCTCTTCTATTTTCACGCCCTTATACAGAATTACCAAGGACAGCAGGGTTTTATGGAAAATCTTAGAAACAGACAAGCAATGAGTGGGTCTTCAATTAAAAAACAAAAAACTTTATTACCGCAAAAGCTGTCTGTTAATATGCACTCATCTGCTGTATTCTGCCTTCCTGGGTGCAATGAAAATGGCTACAGTTTCATTCTGAAATCATTGTCCATTCCTTTCCAAACATTACTGAATGGCAACACACAATGCCCACCTCTCCTTCCTGCTGCAGAGCTAGAAATAAACAACTTCCTTGTATGTATAGCATAGCTAATGCTTCAATCAGTGAAGGGGTATCCTCTTATGAAGCTGTTTCTGTCACACTGGAAGTTGAGGAAGTATTAAAGAATTATTAAATTGGTTGAAAAGAGACTGCTGTGTGCGGAGACTGGTTTGACTTTCAGGTTTCTGGTCTGACCTGGTTATAGGAACAGAGATGGATAAGGGAAAAAATACATTGGAATCTAAACACAGCATGAAAAAATTAGCAATGCCACTTGCCAATAAAAGTTGCAGGGTTGTAATTGCTGCAGTTTGGACACTGAAACAGTTTAATTGAGAGGGCTTGCCTGTAAAAGTTTTGCAGAAAACCCCAAAGGGAATCCTTGATCATGGCTTCTTGCCCCTTCCATTGGACTGCAGGCATCTTCACACACTACACTCCCAGTACTACTGAGCTGCGATACCACAGCCCATCACCACAGCAAGGGTCTAGGAATATAGAGATGGATCGGGCGCTGCTCTTTACCTGTGGCAGCTCTTGATGTAGAAAGAAACAAATATTATAATGCAATATAGTTAGCATAATAATTGACATATATACTCCATACTGCCAGCTCAGAAGAAGGAATAATTACTCCATGGACCTTGAAGTTCTGTTTAGGTTTCAAAACCAGGGTGATGCTTGATTTGGATCTTAAAGATTGAGTAGGCATGAAAATTATGAGTTCTTACAAAGTTTGAGTACTACAAATTATGAGTGGTGACATGTGGCAATGTAGTCCCATCATTTAGGGTTTTCTTAGGCCAACACAAAGGTCAAATTTGGTTCAGTCAACTGAACCACTGGAAAATGTCATTTTGAATTTTACAAATATAGCCCTCGCCCCACAGCCATCTAAGAAATACCAAAAATTTCATAGCTGTGAGAAATGAGGCAAGTCTTTAACATCAAAGACACAAGACCCACACAGGCAGCAGATTCTGATTGCGAAGCATAAACTTCAGAACAAGAACTGATAAATGTTGTAGAAATGAACTTTCAGTAATTTCACCATTTTATCACAAGGCTCAGTTTAGTGTTTCTCAAACTTATTTTCTCCATCACTCCTTTGACAAAAAGCCTCAGACTCTTCCCCCTAATTCCTTCTTCTCCTCACAAAATTTCAATTTGTTTGTACACAATTACAGATCATTGTAACATCTGAGATTATTTCACCTTGCAGGAATCAATTTTTGCCGGATTGTGGTTCATAATGCTCCCCTTTACTATGTGTGGTTTTAAATGAAGATGTTAGTCTCAAATTTTTTCTCCTAGATTGCTTATAGCCCAAATTACTTTTTTAAAGATTTTTTTTTTCATATGGACCATTTTTTTTAAGTCTTTACTGAATGTGTTACAACATCATTTCTGTTTTGTTTTGGTTCTATGGCTGCAAAGCATGTGGGATCTCAGCTCTGCCACTAAGTATCGAACCAATACCCCACCCCACACTGGAAGACAAAGTCCCAAACACTGGACTACCAGGGAAGTCCTCAAACCAAATTCTTTTAAAAAGAGGTCTATATTTTGTTTTGTTGTTTACATGCCTCAAGCATATCAATTGAAACTCACACATTGACTACAATAAAGTCCTTTAATATGACCCCAAATAGCCATTCAGAGTAAGAAATCTTGTTCAGATTCTTTATGAAACCACTCTCAATTTCTAAAATGTAGTTCTCTAATGAAGATTGTGACTGCCTCTCATTTCTCAGATTTTCTAGCAATACCTCATTTTTGTTGTCACAAGTATCATGAGTAATAATTTTAAACAACGGACATAGATCAAAAATCCTTCAAGTGGACAGTCCTCCTTTTTTTGGCCATAATTTGCACTGGCTAACCTCAACTATACAAAATCACAGCATTAGGAGTTAGAGCAATTTCAAAGAACACACACATACTCACAAACTAAAAAAGAGGCATAATTTTGTTTGGCAAACACAGACTGTGGCCAAAATTGTTCTGTAAAGTATAATGCTTCAAAAAATAGTATACCCACAACTATGCATCACGGGAGCTCTTATGAAAGAAAATAGAGATTGGCTGGGGGAGGGGAGAGCCTCTACAAGAAGATAAAAGGGACGGCTTCCAGGTTTGGCAAAGTTAAAGTGGAAGACATTTGGAAAGGAGATGTGTTGAGGGCTTCAAGTAAATGGGACACTAACCCCTCTTCCCTGGACATATTTAGGATCTGAGGAGCAAAGGGCTTTAGATCCTTTCCCAGGATAACCAGCATGCGCATGAGGGGCTTCAACAAAATGCAGATGTAGCTTAAGAACTCCCAAAGACGAATGTCCTGGGGACTAAAGGAAGAACATCAGCAAAGCATGGAGGACACTTGACAAAGACATCCTCAGATTTCACCGTCATAGCTTGACTCACATGCACCAGAATTTTACAGCTGCAGGTAGAAGATTTTGCCAGTTTTGTACCCCAATCACTGAAATGATACATCATTAAAATTATTAATTTAAAAAAACACCTATGAATAAAATAATTTAGATGTGTTGCCCAGAAGCAACAGAAATTGGGATGAAGGGCTGAGGAGGGATGAATCTGTCACCTTGTCTGTGAGAGTATTTACCAGAAAAAAAATCAGGTTGCAATATCCAGAGACGGGGTCCACAAGCAAAATGTGCCTCAGTGCTCTCCCCTCCCATTGGCTTCCTCTGTCATCACTAGATCTCTCTGCCATCCCCACTAGATCTATCCTTCAGCCCTCAGGCACCTGCCCTCTTGACTCTGGATGAAAGAAGTTACCATCTGAGACCCACTGACATGACTGATCTATAAACATTCCATTGGTCTAGGACTTAAAGTTTGCAAAGTGCTGTCCTAAATGGATGGTGGATGTGCACAAATAAAAGGCTCCATGGGAAAATAATGTTGAGAACTAGGATGAATACATTTAAACATATTTGCTATGTTGTTGTTTAGTTGCTCAGTTATGTCTGACTCTTTTGAGACCCATGGACTGTAGCCTCCCAGTCTCCTCTGTCCATGGGATTTCCCAGGCAAGAATTCTGCAGTGAGTTGCCATTTCCTTCTCCAGGGGATCTTCCTGATCCAGGAATCAAACCTGTATCTCCTGCATTGGCAGGTGAATTCTTTACTGCTGAGCCACTAGGGAAGCCCTTAAACATCTTTATCAATATGCTAACAAGATCTTGATTCTTCAAGAGAAGCAGTGGTATAGTTTCCTAACACTGGGAGATAAATTGAGAAATGCTAAAATGCAGCATTGTATTTTACCTTTACACTGACTAATAGAGGCTGTCATTTGTTATTATTCATTTAAAGTTAGGGGTATAAATAACTTTGGTAAGGAAAAAAACCAACACCAAAACAAACAAAAAAACCCAAAACAAAACACCTTCTGTAGTCAGTTGGGCTCTATATGAATATTCAATTTATTAAGTCTGACAAATTTGAAAAACTTGGTTTTCTTTTAGTTTTTCAATTCAACCTATAGTTCTTGATCATCTCTCTGTATATCTATGATTAATACCATGAGAATAAGATCAATTTCATCTGTATCAAAATACCAATAAATTAATTCAACTTGAACAGACCAAAATCACTGTAAACCATCAACTATATTTAAAATTTAGTTTAACTCCTCTAAATGTCTTCTTTGTTTTTATAAATTTAATCATTGGATTTTCTTAAGTGACTCAACTATATGACAAGGTATACTTATGAGCTTATCTTTCAAAACCTTTCTAAACCCTTACAGCCAATATTTATATAATGCTTACTCTATGCCAGATAATGTTCTAAGTTTTTCATTTATTTAATCCTCAAATCAATCCCATGAGATAGTTATCCTAATTTTTCAGTTCAGTTCAGTTCAGTCGCGCAGTCGTGTCCGACTCTTTGCGACCACATGAATCGCAGTACGCCAGGCCTCCCT
>SJXQ01011999.1:0-98201 GCA_006408695.1 Aepyceros melampus | reverse complement strand
TTGGGAGAGTGGCAGTGTAACATGTATGATATCATAAGTGAAACGAATCACCGGTCTAGGTTCGATGCAGGATGCAGGATGCTTGGGACTGATGCATGGGGATAATCCAGAGAGATGGTGTGGGGCGGGAGTGGGGAGAGGGGGTCAGGATTGGGAGTTCATGTACACTCGTGGCTGATTCATGTCAATGTACAGCAAAACGAATACAGTATTGTAAAGCAAAACAAGCTAAAAAATAAAAATTAAGTAAAAAAAAAAAAAGCATGTTCCCCTCACTCTTTATCTTGTTGTGCATTGATGTGAAATAGGTTTCATAAAGGATTCTGCTTCTGGTTAAAATGGAAAAAGCCTCTGCTCAGTCACTCAGTCTATCAGTAACACTGAGAATTGTATTGTATAATAACACTGATAATTCAAAGTGCCATCAAAGATTCTCCTATTGATTAAAGAGATACATACTAAGATACATGCCATTTTATAAACTGAATTGAGCAAGAAAATGGTGAGGATACAGCAAACTTACCTTCTCCTACTATACAATGAGCTTAAATAAATGGCCTAGAGTAATATAGCTAGAATGTAATTTTTCTCCAAATTATTTTGCCTACTACATGCCTCATATTAAATATATTCTATGTATGTCTTTTAACACTTGAAACTTTATGAATGCTGACTATAGAAAGACTGAAAAAAATTAAAAATGCATAGAGGTATAAGAAAAAAATCCATGTTTATGTTTAAAGTTAAACATGAAACCCAGCTGACATGAAACTCCTAGCTGAGGATCTAAATATTCTGTTTTGTCACCTCAGTAGCATCTTCATATGGTCTAATGAACTACTTCTGGACACAATTTGATATAATTGGCACCTTTCTGGCATCTAAATTGAGGTAGCAGGAATTGATAAATCTTCATCCCCATAGGTGATTTCTTAAAGTTAGGCCTGAGGAATTGTTTCAGAGTCAGGTAGGTAAAGCTTCAGTTATTACATATGAAAGTAGAAGACTTGTCAATGTAGCTTCCATCTTGGCATTTTTCATGAATGCTGAATTCATTTTTAAAATAACTGTGTAGTATAGATACATTATTTACCTGTCTATCTTTGCCTATCTGTTAGCTCTAGAATTTTTTTTTTTTCTAAAAGCTCATGAAAGGCTTGGACATTTTATTTTTCACATGTTCTATGTATTGCTACACAGTAAAAGATCATCTACTTTCCTGATTAAGATGTGTTCAAGATCTTTATGTAGCTCCAAGAGATGCAAACACAAGAGAGATGTGAGTTTAAGTGACAAGAAAAAAAGCAAATAGAATAGATGTTAAAAAGATCCCTAATTTCTAGTTTGGGAGTTGGTCCAAGGTTAGAAGACAAACAAGAGCCAGTTTAGGACATCTAATACAGAGAAGTCCCTCAAGATCCTTGCTTGCTGTGACATTCTATGGTCTAAGTCCTCTGATTCTGGAAACACATATTCCTGAAACACATTGTAGAAAAATGACCAGTTGTCAAGACTTTGCATCTCTGTTTTGCTCTATTTATTATTCGGCATATTGGAATAAGTAGAGAATACCAATTGAAAATGATGTCTTTAAAAAGCCGCTGATAAATGTTACAAAAAATAAAAATAAAACCCAAAAGACTGTTCTATACATCTCTGTCTCTTTTGCTGTCTCACATACACGTGTACACCTGTGGTGGATTCATGGTGATGTATGGCAAAATCAATACAATATTGTAAAGTAATTACCTTCCAATTAAAATAAATAAATTTAAATTAAAAAATAAAACAAAAAACAAAGGAAAAAAATATTAGACCCAAACAGATAAAATTAAAAAGAGCCATAACAATCATACCAATTCTTGGGATCACAATTTTTGAGCAACAAGCTCAGAATCAGGGAAATCTTGTTAATTTCTGGTGTCAACTCTGTTTTCAGCTAGCATCAGTGTGTCATAGGTTATGTCTGTAGGTATATTTTTCTAGCCATTATTTAATATTCTGCATTTAAGAAGACTGTTTCTAATTTGCTCTTTTTTAAAAGGAAGTGTTAGTAGAGTATTTAAAATTATTATACGCTATTATTCCAACATTTGTGAAAATAAATACATCAGTTGCAAGAGACAATTAGCAAAATCTCATATCTGATTCATTTTCGTGCATTGTACTTTTAAACTAAGGAAATCAATGGCAAGTGACAGAAAAGTTTCATTGATTTATTAAACCACAACTATTTGCTATTTGTTTAATCAAAATGAGACTTTAAAATAGTTTATAGTATAAAGGTTAAATTTTCTTATTTTTTTTAGCTGTTCTGTGACTTCGCTGCTGTACACAGGCTTTCTCTACTTGCAGTGAGTGGGGCTACTCTTTGTTGTGGGACGTTGGCTTCTCACTGCAGTGGTTTCTCTTGTTGCGGAACACAGGCTCTAGGCATGTGGGCTCAGTAGTTGTGTCTCACGGGCTCTAGAGCATAGGCTTAGCAGTTGTGGTGTATGGGCTTGGCTGCTCTGAAGCATGAGGGATCTTCTTCAATCAGGGATTAAAGCTGTATCTTTGTGTTGGCAGGCAAATTCTTACTCACTGAACCATCAAAGAATTCCCTAGACATTAAATTCTAACAGAGTCTGTGCTTAGTTTGTGGGTGAAAATAATAATAACAGAATGAGTGCTGAAACAGAACTAGGATTTTCAAGAATCAATTGCAAATTTCATCAGTTTTTAGATTCTTTATAAAATAAAGCCACTTTAATATTATCTCTGAAATTGTGAAAGATTACTACATGCAGAGGTGGTTATGAGTATATTTTATTAATTTTTGAAATATGACCCATGCTTAAACAAAAGAATTCAATATCTTAAGTGATCAGCATTAAGTGTGTTTTTGATGAATATGTGTGGTCTTTTATAAATTCTGACCTTGAAATTTGGTACAGCTATTTTCCAGCTTTATGTTTCTCCACATAGCATCTATAGATTAAATTGAATCATTAATCACACTAAGCATTTTGTTATACAGTCTTTGAAGCACTTACTTTGAACTTACATAACATAGAGTTTTAAGTAAAATAAAACTTCCCGTTTTTCTAAAATGTCTTTTTTCTTACTGTAAGGAATTAGCTGTTGGTATTCTCAGCTGCAAACTCCTGACAAAGTGATTACCACCCTGTAGTTGTCACAGTCACAGACTGTTAGAAGTAAGAGATTATATATTCTAACCACTCATTTTCCCATTTCACTGTCTATGGGAGCAGTGAAAGATGGACCTAAGCATTTCTACCCTTTTCTGTCAGTTACAAATAATAACCAAATTCATTTCTCCCCGACAGAATGTAATTGAGATATAGGCAATGATTTGAAGAAACACTGAGCATTTTTGTGTAAATCAGTTTTTTTTTTTTTAATGCACTACCATCAAATAAAACGCTTGATGATTTGCTACTTGTATGAGAAATGTCAGAGAGCATGCTTCTGTTTCCCACTAGTCCTCAGTCACAATCCATCCGTTTAATGCTATGTTACCATAACATCTTTTATCATGCTTTGCTCAAGGACACAGAAACTGAAAGACAAAAGACAGAAAACATATAAGCATTTTCCTCAAAGATGCTTATCATTATATGTAAACAAAGGACAAAACATATGTCAAAGTAGAGCTTCTGCAAACAGATAAAAAATAAAACTAGAGCCTTCAATTTTAGCATTTCAAGTGCTGAAGATTTTTGATTTATTCTCTGGCTAAATAGATTATATTACCATAAGTATTTAAAAGACATACTATTTTTTTTTATTTTTTTAAGAATTGAACACAGCATTTTAGTATAAATATACATAGTGAAGACAGTATGTACTTATAAAAGTACAGATATGAGGAGATTTTTCCAAACACTTTAGTTTTATTTTTAGGATCACTTTTAAAATTTTACTTTCTTATAAAGGATATGTGTCATATATCTAGGAGGAAAACAAGAAAGTTTTCTGGGACAAAGAATATTTATTATTTGTGTGTTGTTTAGAAATCATACAGAGAAGACAATGGCACCCCACTCCAGTACTCTTGTCTGGAAAATCCCATAGAAATAATAAATGCAAATAAACAAAAAGCTATCCAAAGTCAGATTTCAATAAAGAAAACATTTGATATTCCTTACTATAAACTCTTGGGTCCACAAAGAACCTCTTACAGTTAACACTTACCAAAACTAATTTATTCAGGAAAGTGAAGCACCCCAGGGAATATTTGGTCATCAATGGATTACACTGGCTCTAATATGATTATAGAAAGATAAATATAGCCTGGGAACAACATCATGAGCATTGGCTAAACCCACTGGGAGCTGATCTTGAGATATTTCACAGTGGTAGGTGACTATAATTCTCAGTTAAATATCTGAAGTTTAAAAGGACTATATAATTTTTTAGAATTTTTGACTAAAAAATCAAGTGACTTTATTAGATTACATTGAGATGTATAATATTTCTATAAGTTGTTAAAAACCATAATGGAGAAAATTTAGCTAAATATTTTTAAGGAAAATTTATCCAGTACATAACCTGTTTAAATATAAATGACATAAATCTTGGTATTTAATTTTTTAAATTTATTATTATTAGTTTTTCTTTATATATCAAACTTTTTTTATTAGAAGATAATTGCTTTACAATATTGTGTTAGATTCTACCATACATCTGTTAGTGATTATGGCTTTTATTATGTTGATATATGCTCCTGCTGTGCCTACTTTTTGGAAAGATTTTATTATAAATAGGTGTTGAATTTTGTCAAGAGTTTTTTCTGTATCTTTTGAGATGATCATCTGGTTTTATCTTTCAATTTGCTAATATTGTGCATCACAGTGATTGTTTTGTGTATATTAAAGAATCCTTGAATCCCTGGGATAAAATCCACTTGATCATAATATATGATCCTTTTTATGAGTTGTTCGATTCTGTTTGCAAGAATTTTGTTGAGAATTTTTGCATCTACATTCTTTAGTGATATTAGTAATATTATTTTTTTGTGGCATCTTTGTCTGATTTTGATATCAGAATAATGGTGGCTTCAGAGAATGAGTTCAGCAGTTTTCCTTCCTCCACAATTTTCTGGAAGATTTAAGCAGGATAGACATTTCTTCTCTAAATTTTTGGCAAAATTTGCTGTGAAGCCATCTGACCCTGGTCTTTTTTTGTTGGAAAAATTGTTAGTACAGCTTTTATTTCTGTCATTGTGATTGATCTGTTCATACTTTATATCACTTTCTTGTTCAGTTTTGGAAGGTATATTTTTCTAAGAATTTGTCCATTTCTTTGAGTTTGTCCATTTCATTGGCATATAGTTACTCATAATATTCTCTTATGTATTTCCACATTGTCTGTGGTGACTTCTCTTTTTCATTTCTAATTTTATTAATTTGAGTCTTCTCCCTTTTTTCTTAATTAGTTTGGCTAATGGCTTTGTCGATTTTGTTTATATTCTCAAAGAACTAGCTTTTTAGTTTTATTGCTCTTGGGTGTTGTTTCCTTCCTTTCATTTTCAATTTTTTGTGCTCTGATATTTATGATTATTTCCTTTGACTAACTCTGGAGTTCTTAGTTCTTCTTTCTTTAGTTTGTTTAAATGTAAGGTTTGTTTATCCAATGTTTTCTTGTTTCTTGAGGTGGCTTTATTGCTATAAAGTTCCCTCCTAGCACTGTTTTCAGTGCATCTCTTAGGTTTTGAGTTGTCATGTTTTCATTGTCATTTGTTTCTAGGTATATTTTGATTGCCTTCTTGATTTCTTCAGTGATTTGTTGGTTATTTGGGGAGAAAAAAATACTAGTGAAGTTCCATGTGTTTTTGCTTTTTATAGTTCTCTTTCTGTAGTTTATGTCTAATTTTGTAGTGATGTGGTCAGAAAAGATGCTTGAAATGATTTAAATTACTTTTAAATTTGTCACGGCTTGACTTGGGACACAAGATGTGATCTATCCTGGAGAATGTTACATGTGCACTTGAGAAAAAAGTGAAATCTACTGTCTTTGGATGACATGCTTTGTAAATATCAATTAGGCCCAGCCAGTCCAACATATTGTTTAAAGCTGTGTTCCTTATTAATTTTCTGTCTGTGGGACCTGTCTATTGTGAGTGGGATATAAAGTCTCTCATTATTATTGTGTTACTGCTGATTTCCCCTTTAATAGCTATTAGTACTTGCCTTATTTTTTGCAGTGCTCCTATGTTGAGTGCATATATATTTTTAGTTGTTTTGTCTTCTTCATAGATTCATCCTTCTATCATTATGTACTCTCCCTCCTTATCTTTAGTAGCAATCTTTTTTTTAAGTCTATTTCATCTAATATGAGTATTTCAATTTCTTCTTTCTTTAAATTTCCATTTGCATGGAATATCTTTTTCCAACCCTTCAATTTCAGTCTATATGTGTCCTTAGGTCTGAGGTGATTCTCTTGTAGACAGCAAATACAGGTGTCTTGTTTTTGTATCCATCCATTCAACCAGACTGTCTCTTTTGGTTGGAAAATTTATTCCACTTATATTTAAGGTAATAATTGATATGTATGATCCCATTATCATTTAATTTTTGTTTTGACTGTGTTTTTGTAGGTATTTCCTTTCTCTTTTGTTTTCTGTCTAAGGAATTACCTTTAACATTTGTTGTAATGCTGGTTTGGTGGTGCTGAATTCTCTAAACTGTCACTTGTGTATATAACTTTTGACTTCTCCTTAGAATCTGAATGAGTTCTTTGCTGGATAGAGTAATCTTGGTTATAGGTTTCTTTCCTTTTATCACTTTAGGGCCACTCCCTTCTGGCCTGCAGAGTTTCTATTGAGAGATCAGCTGGTAGCCTTAGGGGGTCCCCTTGTATGTTATTTGTTGCTTTTCTCTTGCTGCTTTGAATGTTTGTTCTTTGTGCTTAGTTTTTATAGTTTGATTGGTATATGTCTTGGCATATTTCTCCTTGGGTTTATCCTGAATAGGACTTTCTGAGCTTCCTGAACTTGGGTGGCTATTTCCTTTCCCATGTTAGGGAAGTTTTCAACTATAATCCCCTCAATGTCCACCAGCAGATGAATGAATAAGAAAGCTGTGGTACATGTACACAATGGAGTATTACTCAGCCATTAAAAAGAATACATTTGAATCAGTTCTAATGAGTGGATGAAACTGGAGCCGATTATACAGAGTGAAGTAAGCCAGAAAGAAAAACACCAATACAGTATACTAACATATATATATGGAATTTAGAAACATGGTAATGATAACCCTGTATGCAAGACAGCAAAGAGACACAGATGAATAGAACGGACTTTTGGACTCTGATGGAGAGGGAGAGGGTGGGAGGATTTGGGAGAATGGTACTGAAACATGTATATTATCATGTAAGAAATGAATCGCCAGTCTATGTTCTATACAGGATACAGGATACTTGGGACTGGTGCACGGGGATGATCCAGAGAGTTGATATGGGGTGGGAGGTGGGGAGGGGTTCAGGATTGGGAACTCATGTACACCCGAGACAGATTCATGTCAATGTATGGCAAAACCAATACAGTATAGTAAAGTAAAATAAAGTAAAAATAAAAATTAAGAAAAAAAAATAATCCCCTCAAATGTTTTCTCATGTTTTTTATTTTTGACTTCTTCCCCTGAGAGCCCTATGATTCTAATGTTACACTTAATGTTGTCCCAGACGTCTCTGAGACTGCTCTCATTTCTTTTTATTCTGCTTTCTTTCAGTTATTTCCACCATTCTATCTGTTAGCACACTTATCCTTTCTTCTGCTTCAGTTACTATGAATTTTCCCTCTAGTGTATTCCTAATTTCAGTTTTAGTGCTGTTCATTGCTAGTTGTTTATTCTTTAATTCTTCTGTCATTATTAAACATTTAATGATGTTTATTGTTAAATATCTTTTTGACCCATGCCTCCAGTCTATTTATCTGTACCTCCATTTTATTTTCAAGATTTTGGATTATCTTTACTATCATTATTCTGAATTCTTTTTCAGGTAAACTGCCTATTTCTTCTTCATTTGTTTAGTTTTATGGGTTTTTACCATGTTTCTGCATCTGGTGCAGGTTTCTCTGTCTTTTCATTTTATTAATTTACTGTGTTTGGGGCCCCCTTTCTGCAAGCTGGACAGTCATAGTTCCTCTTAACTCTTAAGTTGACTCCACTAAGTGAGATTGGACCAGTACTTTGTGAAGGTTTCCTGTCTGGGGGGACTTGTGCCTGTGTTCTGGTGGATGAAACTGAATTTTGTCTCTCTGAAAGGCAATGTCATATTCAGTAGTGTGTTTGGGGGTGTCTATGGGTTTGATATGGCTTAGGCAGGTTGTTTGCTAATGTGCGGATTTGTGCTCTTGATTTGTTAAAGAATTAGCATGGGATATCTGGCACTGAAGCTTGTTGGCCTATGGGTGGGACCTGGTTTTAGTGTTGAGATGGAGGCCTTTTGGAAAGTTCTTGTCAATTAATGTCCCATGGGATTGGGAGTTCTCTGGTGATTCAAAATGCTTGACTTTGGTTTCCCACTTCAGGGGCTCAGCCCAACTCCATACTGTAGCACCAAGACCTCAGAAGCCACTCACAACAGAAAACAAAACCTCAAGATTATTGGTGAAAGCAACACTCAATAACTTAGAACACCCAAAGAAACTCACAACAAAGTTCTCCAATATTTCTAGGAAGGTCTCTGGACCTGTTATGCATAGTGTGAGGTCTTCTCAGTCTCAGATCTTATGCAAGCTTGTACTTGTTCCCGAAGTCTACAGTTGCTCCAAAATCCTTCATTTCAGGCTAATTGTGGATATTTAATCTACTGCACCTGAGCTGCTGGAGCTATTCCCTTTCTCTTCTTTGGTGACACATTCCCTGGTGTTCTGCTTTAATTTGGGGCCTGGCTCTGCTTTTAGGTCCCCTTCTTATGACTATTTTTCACCCAGACATGAGGGAGTGAAGGCTGAGGCTTATTAGGTCTCACCAGCTCAGTACAGATACAGAGAAGGAGAATGTGGCCGCCACAGTTGAGATGTACCAGTGAGTGCCTGTGTAGGTGGAGACCCACCAGATGTTGTTACAGTCTGAGCTGTGCCATGCACTCTCCCAGAGGAATTGACCCCAAATTGTGCAGATTGTGGGTCACTAGGAAAAGTCTGTTCTCAGCGAGGTGTGGACAGTCCCTGCTCAGAGGCTGGTGTAGTTGCCAACTCTGGGCTGGACTGCATCAGTAGTGTTTTTCCCACTGCCTCAGGCACTTTCCTTTGCTTCAGCAGTGGCTGTGGCTCATGTGGCTTATGTTTCCCCTTCTGGGATTCTAAACTAAAATTGCATTTAATTCTTTGCACTGTGGTTCCAACCAGTTTTGCTGGCTTTTATGGAGGCCACAGGTGGGCACTCAACCACTGTCTGTGAACACGTGGTATTAGAGTGTCCTGGGTGACAACGACTTCTTGTCTCTCTGGACACCTAGTTTTTTTTTTTTTTTCCCTGGACTTCCCCATCTCTTGCACTAGCTTCTTTAGAGCATCCTCAGGGCAGCCAAAATAGGTCCCCTTTCTGAGGTCAGACATCCTTGCTTGAACCTCAGCACCCCACCTCCATCCTTTATTGCTGATGGAGGCGTGTGAGCCACTTCTTGCCCGGGAAGTGCTATTTGGCAAGGATTGCGTGGTGACCTTTCTCTGTTTTGCCTTCTGAGCACCTGCCATTGAGCAACCTTCTGATGTTCCAAAGATTCCCCCCATTCCAGCCTGTGAGGTGATTTCTGAGTGTGTGGAAACTTTTCCTCCTTCACAAAGTCCTCCCTGGGGCACATGTCCCTGTTTTGAAATCCTTTGTCTCTCTTTTTCATCTTTAACTTTAACCCTACCTAGTTCTAAGGAGATTGACTTGCCTTTTCAGAAGCTTCAAGTCTTCTGCTAGCATTCAGAAGTTGTCCTGAAGAAGTGGTTCCATATTCAGATGAAGTTATGATATATTTGTGAAGAGGGAGGTTATCTACCCTCTTAATATGCTGCCATCTTCTTACATCTCCATTTTTTTTTAACTTAAGATCTAGAATCATATATAATAACTTTAGATAATTTTAACAAGTCATTAATCTAATTTTATTACTGAGTAGCAATCTCTTCTATGATATATATTAAGTCACATAAATTTCTACTTCAAACTTTAGGAAAATGTCATATTATTTTAGAAGTTTTGATTTCTTTTCATTAATTGAAATTTGCATTGCTGACTCAATGTAAGTATTTTCTCTGGATTTATATATTCCCTAAGTTTCTTACAAAAGAGTTTATATCCTTAAATAATTGATGTAAACTTATAAACTGACCCAAATATTCATTGTTAAGTTAAATATCAATTACCTTTCTCATAGCAAAATAATTTTAGCTATTTCCTAATTATATTCAGCTCCCCTTACATTTCTCTTGTTTGCAAATATTACCCTTAAAGTGTTCTCCTAAAAAGAAACATAGCATAACAAAATAGAAATGTTATTAGAATAAATTCAAGGGATTAGATCTGATAGACTGCCCAAAGAACAAAGGATGGAGGTTCTTGACATTGTACAGGAAGAAATGATCAAGGCTGTCCCCAAGGAAAAAAAAAATGCAGAAAGGCAAAATGGTTGTCTGACGAGGACTTAAAAATAGCTGAAAAAAAGAGGAGAAGTGAAAGACAAAAGAGAAAAGGAAAGATATACCTATTTGAATACAGAGTTCCAAAGAATAGCAAGGAGAGAAAAGAAAGTCTCCCTCGGTGATCAATGCAAAGAAATAGAGGAAACCAATGGAATGGGAAAGACTAGAGATGTCTTCAAGTAAATTAGAGATACCAAGGGAATATTTCATGCCAAGATGGGCAAAATAAAGGACAGAAATGATATAGACCTAACAGAAGCAGAAAATACTAAGAAGAAGTGTCTAGAATACACAGAAGAGCTATACAAAAAAGATCTTCATGACCAACATAACCACGATGGTGTGATCAACCACCTGGAGCCAGACATCTGGAGTGCAAAGTCAAGTGGGCCTTAGGAAGCATCACTATGAGAAAAGCTCATGGAAGTAGTGGAATTCCAGTTGAGCTATTTCAAATCCTAAAAGCTGATGCTGTGAAAGTGCTGCATTCAACATGCCAGCAAATCTGGAAAACTCAACAGTGTCCACAGGATTGGAGGAAGTCAGTTTTCATTCCAATCCCAAAGAAAGGCAATGCCAAAGAATGGTCAAACTGCTCACAATTACACTTGTCTCATGTTCTAGCAAAGTAGTGCTCAAAATTCTCCAAGCAAGGCCTAAACAGTATGTGAACCATGAACTTCCAGATGTTCAAGCTAGATTTAGAAAAGGCAGAGGAACCAGAGATCAAATTGCCAATATCTGTTGGATCATGGAAAAAAACTAGAAAGTTCCAGGAAAATATATACTTCTGCTTCATTAACTACACCAAAGCCTTTGACAGTGTGGATGACAACAAACAGTGGAAAATTCTTAAAGAGATTGGAATATCAGACCACCTGTCCTGCCTTCTGAGAAATCTGTATGTAGATCAAGGAGCAATAGTTAGAACTGGACATGGAACTACAGACTGGTTCCAAGTCAGGAAAGGAGTATGTCAAGGCTGTATATTGTCACCCTGCTTATTTAATTTATATGCAGAGTACATCATGTGAAATGATGGACTGGATGAAGCACAAGCTGGAATCAAGATTGCCAGGAGAAATATCAATAACCTCTGATATACAGATGACACCACCCTTATGACAGAAAGCAAATAAGAATTAAAGAGCCTCTTGATGAAAGTAAAAGAGGAGAGTGAAAAAGTGTTAAAACTCAACATTCAGAAAACTAGGATCATGGCATCTGGTTGCATCACTTCATGGCAAATAGATGGGAAAACAATGGAAACAGTGACAGACTTTATATGTTTGGGCTCCTAAATCACTGCAGATGGTGACTGCAGCCTTGAAATTGAAAGACACTTGCTTCTTGGAAGAAAACCTATGGCCAACCTAGACAGCATATTGAAAAGCAGAGTCATCACTTTGCTGACAAAGGTGTGTATATTCAAAGCTATGGTTTTTCCAGTAGCCATGTATGGATGTGATAGTTGAACTATTAAGAATTCTGAGTGCTGAAGAATTGATGCTCTTGTACTGTCCTGTTGGAAGAGACTCTTGGGAGTCCCTTGGACTGCAAGGAAATCAAAACAGTCTATAAAGGAAATGAGTCCTGAATATTCATTGGGAGCACTGATGTAAAATTGAAACTCCAATACTTTGGCCCCCTGATGTGAAGAACTGTCTCATTGGAAAAGACCTTGATAATGAGAAACATTGAAGGCAGGAGTTGAAGGGGACAACAGAGGATGAGGTGGTTGGATTTCATCACCAACACAATGGACATGAATTTGAGCAAGCGCTGGGAGTTGGTGAAGGAGAGGAAAACCTGATGTGCTGCTCTTCATGGGATCTCAGAGAGTCAGACAAGACTGAGCTACTGAAATGACTGATTGCTCTATAAATAATAGTCGAGTATTCCTGAGCACACTGTTCTTTACATTATCTTCTGCTAGTGATTTCTGAATGTGTTTCTGGGAAAGGAGATATTATTAAATATATAAAGGAGATACTACATTAATAGGGTGCAACCCTGGTGGATCCAGGGAATTCAAAGTGGGGACAGAGTCAGCATCTGAGGAATTAATTGCTAAGTAAAAATATCGAGAGAGATTAGAAAGAAATAGTGTAGTAGGAAAATAAGTGGAGGAAAGAGGCTGAATAACTTGGTTTACATGGAAAGCCAATAAAGTTCCAAGACAAGGAACTTGCACCATCTACATAGGCCACTGGCACCTGCTTGAATAGCAGAGGGTGCCCCACCTTGGGCTCCCTCTCACGTGGGTCTTAGAAGCCAGGGCAAATAAGTAGACACAGTGAGCCTCCATACTCCAGATGGGAATTCAGCCAGAAAAGGGAGAAAAGAACCACATGGGGGAGCCAAGCATCAGTGCCAGACCCACAACTTTATTTTAAAAAGCAGCTTATATACCCCAAGCTGTACATAAAGAAATAATGAAATATGCAGAGTTATGCAGGGGCAGCAGTCTTGACCCTTATTGAGACCAGATTTTCTTTTTGCATACCATACCATATACAAAAGGTCTCAGGTGGTTTACATTATCTTCTGGCCAAGAGGCCTATTAACCTTTTTATGGCTCTCTTCCTAGATAAATGTCTATCAATCAGAAAACTCTTTTTTCTGTTGAAGTGTTTTTTCTTAATCTGCATCACCCTCAAAGTACTAAATAAAGTTAAATTTGTAGAACAAAGGTGCAGTGGGTTATAACAAAGAAAGTACTTAACTCAAAGATCTAATGCTGCTAATGCCAGGGATACCACCTGTTTTTTATACATACCAACTATATCAATAAATAAAAGATATGAAAACTTGGCAGCAAGTATTGGCTCAACAAATGAAACCCTTAATCAGTTCTATTCTAATGATTTTGACTCCTCAGAAGCCCCTGCATTCCTAGGATGTTTTAAGCTTCCTGTGCCTCTCGCGGTTGGGAGGCCTCAAACAATCACATGTGCAACTGTAAGAGTCTGGCAGGAGGCTAGAAAGCCATCAGAGGGGTTTTTGGATTGAAACACTCTTATTATGCCCAGGAGATTTATTATCTGAAAGCTCTAAATTAACTTTTTCCAGAAAAAGGTTGTGAGGGGACAGTCCCTGGTTAATGTCAGAAGAGTAGGTGGAAAGCATAACACAGTAAAGCAGGCAGACTCTGGTTTTGGGGGTAGATGCTCAGGAACAGGGGGCCTCCTGAGGCTCAATCCCGTATTTGCATATGCCGAGCCGCCTTCCTCATGACCTTTGCCATGAGGCAAAGTGAGTTCCTCACGCTGGCTCCTGGCAGATTTCTATAAAATAGATGTCATTAAAAAAAAAAAAAAAAGGCTATTACTTACCTATGAAATAGCTAAATAAGTCACATAAAGAGAAGTTAGAATAATGGTTACCAAGGCCTAGGTGGAGAGGAGGGAAAAAGGAGGTTGTTTCATTTTGCAAGTAGAAAAGAATACTGGAGACCTGTTTCAGAATAATATGAGCATGCTTAACACTACTGAACAGTACACATCAAAATGGTAAAGGCAATAAATTTTGTATTGTATATTTTTTACCACAATAAAAATTCTGTTGTGCAATGTGTAAAAAGTTTTCTCACATACTTGGTGTGAAACATTGCCCAAACAAATTTGATCATATTTAAATTTGATCATATTGCTTTCTTTGTTGTTTAGTTTTCCTGAGATATGCATATTTATAACTTAGAGCAATATAATGTGCAAGAGATTTTGATGAAATACTTTTGTATCATTATTGACAAGATTATAAGACTTTAAATGTATTCTTGTGAGAGTCAAATTCCTAAATTTCTAACATTTCATTCCTTTATGGAAAGATGGTTTTTAACTTCATTCTTCACTTAAGAACTCACTTGAAAGTGAAAGTAAAGTCGCTCAATTGTGTCTGACTCTTTGCAACTCTATGGACTTTAGCCTACCAGGCGCCTCTGTCCATGGGATTTTCCAGGCAAGAGTACTCAAGTGGGTTGCCAACTCATTTAGCTTTGTGCTATTAGAAAAATATGAGGACTTCCCTGCTCTAAGTTCCTCCAAACATTTAATAATATCTAGGTGAAAAGAGAATTCTGTGCTTCTTACTCAAGAATTTCTCCTTGATTTCTTCTATTTTATTAAATCATATTATGTTGTTTCCTTTTTTCAAAAAGATACTTAAGTCTTTCAAACTATATAAGATACTTAAGTTTCATTCAGACTATGTAAGTCCATATATGCTAACATTTTATAAGAATGACTATCTCAAATGCTGTGTTAACATCACAGCATATTATATTCAGTCCACTTATGCTCTATTGGTCAGTTATAAAATAAGTATGATTCACCTCAAAAGTTTCCTAAAAAAATCTCAATTAAATCCAAAATTTTCCAAATCTTATTGTCCAAAACTTTGTAAATTCTTTAAAGGTTAATAAATAATTCCAAAATATTTATTGTAATGACTATAAATAAAACCTCAATTTCTTGGGAAAGATAATTATTTTAAAGGTAATAAAATAAATAATTCAATGAAAAAAAAATATTCAATTGAATATTATATAATAAGACTGACCTATTCAAGAAATTTAATCCCATATTATGCCATATCACTACTATAGCTAGCACTTGTATGACATAGCCTAGAACTTTTATATTATAAATAATGCTGAGTGTCCATAATTGATCCCTGATACAGAACCAATTTAAATTTATATTGTTATTACAAATCTTATGTCTCTGGCATCACTTGTCTAAAAATATGATTTAAATGCATATTAACACAGAAAGATTAAAAATATTACTTCAGTTCAGCTCAGTTCCTTTGCTCACTTGTGTCCAGCTCTTGGCGACCCCATGAATTGCAGCTCGCCAGACCAACTCCCGGAGTTTACACAAACTCATGTCCATGGAGTCGGTGATGCCATCCAGCCATCTCATCCTCTGTCATCCCCTTCTCCTCCTGCACCCAAACTCTCCCAGCATCAGAGTCTTTTCCAATGAGTCAACACTTTGCATAAGGTGGCCAAAGTATTGGAGTTTCAGCTTCAGCATCAGTCTTTCAATGAACACTCAGGACTGATCTCTTTTAAGACGGACTGGTTGGATCTCCTTGCAGTCCAAGGGACTCTCAAGAGTCTTCTCCAACACCACAGTTCAAAAGCATCAGTTCTTTAGCACTCAGCCTTCTTCACAGTCCTACTCTCACATCCATACATGACCACAGGAAAAACCATAGCCTTGACTAGACGGACCTTAGTTGGCAAAGTAATGGCTCTGCTTTTCAATATGCTATCTGGGTTGGTCATAACTTTTCCTCCAAGGAGTAAGCGTCTTTTAATTTCATGGCTGCAGTCACCATCTGCAGTGATTTTGGAGCCCCCCAAAATAAAATCCAACACTGTTTCCTCTGTTTCCCCATCTATTTCCCACGAAGTGATGGGACCGGATGCCATGATCTTCGTTTTCTGAATGTTGAGCTTTAAGCCAACTTTTTCACTCTCTTCTTTCACTTTTATCAAGAGGCTTTTTAGTTCCTCTTCACTTTCTGTGATAAGGCTGGTGTCATGTGCATATCTGAGATTATTGATATTTCTCCTGGCAATCTTTATTCTAGCTTGTGCTTCTTCCAGCCCAGCGTTTCTCATTACGTACTCTGCATATAAGTTAAATAAGCAGGGCGACAATGTACAGCCTTAATGTACTCCTTCTCCAATTTGGAACAGTCTGTTGTTCCACGTCCAGTTCTAACTGTTGCTTCCTGACCTGCATATAATTTTCTCAAGAGGCACGTCAGGTCGTCTGGTATTTCTGTCTCTTGAAAATTTCCACAGTTTATTGTGATCCATGCAGTCAAAGGCTTTGGCATACTCAATAAAGCTGAAACAGATGTTTTTCTGGAACTCTCTTGCTTTTTCCATAATCCAGCAGATGTTGGCAATTTGATCTCTGGTTCCTCTGCCTTTTCTAAAACCAGCTTGAACATCTGGAAGTTCACAGTTCACGTATTGCTGAATCCTGGCTTGGAGAACTTTGAGCTTTACTTTACTAGCATGTGAGATGAGTGAAATTGTGCTGTAGTTTGAGCATTCTTTATCATTAGAACATATTTTTTTCAGAATATATTATTTTTAAGTTTAATTTTAATGTGAAGGTTTTATTGTTTATTTCACCTGCATAAATAATAACTTCATATGTCTTTTCAAGGGGGAGGGGAGCTTCTCTGGTAGCTTAGCTGATAAAAAATCCACCTGCAATGCAGGATACCCCAATTCGATTCCTGGCTTGGGAGGATCCCCTGGAAAAGAGATAGGCTACCCACTCCAGTATTATGGGGTTCCATGGTGGCTCAGAGGATAAAGAACCCTCCTGCAATGTCAGAGACCTAGATTCGATCTCTGGGTTGGGGAGATCCCCTGGAGGAGGGCATGGCAACCCACTCCAATATTCTTGCCTGTAGAATACCTACGGACAGAGAAGCATGGCAGGCGACAGTTAATGGTGTCTCAAAGAGTTGGAAACAACTGAGCAACTAAGCATAGCACAACATGTCTCTTTAGACATTAGTCCATAGGACTCAATTGTGTTTAAACAGAATTATGAATACTAGGAAATATATAAAATCAATTCATGGCCTTTTTAAAAAATATATTAAAATGTGCAGTGGTATCTTGTGCATAACATATTTTCCTTTCTTTTTAACTTTTCATGTATTGGAATAAAAGTTAAATTTTATATTTTCTTTATTAGAGTATTTAAAGTCTATTAGAATTAGAATCCATTATTTAGAGAAGGCAATGGCAACCCACTCCAGTACTCTTGTCTAGAAAATCCCATGGATGGAGGAGCCTGGTAGGCTGCAGTCCATGGGGTTGCTGAGAGTCAGACATGACTGAGCGACTTTACTTTCACTCTTCACTTTCACGCATTGGAGAAGGAAATGGCAACCCACTCCAGTGTTCTTGCCTGGAGAATCCCAGTGACGGGAGAGCCTGATGGGCTGTCATCTATTGGGTCGCACAGAGTCGGACACGACTGAAGCAACTTAGCAGCAGCAGCAGCAGCAGCAGAATCCATTATTATAGTGTTTATCTTATGGTACAGAGTTTTGATTCTGTAGTTCTTCCCTATAAATTTGAAACTTCTTCAATTTTGCTTTGGTTAGTTCTAATTTTTATTAATATCCATCCTAATGAAAAACAGTCTTTCCCTCATTGTATTAGCATCCAACCTGAACTATAAACTTTGGCTGATTTCTGATTATGACTGTTAGTCCTTAAGTGTTGTGTTTGTTTTTACCAACCTCAACAAACAGAGAACAACCTCAAAGTAAATAAGGCTGCATCTGTCATCCTCAGTCCACTTAATTTATGAGACACAGAAAGATACATTTGAAAAGTGCAGCACTGTCATTTTGCAAATGCCTGTTTAAAAATGTGCCCAACTTGTACAGGCAGGTGAATGTGGAAAACTCTATTACAAAACAGCATAACAATATCCTTCATTCCTCTGATAAATTTTGAAATGAAATAAATAATAAGTTTCATTTTATTGTGTTTTCTGTAAATAGTAATTATATATTCAGAGTCATGAAATTTGGTAGAAGTAGTAAATTTAAAATATAATTACTAATCACATTGGTGTATACAAGTTTTTCAGCTATGGTGCTCTGCTGAGAGAGCTGATGTTTAAAGCTTCTCCATTTTGGCTGCCAAGAATATAATCAATCTGATATCGGCATTGACCATCTGGTGTTGTCCATGTGTAAATCTTCTCTTGTGTTTTTGGAAGATGATGCTTGCTATAACTAGTGTGTTCTCTTGGCAAAACTCTATTAGCATTTTCCCTGCTTCATTTTGTACTTCAAGGCCAAATTTGCTTGTTACCCCAGGTATTTCTTGACTTCCTACTTTTTGCATTTCAGTCCCCTATAATGAAAAGGACATCTTAGTTCTATAAAGTCTTGTAGGTCTTCATAGAACCATTCAACTTCAGCTTCTTCACATTACTGGTCGGGGCATAGACTTGAATTACTGTGATATTAAATGGTTTGGCTTGGAAGTGAACAGAGATCATTCTTTCATTTTTGAGGTTGCATCCAAGTACTGTTTTTTGGAATCTTTTGTTGACTATCATGGCTGCTCCATTTCTTCTAAGGGGTTTTTGTCCGCAGTTGTAGATATAATGGTCATCTGAGATTAATTCATACATTCCAGTCCATTTTAGTTCACTGATTCCTAAAATGTTGATGTTCACTCTTGCCATTTCCTATTTGATCCCTTCCAATTTGCCTTGATTCATGGACCTAACATTCCAGGTTCCTATACAATATTGCTCTTTACCACATCAGACTTTATATCCATCACCAGTCACATCCACTACTGGGTGCTGGTTTTGCTTTGGCTCCATATCTTCATTCTTTCTGGAGTTATTTCTCTACTGATCTCCAGTAGCATATTGGGCACCTACTCTCTTGGGGATTTCATCTTTCAGTGTCCTATTTTTTGCCTTTTCATACTTTCATGGGATTCTCAAGGCTAATACTGAAGAGGTTTGCCATTCCTTTCTGCAGTGGACACATTTTGTCAGAACACTCCACCATGACCTGTCCGTCTTGTGTGGCCCTACAGGGCATGGCTCATAGTTTAGTTGAGTTAGACAAGGCTATGGTCCATGTGATCAGATTGGTTAGTTATCTGTGATTGTGGTTTTCATTCTGTCTGCCCTCTGATGGAGAAGGATAAGAGGCTTATGGAAGCTTCCTGATGGGAGAGACTGACTGAGGGGGAACTGAGTCTTGTTCTGATGGTCAGGCCCATACTCAGTAAATCGTTAATCCAATTTTCTGTTGATGGGCAGGGCTGTGTTGCCTCTCTTTTGTTGATGAAAGGCCAACTATGGTTGAGGTAATGAAGGTAATGATGACATTCTTCAAAAGGTCCCATGCACACATTGCTCCACTCAGTACCCCCAACCCTGAAGCAGGCCACTGCAGACCCATGCCTTGGCCAGAGACTCCTGGAAACACATGAGCAAGTCTGGGTCAGTCTCTTGTGAAATCAGTGCTCTTTTCTCCTGGGTCTTAGTGCACAAAAGGTTTTGTTTGTGCCATCTAAGAGTCTGTTTCCCAGTCCTGTGTAAGTTCTGGCATCTCTATGGTGGAGTTAATGGTGGCTTCTTGCAAGAGAGCTTATGCCATAGTCAAGTCTACTGAACCCAGAGCCCATGTTCCTACAG
The DNA here is from genome assembly GCA_006408695.1 of Aepyceros melampus. Lineage (NCBI taxonomy): Eukaryota > Metazoa > Chordata > Mammalia > Artiodactyla > Bovidae > Aepyceros > Aepyceros melampus. The sequence goes on along the minus strand of SJXQ01011999.1, from coordinate 78,335 downwards.
CAATACATTGCTGACCCATACCTCTATAAGAGATGCTCAAACACAGTTCTGTCTCAGTCTCTGTGGGTCTCTGGGTCCCACTCCAGCACCATGCAGCTTCATCCCAGCACCTGGCATCTTCTGGAGTTCACTGACCTTGGATACAGGGTATACAGTCTATACAGTCAGAGGGAAGACAAAAAAAAAAAAAAAGGCTGGGAGCTGACTCCGGCTTATATTATGAACTCCTTAATGCAAAATTCAGACTTAAATAGAAGAAATTATGGAAAACCACTATATCGATCAAGTCTGACCTAAATCTTTACGAAAGTGAAAGAGGAGAGTGAAAAAGTTGGCTTAAAGATCAACATTCAGAAAACGAAGATCATGATATCCGGTCCCATCACTTCATGTAAAATAGATGGGGAAACAGTGGAAACAGTGTCAGACTTTATTTTTTGGGGCTCCAAAATCACTGCAGATGGTGACTGCAGCCATGAAATTAAAAAGACGCTTACTCCTTGGAGGAAAAGTTATGACCAACCTAGATAGCATATTGAAAAGCAGAGACATTACTTTGCCAACTAAGGTCCTTTAGTCAAGGCTATAGTTTTTCCAGTAGTCATGTATGGATGTGAGAGTTGGACTGTGAAGAAGGCTGAGCACTGAAGAATTGATGCTTTTGAACTGTGGTGTTGGAGAAGACTCTTGAGAGTCCCTTGGACTGCAAGGAGATACAACCAGTCCATTCTGAAGGAGATCAACCCTGGGATTTCTTTGGAGGGAATGATGCTAAAGCTGAAACTCCAGTACTGTGGCCACCTCATGCAAAGAGTTGACTCATTGGAAAAGACCCTGATGCTGGGAGGAATTGGGGGCAGGAGGAGAAGAGGACGACCGAGGATGAGGTGGCTGGATGGCATCACTGACTCAATGGACGTGAATCTGAGTGAACTCTGGGTGTTGACGATGGACAGGGAGGTCTGGCGTGTTGCGATTCATGGGGTCGCAAAAAGTCAGAGATGACTGAGCAACTGAACTGAACTGATGACCTAAATCAAATACTTTATGCCTATACAGTAGAAGTAGCAAATAGATTCAAGAGATTAGATCTGATAGACAGAGTGCATGAAGAACTGTGGAAGGAGATTTTTATTGTACAGAAGACAATGATCAAGATCATCTGCAAGAAAAAGAAATGCAAAAAAGGAAAAACGGTTGTCTCTGGATGCCTTACAAGTAGCTATGAAAAGAAGAGAAGCAAAAGGCACAGGAGAGAAGGAAAATATATACCCATTTGAATGCAGGTTTCCAAAGAAGAACAAGGAGAGATAAGAAAGATTTCCTCAGTTATCAATGTAAAGAGATAAAGGAAAACAATAGAATGGGAAAGACTAGAGATTTCTTCAAGAAAATTAGAGGTACCAAGGGAACATCTCATTTAAAGATGGACAAAATAAAGGACATAAATTGGATGGACCTAACAGAAGCAGAAGATATTAAGAAGAGGTGGCAAAAATACACAGAAGAACTATACAAAAAAATATAATGATCCAGATAATCATGATGGTGTGATTGTCAACTTAGAGCCAGACATCCTGGAGTGTGAAGTCAAGTGGTGGTAGGAAGCTTCACTATATACAAAGTTACTGGGGTTGATGAAATTCCAGTTGAGCTATTTCAAATCCTAAAAGATGATGGTGTGAAAGTGCTCAATATGCCAGCAAATTTGGAAATCTCAGCAGTGGCTACAGGACTGGAAAAGTCAATTTTCACTCCAATCTCAAATTAAGACAGTGCCAAAGTATAGTCAAACTACCACACAATTGCATTCATCTCACATCCTAGCAAAGTAATGCTCAAAATCCTCCAAGCCAGGCTTCAGCAATACGTGAATCATGAACTTCCAGATGGTCAAACTGGTTTTAGAAAAGGCAGGCGAACCAGAGATCAAATTGCCAACATCTGTTGGATCATCAAAAAAGCAAGAAAGTTTCAGAAAAAAAAAAACCAAACATTTATTTCTGCTTCATTGACTATGCCAAAAACTTTGTTGTGGATCACAAGAAACCGTGGAAATTTCTTAAAGAGTTGGGAGTACCAGACCACTTACCTGCCCCTGAGAAATCTGTATGCAGGTCAAGAAGCAACAGTTAGAACTGGACCTGGAACTACAGACTGGTTCCAAATAGGGAAAGGAGTATATCGAGGCTGTATATTGTTGCCCTGCTTATTTAGCTTATATGCAGAGTACATCCTGAGAAATGCTGGGCTGGATGAATCACAAGCTAGAATCATGATTGCCAGAAGAAATACCAATAACCTCATATATGCAGATGACACCACCATCATGGCAGAAAGTGAAGAAGAACTAAAAAGTCTCTTAATGGAAGCGTAAGAGGAAAGTGAAAATGTAAAACTGAGATCATGGCATCTGGTCCCATCACTTCAAGGCAAATAGATGGGGAAACAATGGAAACAGTGGGAGGTTTGTTTTTTTTTTGGGGGGGGGGCTCCAAAACCACTGCAGATGGTGACTGCAGCCATGACGTTAAAAGACACTTGCTCCTGGGAAGAAAAGTTATGACTAGCTTTACAGCATGTTAAAAAGCAGAGGCACTATTTTGCCAACTAAGATTATCTAGTCAAAGCTATGGTTTTTCAGTAGTCCTGTATGGTTATGAGAGTTGGACTCTAAAGAAAGCTGAGCACTGAAGAATTGTTGTTTTTGAACTGTGATGTTGGAGAAGATTTCAAGTCCCTTGGCCTGCAAAGAGATCCAACCAGTCCATCCTAGAGAAAATCAGTTCTGAATATTCTTTGAAGAACTGATGCTGAAGCTGAAACTCCAATACTTTGGCTACCTGATATGAAGAAGTGACTCACTTGAAAAGACCCTGATGCTAGGAAATATTGAAAGTGGGAGGAGAAGGGGATGACAGAGGGTGAGGTGGTTGTATGGTATCACAGACTCAATGGACATGAATTTGAATAAGCTCCTGGTGTTGGTGATGGACAGGGAAGCCTGTCAGTCCATGGGGTCAAAAGAGTCAGATATGACTGAGCAACTGAACTGTACTGAACTGAACTGAAAGAGCTATAGAATTTCCTTCTTGCTGTTCACCTGTAATGGCAACCATTTAATACACCAAACTCTTCCCACTTCCCCTTACCAATGTTTAACATCTTCAGTTTTCCTTAGTTACCTGTTTTAAAGACTGGATTTAAGGACCTGTTTTAAGACTATTTTAAAGACCTGATTTAAGACTGGATTTCTTTTCTATTTTTGCTCCATGTGCTTGAAGTGTACTCTCACTTTTACTGGTTAAAAGCCACAAGTGCACAAGCTACCTGTATAATTAATCAATCTGTCAACCTATAAAGATACAGTAAATGATTGTTTCAGTTTCAAAACTTTGCTAAAAATATAATCAAAGACATCCTCTGTATCAATAATCATTAAGAATATTTATCATGTAAAAGACACAACTAAGCATCTTCTGTTACCAGTGGGCATGCCCCAAAACATAACTGAGAAAAATCCCCATAATTGCATTCTTATTTGCATTTTTTGAGATCCTTGTTTAAAAAAAAAATCTAATTTTTTCTTTACCAAACAATTAAATTCATATGAATATTTGTAGCAAACCAGAGTAGAAGTATTGTGTACTTGAATAAAGTAAAATCAATGTATATATAAATGATAATTAAATGCAAGTAAATTATTCATTAATAACTGAGCATAGAATATTGAAAGGAAAATGCCAGTTCCTTAAGATCTGGTCATTAACTGGCCTGGGGTTTCCCCTGTGCTTTATTCTATTGGTTACAAAGTCCATATTCAAGGGGCAGGAGCATAGATATCACTAACCAGGAGCTGGCCATGAAAAAAAAAAATAATTGGGATGGGGTGGTTCATGGTTTAAAACATCCACATTATTTTTGTCATCAACAAATATCTAACAACCACATTAAATTCTAATATAACAGTGATTATCCTTTATCAGCAAATATATTATAAAAGATACTGCTGAGATATTCTCTAATTAAATAGGGATATATCCCCAATAATCAAGTTAGTGACATATGACTTTGCTTACTTGGCCATCTACGTTTTCAGTGAATAAGCACTAACACAAAATAATTTATCAGAATGTCTTCTCAAAATTTGGAATTGAGTCTGAGAGATGGTCAATTATCTTTGAAAGTGGATTGATTTCAGATTATGTAAGCTCAGGGATTTTGCATAAGCTATTTCAGGCTATGTGCACACAGAAAAAGTGAGATTGGCTTAAAGAGAAAGAAAGCAATGAATCAAGTAGAGTCTAAGAAAAAGTGAGAAACAGCTTTCCAAATACTCAATTTCTAATCATTTGCAGATTCTATTGCATTAGTCTTTTATCCATTAATTCATATTTAGTTATTTTTTTCCTGGGCCTGACACTGGAGATATGGTTAACAAGTCCAAGCTCACTCTGCTAGCTGCATGATATGCCAATAAATATGAGATGTAGTGTTGAGGCAAGGAAGATGACTTTATTCGGAAAACCAGCTGACCTAGAAGATAGTGGGCTAGAGACTCAAAATAACCATATTGTTGGGTCCTGGATGCCAGGTTCTTTTATGAATCCAAGATGGGGAGAGATGAGGAAACAAAGCAACAAGACCATTTAATTCTTAATACTCCTAGAATGGGAAGCTTCAGGGAAGGGGATGTGTTTTTTTCACATGCTTACAGTCCCTCCTTCACAGATGGACAGGGTCAGGTTATCTCCTTATGAGCCAAACAAAGGGAACCTAACCCAAGGGTCAGGCAGAGGGGAGTGGTTAGGGCTTCCTAAGGGAGGCCATTATGTATCCCTATAGTAACAAAAGCAGCAGTATAGATTTAAAATTAACACTTAAGGTTATAATACTATGGTAAACAAAAAAGAAAATGTCTCTACCTCCAGGAAATCTGCATGAAAATGAATGAGATAAACAGAAATATGAATATATAAACAAGCATGATATTTTCTGATTGAGACAAACAGATAATTGTTTGAGTATTTTTTATTTTTTATTTTTTTAGATAGAATGTTTTGGAGTGACTGCTGATTTCATGGTTAGCAATATATTTTATGTGATATCCTGCTTCCTAAATAATTATCATTATTATTATAACTTCTTGATAAAATTGACCATAGCTTTATGAAATACAAATCAGAAGTAATTACACTGATTCAAGTATAATGTTCAAGCAAAAAGCTGATAAGATTAAAATGAGATTTATTCCCAAAGGTCCCCTACTACATATGCCATAGGAATGTAATTTTTCTTTCTCTTTGTTTCATGGAAAACATACTGTAATGTGAAGAACAAATTTGACACTGTATTAAAGAATAAAATAAAGAATAAAATGCATAAAATAACTGTTTATTTTATTTTAACGTTTGTATTTTATTGCTTTAACTATGAGTTAAGAATGTTGCCTAAAGCCTAAAACATATAGGATAGCCCATTTTCAAGGCTCTGATCTTTAAAGATAGAACACTTTTCCTTCTATATGGAGACAAAAATTGCAGAGCAGATGAGAAATGGAGCATTTCCTGCCATATCAGTAAACAAGGATGTCACAGGCATTTGCAGTTCCAGCTGTCCAATGCAAGTTTGTAAAGGTACTTAGGAAGAAGAAGAATATCTGAAATCTAGTAGCCATCAGGACACAGCCACTCCTACAGTGAGGCCCAAGGGACCTCAGGATGTAAACAACAAAACAAAACAAAACATAGAAATGTAGCCCAGGATACCTGAGATGCATATGAAAGGAATGATTTCAGTGAGCCTAGACCCTTGGATCAACCCATAAGTATAATAGTGCTAAATACCTAAACATAGGATACCTGGTTAACTTTAATTAACAATCATCTTTAGATGTCCAGGCTACCTTCATTTGTTCTATAGTTCAGTCATTCAGTTGTGTACAACTCTTTGCAACCCCATGGACTAAAACACACCAGGATTCCCTGTCAATTACCAACTCCCAAAGGTCACTTAAACTCATGTCCATGGAGTCAGTGATGCCATCCAACCATTTCATCCTCTGTCATCCCCTTCTCCTCATGCCTTCAATCTTTTTTTTTTTTTGATTGAAGGGTCTTTTCCAATGAGTCAGTTCTTAGAATCAGGTGGCCAAGGTATTGGAGTTTCAGCTTCAAAATCAGTCCTTCCAATGAACACCCAGGACTGATCTCTTTTAGGATGGACTGGTTGGATCACCTTGCAGTCCAAGGGACTCTCAAGAATCTTCAACAACACCACAGTTTAAAAGCATCAATTATTTGGCACTCAGGTTTCTTTATAGTCCAACTCTCACATCCATACATGAATACTGGAAAAACTATAGGTTTGACTAGATGGACCCTTGTTGACAAAGTAATGTCTCTGCTTTTTAATATGCTGTAAAGGTTGGTAATAGCTTTCCTTCCAAGGAGAAAGTATCTTTTAATTTCATGGCAGAAGTCATCATCTGCAGTAATTTTGAGTCCCCTCAAAAGTAAAGCTTGTCATTGTTTCTATTATTTCCCCATTTAATTATGATGAAGTGATGGGACTGGATGACATGATCTTATTTTGAATGTTGAGTTTTAAGCCAACATTTTCACTCTCCTCTTTCACTTTCATCAAGAGGCTTTTTATTTCTTCTTATCTTTCTGCCATAAGGGTTATGTCATCTGCGTATCTGAGGTATTGATATTTCTCCTGGCAATCTGGACTTCAGCTTGTGCTTCACGCAGGCTTGCATTTCTCATGATGAACTCTGAATGAAAGTTAAATAAGCAGGGTGAAAATATATAGCCTTGACATAATCCTTTCCTGATTTAGTACCAGTCTATTGTTCCATGTTCAAGTTCTAACTGTTGCTTCTTGACTTGTATACAGATTTCTCAGAAGGCAGGTCAGGTAGTCTGATATTCCCAACTCTTTAGGAATTTTCCACTACTTATTGTCATCCACACAGTCAAAGGCTTTGGCATAATCAATGAATCAGAAGTAGATGTTTTTCTGGAATTTTCATGTTTTTTCAATGATCCAGTGGATGTTGGCAATTTGATCTCTGGGTCCTTTACCTTTTGGAAATCCAGCTTGAACATCTGGAAGTTCATTGTTCCTGTATTGTTGGAGCCTTGCTTGGGGAATTTTGAACATTACTTTGCTAGCATGTGACATGAGTGCAGTTGTGCAAAGTTTGACCATTCTTTGGCATGGCCTTTCTTTGGGATTGGAATGAAAAATGACTTTTGTTCAGCCCTGTGGCCACTGCTGAGTTTTCCAGATTTGCTGACATACTGAGTGCAGCACTTTCACAGCATCATCTTTTGGGATTTTAATTAGCTCAACTGGAATTCCATCCATCACCTCCACTGGCTTTGTTCATTGTGATACTTTCTAAGGCCCACTTGATGTTGCATTCCAGATTTTCTTATTTTGGGTGAGTGATCATAGCATCGTGGCTATATGGATCATGAAGATATTTTTTTGTATAGTTCTTCTGTGTATTCTTGCCATCTTTTCTTAGTATCATCTGCTTCTATTATGTCCATACAATTTATGTCCTTTATTGTGTCCATCTTTACATGAGATGTTCCCTTGATACCTCTAATTTTCTTGAAGAGATCACTAGTCTTTCCCTTTCTACTGTTTTCCACTGTTTTTTGCATTGATCACTGAGGAAAGCTTTCTTATATCTCTTTGTTATTCTTTGGAACTTGCACTCAAATGGGTATATCTTCCTTCTTTGCCTGTAGCTTCTTTTCTTTACACAGCTGTGTGTATGGCCTCCTCAGATAACCATTTTCCCTTTTTGCATTTCTTTGTCTTGGAGATGGTCTTGATCACTACCTCCTGTACAATGTCTTAAACCTCTGTCCATAATTCTTCAGGCACTCTGTCTATCAGATTTATTCCCTTTAGTGTATTTTTCACTTACACTGTATAATCATAAGGGATTTGATTATGGGGCATAACTGAATTGCCTGGTGCTTTCCCCTATTTTCTTCAACTTAAGTCTTAATTGTGCAATAAGAAGTTCATGATCTGAGACACAGTCAGCTCCCAGTCTTGTTTTTGCTGATTGTATAGGGCTTCTCCATCTTTGGATGCAAAGAATATAATCAGTCTGAAATTTCTATTGACCATATGGTGATGTCCATGTGTAGAGTCATCTCTTGTGTTGTTGGAAGAGGGTGTTTGCTATGACCAGTGCATTCTCTTGGCAAAACTCTGTTAGTCTTTGACCTGTTTTGTGTTGTACTACAAGGATAAATTTGCCTGTTATTCCAGGTATCTCTTGACTTCCTGCTTTTGCATTCCAGACCCCTATAATGAAAAGGACATCTTTTTTGGGTGTTAGTTCTATAAGGTCTTGTAGGTCATCATAGAATCATTCAGCTTCAGCTTTGTCAGTATTACTAGTCAGGACATAGTTTTGGATTACTGTTATATTAAATGATTTGCCTTGGAAACAGATCATTCTGTTGTTTTTGAGGTTGCATCCAAGTACTGCTTTTCAGACTCTTGTTTACTATGATGGCTACTCTATTTCTTCTAAGGGATTCTTACCCACAATAAGAGATATAATGCTCATCTGAGTTATATTCACCCATTCCAGTACATTTTAGTTCACTGATTCCTAATATGCTGATGTTCCCTCTTGCTTTCTCCTGTTTGACCACTTATACTTTGCCTTGATTCAAGGACATAACATTCCAGGTTCCTACACAATATTGTTCTTACAGCATTGGGCTTTACTTCCATTACCAGTCACATCCACAGCTGGGTGTCGTTTTTCCTTTGGCTCCATCTTTTCATTCTTTCTGGAGTTATTTTTCCACTGATCTCCAGTAGCATATTGAGCACCTACTGACCTAGGGAGTTTATCTTTCATTGTCCAATCTTTTGCCTTTTCATGCTGTTCATGGGCTTCTCAAGGCAGGAATACCGAAGTGGTTTTCCATTCCCTTCTCCAGTGGACTATGTTTAGTCAGAACTCTCTACCATGAACCTGTCCATCTTAGGTGGCACTACAAGGCATGGCTCATGGTTTCTTTGAATTAGACAAGGCTGTGGTCCATGTGATCATTTTGGTTATTTTTCTGTGACTGTGGTTTTCATTCTGTCTGCCCTCTGATGGAGAAGGGTAAGAGGCTTGTGGAAGCTTCCTGATGGGAGAGACTGACTGAGTGAGAGACCAAGTCTTGTTCTGATGGACAGGACCGTGCTCAGTAAATCTTTATTGCAATTTTCTGTTGAAGACCAGCGCTATGTTCCCTCCTTGTTTGACATTAGGCCAAACTATGGTGGAGGAATTGAAGATAATGGTGACCTCCTTCAAATTGCCCATGCATGCACCACTGCACTCAGTGCCCCCAACCATGTAGCAGGCCAGTGCCAACACACGCCTCTGCTGGTTACTCATGGATACTAACAGGCAAGTCTGGGTCAGTCTCTTGTGGGGTCACTACTCCTTTCTCCTGGGTCTGGTTTGCACAAGGTTTTGTTTGTGCCTTGGAAAACAATATGGCAGAATAGAAGGACATGCACTCATCTTCTCCTAGGAGAATTCCAAAATTGCAAATCACTGCTAAGCAACCATATATATATATATATACACACATCCCATGTCCAAGGGAAAATGAGAAACCCAAGCAAGATGGTAGCAGGGGTAAAGTCACATTTAGAATTAAACCCCATACTTGCCTGAGATGTTCAGAAGGCTCAAACAAAACCTTGTGAACACCAGGACCCAGAAAACCACAGAGACTAGAAAAAAAAAAACAACTGTGTTTGAGTGTCTCCTGTAGAAGTACAGGTCAGCAGTGGCCTACTTCAGGGGCAGGAGCTCTGGATACAGTAGACCTGGGTATGACATAAGCCATCTTGTAGGAGGTCACCATTAACCCCACCATAGAGCATCCAGAACTTAAACAGGCCTAGGGAAACAGACTCTTGGAGGGCACAAACAAAACCCTGAGACCTTGTAAGATTTTGATATAACTTGATTCCTCCCTTTGCCTCCCCAGAGAGGTTCTCTTAAGGTTACTTGAGATGCCGCCTTCTACTCTTGAAGTCATAAAAATACCAAACATAATTCTCAACTTTTAGGTTTTGAATATTTTTTAACACAAGAATAACATTTGTCTTGTTGAAGAATTTCAGAAACATCATAACCTATCTTAAATGGGAAGCTGTAGTAACTCTTTACAAGCTAAGCCACAAAGGGAGCCCACAACTTTCTGAATCCTGACAAAATCATTACATCTGAGAAGTATGCTCAGCAATCAATGAGATTCACTGAAATCTTCAACAACTACAGTCAGCATTGGTCAACAGAAAGGGCCCAATTCTGAACAATAACAGCTGGCCACATATCATGCAATCAACACTTCAAAAGTTGAATGAAATGGACTACAAAGTTTTGCCTCATCCACCATAATCACCTTACCTCTCACTAACTGATTACCACTTCTTCAGGCATGTCGATAACTTTTGTTCAGAGAAAATTATTCAACAATCAGCAGGAAGCAAAAAATGCTTTCCAAGAATTCATTGAATCCTGAAGCACGGATTTTTATGCTGCAAGAATAAACAAACTTATTTATCATTGATGAAAATGTGCTGATTGTAATGGTTCCTACTTTGATTAATAATGATGTGTTTAAGCCTATTATAATGATTTCAAATTCATGGATCAAAATTGCAATTACATTTGCACCAACCTAAATATTAATGATTTCCATTGGAGAAACTGGTTCTCTGAATGGTAACAAAAGTCTTAACTGGAATTTACAAGAGGGGCTAATTTTACTGTATTTGTGACAATTCTAATCAGTTGCATATGTATTTTTAAAATCAAACAACAGCAAAACAAACATATTCTGTAATGGTTATAATTTATTTAATCAATATTATAATTGAATATCTTAGTTAATGAATATCTAATTATCCACTATTACTTTTGGATGTTGTAGCCCTTTGAACATTGTTATACACATATTGATCAAATACATTGCCACCTACCTGAAAATATTTTGTCCTTGCTATTGTTGTATGATGAATTACTCTCAGATTTAACGTCTTCAAATTATTCATTTTATTTTGGTTCAGATTTCATAAATGGCTCAATTGACTCAATTCTACCCTAAGAATTTTTAAATTGTTGCAGTCAGTTGTTGATTGGGACTGCAGATATTCATTATGGCTCCCCCAGTTGATAGGGGCTACTGAGAGCTTTTCTGGGGCTGGGAATCTGGGTGTCAAATTTTGGTCTCCTCAGGCTGAGAATCTCAAGGTGTTCAGATTGTTCAGATTTTTAATATAATAACCACTTCTTCCAAAGTAAGCAGCCAAAGAGCAGGCTGGGAAAACACAGATTATGTTTTGCCACTTTCTACTGTGGCAGAAGTAAATTGCAAACAACTCAGTAAATTCAATAAGAAGGGAAGTAAACCTGATTTCTTAACAAGCATTATGCCAAGGAATTTGCAAATATGTTTTACAACTTCCAATATTATGTTGAACTTATGTTATTTTAAATCCTGTAAGTGTTTTTTTTTTTTTTTTCATTTTGCTTTACTTTTAACTGGAACCTAGACTGCTCACAAAGGAAATTGGTCTGTGTATTGTTGAACTTGTGCTCCCATCATAAGAAGGAAAGTCTATGGCTTTTTTTTTCCATTATCTTGCTGACATATTTCACATTGTCCTTCACATTTTTAATTATTCAAAATAATTTTTGAATTGTTTCTAATATTGTTGACCTTCATAACATGCTTTTAATTTGAGGGTATTTAGATTATATGGGAGTATTTATATAAATATCTCAGTTACTCAATAGTTCTTAGGCTCTTCTTAGTTGATCAATAAAAATTTATTTAATGTAATTCTTGAATATGATATAAATTTATTGAGTTTTCAAGTCAGTGTCATAATTTGATTTTTTCATATGCTAGTACCTAACTTTTTTTTTTTTTACTAGACTTATCATGGTGATCATTTCATAATGTATTTATTTATTTAATTTTAATTTTTACTTTATTTTACTTTACAATACTATTGGTTTTACCATACATTGACATGAATCCACCATGGGTGTACATGAGTTCCCAATCCTGAACCCCCTCCCACCTTCCACCCCATATCATCTCTCTGGGTAATCCCAGTGCAATAGCCGCAAGTATCCTGTATCCTTTATCGAACATAGACTGGTGATTCATTTCTTATATGATAATATACATGTTTCAATACCATTCTCCCAAATCATCCCACCTTCTCCCTCTCCCTCAGAGTCTAAAAGTCCATTCTATACGTCTGAGTCTCTTTTGCTATCTTGCATACAGGGTTATCATTACCATGTTTCTAAATCCCATATATATGTGTTAGTATAATGTATTGGTGTTTTTCTTTCTGGCTTACTTCACTCTGTATAATCGGCTCCAGTTTCATCCATCTCATTAGAACTGATTCAAATATATTATTTTTAATGGCTGAGTGTGTATATGTACCACATCTTTCTTATCCATTCATCTGCTGATGGACATCTAGGTTGTTTCCATGTCTTGGCTATTATAAACAGTGCTGCAATGAACATTGGGGTACACGTGTCTCTTTCAATTCTGGTTTCCTCAGTGTGTATGCCCAGCAGTGGGATTGCTGGGTTATATGGCAGTTCTATTTGCAAATTTTTAAGGAATCTCCACACTGTTCTCCATAGTGGCTGTACTAATTTGCATTCCCACCAACAGTGTAAGAGGGTTCCCTTTTCTCCACACCCTCTCCAGCATTTATTGCTTGCAGACTTTTGGATCGCAGCCATTCTGACGGTGTGAAATGGTACCTCATTGTGGTCTTGATTTGCATTTCTCTGATAATAACTGATGTTGAGCATCTTTTCATGTGTTTGTTAGCCATTCGTATGTCTTCTTTGGAGAAATGTCTATTTAGTTCTTTGGCCCATTTTTTGATTGGGTCATTTATTTTTCTGGGATTGAGCTGCATAAGCTGCTTGAATATTTTTGAGATTAGTTATTAGTTGCTTCATTTGGTATTATTTTCTCCCATTCAGAAGGCTGACTTTTCACCTTGCTTATAGTTTCCTTTGTTGTGCAGAAGTGTTTAATTTTAATTAGATCCCATTTGTTTATTTTTGCTTTAAAAATATATGTTGTATATATATGTTGTTGTATGATGAATTACTCTCAAATTTAACGTCTTCAAATTATTCATTTTATTTGGTTCAGATTTCATAAATGGCTCAATTCTACCTTAAGAATTTTTAACTTGTTGCAGTCAGATGTTGATTGGGAGTATTCTGGGAGGTGGGTCACAGAGGATCCTGCTGTGATTTATGTCGGAGAGTGTTTTGCCTATGTTCTCTATGAGTTTTATAGTTTTTGGTCTTACGTTTAGGTCTTTAATCCATTTTGAGTTTAATTTTGTGTGCAGTGTTAGAAAGTGATCTAGTTTCATTCTTTTACAAGTGGTTGACCGATTTTCCCAGCACCACTTATTAAAGAGATTGTCTTTACTCTACTGTATATTCTTACCTCCTTTGTCGAAGGTAAGGTGTCCATAGGTGTGTGGATTTATCTCTGGGATTTCTATTCTGTTTCATTGATCTATATTTCTGTTTTTTTATGCCAGTACCATACTGTCTTGATGACTGTGGCTTTGTAGTAGAGCCTGACGTCAGGCAGGTTGATTCCTCCAGTTCCATTCTTCTTTCTCAAGGTTGCTTTGGCTATTTGAGGTTTTTTTTTTTTTTTTTTTTTTTTATTTCCATACAAATCTTGAAATTATTTGTTATAGTTCTGTGAAAAATACTGCTGGTAGCTTGATAGGAATGCATTGAATCTGTAGATTGCTTTGGGTAGTATACTCATTTTCACTATATTGATTCCTCCAATCCATTAACATGGTATATTTCTCCATCTATTACTGCCCTCTTTGATTTCTTTCACCAGTGTTTTATAGTTTTCTATATATAGGTCTTTAGTTTCTTTAGGTAGATATATTCCTAAGTATTTTATTCTTTTCATTGCAATAGTGAATGGAATTGTTTCCTTAATTTCTTTTCCTACTTTCTCATTTTTAGTGTATAGGAATGCAAGGGATTTCTATGTGTTGATTTTATATCCTGCAACTTTACTATAATCATTAATTAGCTCTAGTAATTTTCTGGTGAAGTCTTTAGGGTTTTCTATGTATAGGATCATGTCATCTGCAAACTGAGAGTTTTACTTCTTCTTTTCCAATTTGGATTCCTTTTATTTCTTTTCCTGCTCTGATTGCTGTGGCCAAAACTTCCAGAACTATGTTGAATAGTAGCGGTGAAAGTGGACACCCTTGTCTTGTTCCTGACTTTAGGGGAAATGCTTTCAATTTTTCACCATTGAGTATAATGTTTGCTGTGGGTTTGTCATATATAGCTTTTATTATGTTGAGGTATGGGCTTCCCTGGTGGCTCAGAGGTTAAAGCGTCTGCCTGGAATGCAGGAGACCCGGGTTCGATCCCTGGGTCGGGAAGATCCCCTGGAGAAGGAAATGGCAACCCGCTCCAGTACTGTTGCCTGGAGAGTCCCATGGAGGGAGGAGCCTGGTGGGCTACAGTCCATGGGGTCGCAAAGAGTCGGACACGACTGAGCAAATTCACTTCACTTCATGTTGAGGTATGTTCCTTCTATTCCTGCTTTCTGGAGAGGTTTTACCATAAATCGATGTTGAATTTTGTCAAAAGCCTTCTCTGCATTTATTGAGATAATCATATGGCTTTTATTTTTCAATTTGTTAATGTGGTGAATTACATTGATTGATTTGTGGATATTGAAGAATCCTTGCACCCCTGGAATAAAGCCCACTTGGTCATGTGTATGATCTTTTTAATGTGTTGTTGGATTCTGATTGCTAGAATTTTGATGAGGATTTTTGCATCTATGTTCATCAGTGATATTGGCCTGTAGTTTTCTTTTTTAGTGGCATTTTTGTCAGATTTTGGTATTAGGGTGATGGTGGTCTCATAGGATGAGTTTGGAAGTTGACCTTCCTCTGCAATTTTCTGGAAGAGTTTGAGTAGGATATGTGTTAGCTCTTCTCAAGATTTTTGGTAGAATTCAGCTGTGAAGCCGTCTGGACCTGGGCTTTTGTTTGCTGGAAGATTTCTGATTACTGTTTCAATTTCCATGGTTTGTGATGGGTCTGTTAAGATTTTCTATTTCTTCCTGGTTCAGTTTTGGAAAGTTGTACTTTTCTAAGAATTTGTCCATTTCTTCCACGTTGTCCATTTTATTGGCATATAATTGCTGATGGTAGTCTCTTATGATCCTTTGTGTTTTTGTGTTGTCTGTTGTGATCTCTCCATTTTCATTTCTAATTGTACTGATTTGATTTTTCTCTCTTTGTTTCTTAATGAGTATGGTTAGGGGTTTGTCAATTTTATTTATCCTTTCAAAGAATCAGCTTTTGGTTTTGTCGATTTTTGCTATGGTCTCTTTTGTTTCTTTTGCATTTATTTCTGCCCTGCCGCCCGGGGCCGCCAGGGTGGCCGGGCCCGGGCCCAGCGCTCCTCTGAGCTCGTCGCCGCCATGAGCCGCCGCCGCCCGCTGATACACGACCGGAACCGCCTACGAGAGCCGCCGTCGCCTCCCGGAGGGCCCCACTCGGCGAGCGCCTCAGCCGCCGCCGCCGCCGCGCAGCGTCCCCGCCCCGCCAGGCCGGCCACGGGGAGGAAGAAAGTCGATTGGCGCCGCCGAGTGTCACTTGCGCAGGGCGCCCTAGGCCATTGGCATTTCTCTGCCTGTCACACCGCAGCGCCCAGTGAGCGTCCGAGGAGGGACGCTTCCGCCAGGCCTGCCGCCGATTGGTGCACGTGAAGGCCAATCAGGCTCAGGTCAAGCTCATTGGCGCTTTCCCGAAGTCTCCGGCGCTCAGGGAGGACTCGGGAACGCAGACCCCCCCAGCCCGTGTGGCTGTCGATTGGCCACTATTTCTGCCACTCATTCCGTTTGTGCAGTCGTCACCGCCACGTCACCTCCTCCCATCAGTCGTCGCCGCGGCCCTCTTCCGCCCTTACGGATTGGTGGTTGATATCAGCTGCTCAACCTTTACTACCATTCACTGAATGCTTTGAGGGAAAAGGGGCGAAGTCTACGCGTCACATCTTCACTATCATTTATTATTGGTTGGAGTGAATGTCACTCACAGGGCGGCGAAGAGCCGGGGCGGTGATTGGAAATGATTGGCTCCTGGAATTGTCTGTGAACGCCGGAGCGTGACACTTTTGACCAATGAAAGAGACCAATTGAGAGAGGGGGCGGGGTAGGCCAGGGCAGCCAATAAAGTCCGGGAAGAGCAATTCGGAGGCGTGCCCGTCTACTTCCGCCTTCGGGGAAGTTTGCGAGTGGTCAAAGCCCGTCGGTTTCTCTAACGCGTGTTTTGATGCTGTGTGTCAGTGTTGGAGACGCTCTTTCTGAGTTAAGATCGCTAGTTTGTTAGGAAGAATGTTTCTGCGTAGTCACCCTTTCCCTGAGTTTTCCCCTGCGAGCTGGAGGCCCGAGTTCCTGGGGACCCCAGAAATGGCTTTCCCAGTGTCCTCCAAATCCACCATCCTAACTCCCTTTCCTGGTTTGCTCATCATAGTACCACACACCTTATCTCTTGATTCTAGACTGTCATATGCTTCTCCTGATTTTGTGCCACTAGTTGCTGACCCAGCTGTGAGGCGTAAGTGGACTTGCGAGGACCTGACTTTATTTGTACCTGGACCCATGTCTCTAACAGTCCTAAAGGCCCTTGTTGGTTTTAGCATTATAAGCGCACGTGTGTATGCTTAACTTTGCACAGAATATTTTAGATACACTGATTTTGTTCACACATCTGTGAAAGTCACAACTTCGGTAACTCATTTAACATTTAGAACTCTTGTTAACAAATGAGAATTTGCGGGAACCTGGCATCTGTTACATTTTGCTGGTTTTCCTGGACAATAGAAATAGCTGCTGGCTGGAAAACAAATCACCTTTTCTTGGCAATGTGGTTCATGGTATCAGGAAAATAAAAATATCCTTTTTTAGAAAACGTTTTTAAGAGAAGAGACATTTATTGAATTCTGGAGATAAAATGCACTTTGAAAATCTGCAGTTAGATGTAGCTTAGAGGATTGTTTTAACTCAACTAAAGTGAACCCCTTTATGCTTGAGCCATGCCTTTGCTAATTACTGGCCCCTCTGACTGAGAAAGTTACTTAAGCATTCCCAGCCTCAGTTTTTGTTTCTGTTAAAAAGGAGTAAAACATTATAAGTGATATTGTTCTGATTAAATGCATATATGAACATGTTTGATAAACTAAACAGCTACAAAATGTAAGTTGTATTGCCAAATACATCACTCTTTATTTGCCAACCACAAAGGAGAAACACATACTTTTACACTGAGGAAAATCTGGCTGTCCCCACCTTAACCCAGTTAACCAACTGGGTTATCATTAACCCTGGGACAGCCAATATTTTTTATGAGGTTCCTTATCTGCTGCTTTAAAAAAGGCTTGTTCCTTGGAAGAAAAGCTATGACCAACCTAGACAGCATATTAAAAAGCAGAGACATTACTTTGCTAACAAAGGCCATGTAATCAAGGCTATGGTTTTTCCAGTAGTCATGTATGGATGTGAAAGTTGGACTATAAAGAAAGCTGAGTGCCAAAGAATTGATGCTTTTGAACTGTGGTGTTGGAGAAGACTCCCCTGGGACTGCAAGGAGATCCAACTAGTCCATCCTAAAGGAGACCAGTCCTGAGTGTTCATTGGAAGGACTGATGTTGAAGCTGAAACTCCAATACTTTGGCCACCTGATGCGAAAAACTGACTCATTGGAAAAGACCCCAATGCTGGGAAAGATTGAAGGCAGGAGGAGAAGGGGACGACAGAGGATGAGATGGTTGGATGGCATCACCAACTATATGGACGTGAGTTGAGTAAACTCTGGGAGTTGGGGATGGACCGGGAGGCCTGGTGTGCTGCAGTCCATGGAGTCGCAAAGAGTTGGCACGACTGAGCGGCTGAATTGAACTGAACATGTGTACTGCAGCATGAAGTAGACAGCTCCACTTAATTTTCTTGCCAAAGTTTTCTTGACCCCAAGTCTAATCGAGCCTTTAGATCTATCCTTCAGTTCACAGAGGCTGGAGGAACCAGTTAAACAGCACCCCCCAAGGAGACAGTTGAATAAGTCAAGAATGTGAGATAGTCTATAAGACAACTGGTTTTACAGAAGATAAGATAGAAAGATTAAGAGAAAATGTGGTAACAGAGTCACGTGGTGATTGTTGTAAATTAAAAAAAAAAAATGTTTTTAAAAGAGACCTCCCCAACAAATGCTTGACTTTATTTTGATTCTGAAACAAAACAAAAACAAAAAAACTGTTCTTGTAGACATCGGAGAATAACTGGGGTAATTTGAAAATGGACTGGTATTAGATGATGTTAGGCAGTTATTACACTTGTTCAATGTAATACTGTATGATGGCTATGAATGAAAGCATCTCTAGATTCTGGGGAAATGTCACCCTCTTCAATAAATGGTTTTGGGGAACACGGCTAAACTACCTGCTAAAGAATCAAACTGGACTACTACTACAAGCTCTCACCCATATCACAACAGAAGTTCAAAACCGACCAAAGACTCGAATGTAGGGCCTGAAACCGTAAAACTTCTAAAAGGAAGCTTAGGCAGTACGCTCTCTGACATAAGTCCTAGCAATATTTTGGAGGGTATGTCTCCTCAGGCAAGGGAAACAAAATATAAGCAAATGGGACCTACTCAAACTTAAAAGCTTTTGTACAGAGAAGAAAACTGGCAACCAAACGAAAAGACAGCTTACTGAATGGGATAAGATATTTGCCAACTATTTTGCTAAGAGATTAATATCTAAAATATACAGAGGACTCCTACAACTCAACTTCAAAAAACCAAACAACCCAATTAAAAAATGGTCAGACGCTCTGAAGAGACATTTTCCCAAAAAGACGTACAGATGGCCACCAGACATGTAAAAAGGTGCTCAATGCCATCTTTTCCTCTGATGATGAGGGTCATCAGGGAAAGTCAAATCGAAACCACAAGGTTTATCACCTCATGCTGTCAGAATGGCTATTATTTAAAAAAAATATTTACAAGTGTTGGCAAAGGTGTGGAGAAAAGGGAACCCTCATGCACTGCTGGTGGGAATGGGAACTGGTACGTCCACTGTGGAAAACAGAATGGAGGTTCCTCAGGAAACTAAAAGTGGAACAGCCCCATTTGATCTGGCACTCCCACTTCTGGATATTTATTTGAAGAAAATGAAAACGCTCATTCAAAAAACAAATCTGCAGCCTCGTGTTCACTGCAGCATTGCTTATGATAGCCAAGACATGGCAACAGCCTCGAGGCCCACCGAGAGATGAATGGATACAGAAAATATAGAACATTACTCAACCAGAAGGAGGATGGGGTTTTGCAACAGGGATGGACCCGGAGGGTATCCTGCTTACTGAAGTAAATGGAGAAAGACATGAAAGAAAGTATGTTACCACTTACGTGTGGAATCTAAAAAAATGAGCAAGCATAACAGAAGCAGAGTGACAGACACAAAGACCAAAGAGGTGGTCGGCAGAGGGGAGGCGGGAGGGAAGCAGAGAAATTAACCAGGAGGTGAAGCAGTTCACGCTGCCCGCAGCAAAATAAACTAGTCATTGGTATGAAATGTAGAGTATGGGGAATAGAGGAATTACGTAACATCTTTGTATTGTGACAGATGGTAACTAGACATTTTGTGGCAAACGTTTTGAAATCTATAGAAGTATCAAATCTCTGTCTTGCATAACAGGAACTAGCAGTGTTGTAGGTCAATTATACTTGAAGAACAAATTCATGGAAAAGGAGTTCACCGTTGTGGCAGGGGGCAGTGGCGGCAGGGGGAAGACTAGGGTGAAGGTAGCCAGTGGCTATAAGCATTCAGTTACAAGACAAATAAGTCCTAGAAACTGTAATGTACAACATGATACGTATAATTAATACTGCTCTACCTTACATATAAAAGTTGAGAGTAACTCCTAAGAGTGCTCATCACAGGAAAAAAGAATTGTTCTATTTCTTTACTTATGTACCTGTAAGACGACAACTGTTAACTAAAGGCATTGTAGTCGTCATTTCATGACGTGTGTAAGTTGAATCATTGTGCTGTACACCTTAAACTTACACAGTGCTGTATATTAATTAGATCTCAATAAAACTGAACGAAAAGAAACAGATTTTGGAGAAGAGTTAGGAATCTGTAAATTTCTTCTGAAATGGTTAGAACAGGGAAGAAAGAAAGCCCCCTCCCGAAGTAATACAAACTCTGATATGCACAGACACACAGAGTTACCTGTATGTATCCACCTATCTGGCATGACTGAAGCAACCTAGCACGACACACCTACATGCCTGTGCATCAAAGCAAGCTGTTGTTGTTCGGTCGCTAAGTCATGCCCGACTCTCTGAGACCCCAGGGGCTGCAGCACACCAGGCCCCGCAGGCCTCCACTGTGTCCCAGAATTTGCCTAGATTCACGTCCAGTGAGTCAGGAATGCTGTCTAACCATCTCACCCTCTGCCACCTCCTCCTCCTTTGGCCTTCCATCTTTCTCAGCAGCGGGATCTTTTCTACTTGGCCATCAGGTGGCCAAAGTATTGGGAGTTTCAGCTTCAGCATCAGTCCTTCCAATGAACATTCAGGGTTGGTTTCCCTTATAAAGGCAAGCAGACACAGGTTGGGCTTCCCCAGTGGATCAGCAGTAAAGAATCCGCCTGCAATGCAGGAGCCCCAGGAGAAGTGGATTCAGTCCCCTGGAGGAGGGCACGGCAACCCGCTGCAGTAGGCTTGCCTGGGAAATCCCAGGCGCAGAGGAGCCTGGCGGGCTACCGTTCACAGGGTCGCAAGGAGTTGGACACGACTGAAGGAACTTGGCACACGCACACAGACACACAGTCAGCTGTTGAGTGTTGGTGAGAAGGACACAGGCATTTATTTTGTGCTATTATTCCTACTTCTGTTGTGTATCTGAAAACATTTCCTTAAAGGTTTTAAAAGGCTGAGTTAAGTTAATGTTGCCCACCACCGCTTCCAGAGCACCGCCCACACTTTGACGCCTCTGACCAGCTGGTGTCCCTTCCTTTCTAGCCTCCTCACCTCTCTTGCCTTGATGCACTCCATGCTCCAGTTGCGTTGATCCCTGTGTCTGCACCAGCTTTGCGCACTCCTTTCCCTCCCTCCAGAGTCTGCTCTGAGCTCTCTGCCCAGAAGGCCACCGCTTCCTCGGGACTCAGGATACTCGCTGTCCTGCTTTGTAGCTGTGTTCCTACCATGCCACCCCTCCTTGGGGCGAGTTCCCCCAGTGTGTGACCTGTGTCTCCTTCATCTCTGGTTTCCTCATGACAGCCCACAGCCTGTTAGCGAGTGGGTGAGAGGTCCGGCTGCTTGCCAAACAAAAGCCAATAAACAGGCCAGGCTGGTGGAAAGGGAAGTTTGCTTTATTTCAGATGCCAGCGACCAGGGGTGTGGGGAGGGTGGTGGACATCTGTCCAGAGGCTGATTCCCCACCCCGACCCCCCAGGCAGGGAGTGAGAGCTGTTAAAGGCAGAGTAAGGGGCCGGGCGTGCTCGGGCAGAAACAGCACAGTCAGGTCGAAGTCTCTTCAGGTTGCTCGTCGGCGGTCTGAGCAGCAGCATCTTGGTTGTTTTAGGGACAGTTAATCGTCGGTTCCGTTCCGTTTGTTCCTGTACTTTTTGAGGCCAGTTCTCGGAACCATGGCTGCTCATGTCCTGGGTACAGTCCAGCCATCATGTAGTTAACTTGGTGTTTCAGTTTCCAACTGATGTTTCAGTATCGATAAGACAGCTCACAGGATATGGCTTTGAATAGTATCTGTAGCCCTTGAGAAAGAGCTAAAGTCCTTGACTTTGCTCAGTGACATGTTATTCTTTAGCCTCCTTTGACTGTTTCCCATTGTTTTCACCTTTCACTTCTCTGATTAAACATATTCTGACTAAGGCTTTCCACAGGCGAAAGGCATGATGGAGGGGAGGCAATAGAGTCCTGCTCCGTCTCAAGCCCAGCATGTTTATCATTTCACAAATATGAATTGGGCACCTCCCGTATAATCCCCAGGCTTCTGTCAAGTGTTGGGGACAGAGTAATGAATGTATGGATATGCTCTGGTATTAAACCAGAAGCATACAAATGAATATATATATACAGTATAAACAGTATCTGCATGGGCTTCCCAGGTGGCGCCGTGGTCAAGAATCTGCCCGCCAATGCAGGAGACACAAGAGATGGGGGCTACATCCTGGGTCAAGAAGATCCCCTGGAGGAGGAAATGGCAAGCTGCTTCAGTACTCCTGGCCTGGAAAATTCCACGGACAGAGCAGCCTGGCGGGCTATAGTCCATGGGGTCGCAAAGAGTCGGCCGTGATTGCGTGCACACACACACACTTGCACAGAGGAAATACGGATGGTAACGAGATACCTGAAGCAAACTGGAGGACCACCAGGGCGCTGTGAAAGAACAGCGCGTGCAACCCGTTCCAAACAGGGATAAACTCTCTAAGCACCTGGGGGCTGGAGAGGAATCAGAAAGAGAAATGAAAGGATGGGGATAGTCTTTCTTCTGTGAAGAAAGAAGAGAGGCAGTACCTGAGGCAGAGGTGTCAGGGCGGAGAAGGCAGGTGGGAAAGGCCTCCCGGGCCTCCTGAGGAGCCTGGGCTTTATTTCAGGAGCAGAGGGAAGCAATTAAAGGCGCGTAGCGTGCGTGCTGCGCCACCTCGGTCGTGCCCGACTCTCTGCGACCGGATGGACTGCAACCCACAAGGCCCCTCTGTCCACCTGCGTCTCCAGTCTGGAGACTGGGGTGAGCTGCCATGCCCTCCTGCAGGGGGTCTTGTCACCCAGGGGTGGAATCCGCGCCTCTTCCTCCTCCTGCACTGGCGAGCGGGTTCCCACCACTAGCACCGCCTGGGAAGCCTCGGGGTTAGGACAGGGACCCCGTTTTCTTTTCTTTTTTTTTTTTGCCTCACCGCATCGTTTCCAGGATCTTAGCTCCCTGGGAGTGAGAGCCCTGAGACCCTAACCCAGGAAATCCCTGGAGTTCACTCTTGATACTGTACATTCCGTGAGTCTTACAAGTATGTACTGATGTGTATACACCATTATAGTTTCATACAGCATAGTTTTGGGACTTTGCTGGCATCCCAGTGGGTAACACTCCCTGCTTTCAAGGCAGGGGGCACAGGCTCTCGCCCGGGTGGGGAAACTGAGAGTCCACATGCCCTGGGGCGCGGCCGAGACAGACAAACCTGCATCTTCATACAGAACAGTTTCCCTGCTCTCAAGTCCTCCGAGCGTATCCATCCCTCCCTCCTTCCTCCTGGAGCCCTGGTGGCCAGCGCTCTTTCTGCTGTCTCCTGGTTTTGCCTTTTCTCAGAACATCATAGAGCTGGACTCACACAATATGTCACCTTTCCAGATGGGCCTCTTTCACTTAGTCACATCCATCTACCTTCTTCCCTGTCTTTTCATGGCTTGATGCTTTGTTGCTGGAACCAAAGAGCAACAAAGTTGCCAAGCCGAGTCCCCCTCTTTGCCACCCTATGGGCTGCAGCGCGCCAGGCTCCTCTGTCCTACACTGTCTCCCAGAGTTTGCTCAAATCCATGTCCATTGAGTTGGTGACGCTGTCGGCCATCTCATCCTCCATTACCTCCTTCTCCTTTTGCCCTCAGTCTTTCCTGGCATCAGGGTCTTTTCCAGTGAGTTGGCTCTTTGCATCAGGTGGCCTAAGTATTGGAGCTTCTGCTTCAGCATTGGTCCTTCCAATGAATATTCAAGGTTGATTTCCTTGGAAATCAACTGGTTTGATTGACCGGTTTTGACTGGTTTAGGATTGACTGGTCCTAACCTTCTTCCTGCAGTCCAAGAGACTCCTCCCGAGAGTCTTCTTCAGCACCACAGTTAGAAAGCATCAATTCTTCAGCCTTCTTTATGGTCCACCTCTCACATCCGTACATAACTACTGGAAAAACTGTAGTTTAACTAGACAGTCAGCAAAGCGATGTCTCTGCTTTTTAAATGCTGTCTGGGTTTGTCATAGCTTTCCTTCCAAGGAGCAAGCATCTTCATAGTCATGGCTGCAGTCACTGTCCACAGTGACTTTGGAGCCAAGAAAAAAAAAAAACCTGCCACTGTTTCCACCTTCCCCCTTTCTATGTGCCATAAAGTGATGGGACTGGATGCCATGACCTTAGTTTTTTAAATGTTGAACTTTAAGTCAGCTTTTCCACTCTTTCACCTTCAAGAGGCTCTTTAGCTCCTCTTTGCTTTCTGCCATTAGAGTGGTATCATCTGCATATCTCTGGTTATTGGTATTTCTCCCAGCAATCTTGATTCCACCTTGGGATTCATCCAGCTGGATGAATGATATACTTTGCCTAGAAGTTAAATAATAGGGTGACAACATACAGCCTTGTCATGATCCTTTCCAAAATGTGAGCTAGTCAGTTGTTTCATGTCTGGTTCTGTTTCTTCTTGACCCGAGCACAGGTTTTTCAGGATACAAGTAAAGTGGTCTGGTATTCCCATCTCTTTAAGAATTTTCCTGTTTGTTGCAGTTCACACAGTCAAAGGCTTTAGCATAGTAAATGAAGCAGATGATTTTCAGGAATTCCTCTGCTTTTTCCATGATCCAATGAATGTTGCAACTTGTCTCTATTTTCCTCTGCCTTTTCTAAACCCAACTTGTATGTCTGGAAGCTCTTGATTCAAGTACTGATGAAGCTTAGCATGAAGTAACACAGCCGCTGTGTTACTAGCACGTGAAATGAGCACAGTTGTACGGTAGCTGCAGCATTCTTTGGCGTTGCCTGTACTTGGATTGGAGTGGAAACAGAGCTCTTCCTGTCTTATGGATCCTGCGCGTCTACTCACGGCTTGATGGTGGTTTAGTCCTTGAGTTGTGTCCACCTCTTGTGACCCCATGGACTGCAGCCCGCCGGGTTCTTCTGTCCACGGGATTTCCCAGGCTAGAATGCTTCCTGACCCAGGGATCCAACTTGGGTCTCTGGCCTTGCAGGCAGATTCTTTACCATCTGAGCCGCCAGGGAGGCCCATCACGGCTTAACAGAGGAGCTCTTTTCAGCACCAACTAATGTCCCACTGCCTGGATGGGCCACAGCTGACCTTTGCGCCTACTGAAGAACAACGTGGTTGCTTCCATGTTTTGCGATTGCGAGTGAAGCTCCTATAAACGTTATTGTGCACGATTTTGTGTGGATGTAGCTTTAAATGTACTCGGGTAACTTTCATGCTTTTTTTTTCCCTGTCATTCTCCACATTGTCACTGGCTCGCTCTCCCAACTGTTGCCAAATAATAGTTTCATAATGCAGATTTTATCAATGTGACCAGTCCAGATATTTGGTTTTCCAGTTTTACCTCTTTTATAATCGAAACAAAAAATTCTTACTGGAAAACAGTAATTTGTGATTTCAAAGGACATTCTGTCCCCCAACCAAATGAAGCAGAAATTCAAGTTTGTTTAAATCAGGTTCACCTCGTAAGTTAATTGAGGCGTGCTCCCAGGGACAACACCTGTGAGAGGGTAAAGGGAACAGGATCAGAGGGAGAAGTTGAACCAAGACGCACTTACAACAGAAGCCTCAGCTCTGGGGAAATCTGAACTGGGATTGGTCTGTTGCAGGCGTGCAATCTTGAGACAAAATAGCTGGGTCTTATTCCGCAGAGCTGGTCAGTCACAGCCTGCTGGGTGCGCGGAAGGAGCCAGAACTGCGTCCCAGCCCCTCGGTCTTCGTCTGGCATTCACGTTTGCGCAGCAGGATGATGAAATTTACTGAAACTAGGAAGGTGCAGAAGTGAGGACAGATTCCCCAGCGGGGCCTCAGGGGAGGCCGCTCAACTCTCTGCTTGTGGGTTACAAGGGAGCTGGGTGCAACCAGAGAGCAAAGAGCACCTTCCCCGTGTATTTTACAGACGATCACACAGGGACTGATTGTAAATTTTTAAAAGGGGAGCTGCATACTAGCTGGGAAAACTCACATCCCTAACCTCTTAGCAGGAGGCACTATTGACTGATGGACACTACAGTGAGTGAGTTCTGTTCTGACAGCGCATTTATAAGCCCAACACGGTCAGTCTCGGTGCTCAGCTAATGCAATCTGCTGTTACACTGTGCTGCAATTGGTTTATAATAGTTTTCACACAAAAAATTCATAAAAAACAAAGACAAAAATAAACATTTTTAATCTTGCAGTACAGTACCTTAGAAGTACAGTGAGTGAGTATGAAGTTGCTGTCATGTCCAACTCTTTTCGACCCCATGGACTGTAGCCTACCAGGCTCCTCCATCCATGGGATTTTCCAGGCAAAAGTACTGGAATGGGTTTCCATTTCCTTCTCCAGTACACAAACAGTAAACAAAAGCTGGCACGTGGGGGCTGGCAGCGAGCGAAGAGGCGGGAAGAGTCACTGACGGAGGAGGGAGACGGCAGAGCTGAAGGGTGGGCAGCAGTAGGAGTCAGGGGGCGAGCTGCAAGCGTGTTCATGCCTGACCTTGACGGCATGGGTCCTGGTTCCTCGCTGGATTCAATTCCATATCTACCTCTTGAGAAGACCGCTCCAGGGCTGTGGGGGTTTCTCTTCCTCGTCTTAGATGACGCGATGCATTCTGCACAGCTGCGGCAGCCTTTATGCACCGTTCTACGTTTGGATCCTGGGCCTAAGAATCTAACACCAGGCTCAAACAAAGGCAATCCCCTGGCCATTTCCTGTCCTGAATCTCCTGGGTTCTTCTTCTTCCTCCTGTCTCTCCACCCCTTCCCTGGGCACGTTCATGTCTTTGAAAGTTCAGAACTTAAAGGTTCCTATGTAGGGGCCTTACTGTATTCATTACCACACGTATATGTTTACAGCACAACATAACTCAGCCAAGTGGGACCCCGCACACACCTTCCTAGGGGGTATGACAAACCTGGAAATACTGGAGCTTCCTATGAAGTACAAGCAGATTAGTAAAGCGAGGGAGCATCAACTTTTACTGCGTGTCAAGCACTTCTACAAACGTAATTTCATTTATTCTTTGTCACTGTTCCAGTTGTTTTACCACCTCATCTACAATTTAAAAAATTGACAATCAAAAAAGCAAAATATCTTATAAAAGCATAGCCAGCATTCCAACACAGATACAAAAAGGTCTTCAGCCTTGGCAGGCTTCATGTAACTGGTGCCTGGGAATCTTTTCTTAAGGACAGAAACTATTCAAAGAATTAAATTGAGTCATAAACACAACTAACTGGTGTTTGGTTTAAATGTAACAGAACTACTGTGATACTTTTATCTTTAAAAAGTATCACCAGCCTGCCCCTGTTCCCGTTTCTCCCGGGGCGGATACTAAGGTTCTAACCAACGGCTTCAGGCTACACAGGGCCTTCTGCTTCACAGCTGCTAATCATGCACTGTGCTTCGGAGAAAACAGAGGCCGTGCGTGAAGAACTCCTTCAAATTTGTAATACTTTTTAAAAAAAGATCATTCAAAAAATGTTTTTCCCCAATAGCACTTAATGAACCCTCATGTAGAATGGCTGAAAAAAAACAAAAACAAAAAAAAACACCCTTTGAAATGATTCAGATTAGGTTTATTTGCAAGTACAAGTGCAGGCACCTCAGTCATGTCTAACTCTTTGCGACCCACAGACTGTAGCACGCCAGGCTGCTCTGTCCATGGGATTCTCCAGGAAGGACACTGGCGTGGGTTGCATTCCTCCTCCAGGGGATCCTCCCGACCCAGGTACTGAACCTGAGTCTCCTGCACCTCCCACATTGCAGATGGATATTTACCACTGGGTCACCAGGGACAGAGGCCCAATTCATGTTGGTTTAAACACGTAAGAGTTTATCCTCACACCTAAAGACATTTAAAAGATAATAGCAAGAGGAATGCAGAGGCGGGCAGCTCAGCCGGAAGCCTTCTCGGCAAAGCCCCTCCTTTCTGCTCCGCTGGGCCGGCCACTGGCGTCGAGGTTATTTCTGCCCCAAGGTGGCGGCGGCCGGAGCTCCAGTCACCGTAACTGCAGTCCCGGCAGTGAGAGAGGAGAGAGGAGGACACACAGGTATCTCCTTTCTTTTAAGGAGCGTTTCTGGAAGTTCCACACAAGGTGTCTGCTCCTGTTGGATGGGGAAACGCTGGGAAACGGCTGTGAAGGGATGCAGGCGTTCTTTTCTGCCACTCCCTCACTAGTGTTGGACAAATCATGTCCTTGCTCTCTCCCTTTCCTTCCTTTAAATACAAGCCAAAATCTATTCATTATAAAAGATACAAGGGTTCAGAGATGCAGATACAGAAAATGAAAACTCCTTAACCACACCTTCTAGAAATGACCACTGTTAACAGCTGGATGTATATTCTTCGACTATCCTGTGGATTTTTAAAAATTAAAAAAAGTCAATGATAAGATGTTTGACACCTGCTAGTTTGCCAGAACTGTCATAACAAAGTACCACAGACAGGGCGGCTTAAACAATGACAGTGTTTCCTCTCAGTTCTGGCGCCTGGACGTCTGAAGTCCAGGTGTGAGCGGCGCTGGCTTCTCCCGACGGCTCGCCGTGGAGAGGGCCGTCTTCTGGGGTCTTCACAGGCAGGCTCCCTGTGCCCCCATCACCGCTGCTTGTAAGGATGCTGCTCATACTGGATTAGAACTCACTCTAATGACTTCCCTTATTTTCTTGTGACTTCATTTCAAATTAATCTTTTTTTGTTCTTTTGAACTCTCTATTCTGCATTGCGTGTAGCTGATTAACGATGTGAGTTTTAGCTGAACAGCAAAGGGGCGCAGCCACACATAGCCATGGGTCCATCCTCCGCCAAACTGCCCTCCCATCCAGGTGGACCAGAACACTGAGCAGAGTCCCCTGTGCCACACAGTAGGTCCCTGTTGGTTATTCGTTTTAAATACAGCAGCGTATACATGTCCACCTCAAACTCCCTGACTAGCCCCCACCCCTTGTCAAAGGCGCTGTCCCCAAAGACGGTCACGTGCCGAGGCGGGGCACCAGGCCTGCAGCCGGGCTTTGCTGCCATTGCTGGACGGTGGGGATGTACAGTGATGCTTCTGCTGCACAGCAAAACTGAAGCAATGACGCACGCATACGGACACATGCGCACACGTACTCACATCTTCTTTACGTTCTATCCCCTCATGGATTATTACAAGGCATTGAACGTAGTTCCCTGTTCTACATGGTAGGTTTGTTTTTTTTAATCTATTTTATACAGTAGTGTTCACCTGTTATTCCCAAATTCCTAATTTATTCCTCCCCAGCCCCTACCCAGCAAAGTGACTTTTAAAAACAGTTTTGTCCTTTTCCTTAAAAACTCTGCCAAGCTTTTCCTTAGAGACTCTGCCAAGGCTTCCTGCAGCAACGTGAGTCAAGCCCTTCAAGGCAGTGTGGTCACTACATTCCAGTGACATTAACCTGCCACGGTCCTGAGAACTCCCCACCCATGCTCATCTCGGGCAAAGGTCACCTCCTCCATCCTGCTTGGGATGCTCCTCCCAGCCCTGTGCTTGGCCGTCTTCCTCTCAGTATTCACGTGTCCACTTCAAGGTCACCTTCTCATCAAGGCCTTCCCTGGCCTGTCTGCAGTACAGATCCCCCATCACTCTCCATCCTTTCACCCTCTTTTGTTCTCCTCTTACCCACCAGAGCAGAGCCTTTGTTAGCTGTGTGCCTAGGAAAGCTGGACACTCATGAGAGCTTGTCGGGCTTACTGTAGCAAATTGTTCCCGACCTAGGGTTGAGTGAAACGTGGTTTGGAAGGGCCCTTGCACACACGGATGAGTTCAGGCCATAAGGTCTGTCCTCTCGGTTTTGAAGATCTGAATAACCCCATCAAGCTGTTTCTTTGTGGCCCAACTATTTTATGAAAAGATGCCAGTTGCACGCTTGCTTGGTGTGGCCTGTGTGCTGGGAACTGGGGCGCGGCTGGGAATGAGGACTGCGGCGTTCATGGTGCTCCCATATTAATGCAGGGAGCTGACGACTGAGCCGACCGCCTGGGGCTGAACACATCTCACGAGAACGGTGCATTTCCAAACAGAGATGGAGTGTGGGAGCAAATCTTAAAAATCTCTTCAAAATGCTTAAACCAAAAGGACCACACAGATGCCTGACAGCTGCCCTTCTGAAATTCTGATCCTTGTATATCATAATGGACCTCGATAGTTAAAACCTGAATCACATTTTTGACACTACTGAGAGGGAATTATTTAATCTGCCTACTGGAAATGAAGGCATTAAAGCCCAATCAGAAGAGTCTGCAGATGTGTCCTTAAATGCTTGCAGCTCCTCAGCTGCTGCTACATGAAACATTTATCCAGAAGCAGGAGCGTTCTTGTAGCCACGATGCTGGATATGGAGTTTGAAACTTCCAGTCTAAATCTTAAACCAGAGCACTTATTAGCTGGATGGTCTTGCTAATCTCATTTGGGTACTGTACAATTATAGCTGCCCATTCTAATATTTCAAAGGGTAATAGAGAAGACCTGAATTAGAAAATGTCAGTGCTCTCTGTACACTATAAGAAGAGCTATAGAAACACAGACAGCATATTAAAAAGCAGACATCACTTTTCCGACAAAGGTCTGTATAGTCAAAGCTATGGTTTTTCCAGGAGTCATGTAGGGATGCGAGAATTGGACCACAAAGGCTGAGAGCCGAAGAACTGATGCTTTTGAACTGTGGTGTTGGAGAAGACTCTTGAGAGTCCCTTGGACTGCAAGATCAAAGCAGTTAGTCCAAAAGGAAATCAACCCTCAGTATTCACTGAAAGACTGATGCTGAAGCTGAAGCTCCAATATCTTCGGCCTCCTGATGCAAAGAGCTGACTCACTGGAAAAGACCCTGATGTCACAAAGATTAACGGCAGGAGGAGAAGGAGACGACAGAGGACGAGATGGTTGGATGGCACCACTGACTCAATGGACATGAGTTTGAGCAAGCTCCAGGAGATGGTGAAGGACAGGGAAGCCTGGCGTGCTGCAGTCCATGGGGGCACAAAGGGTTGGACACGACTGAGCGGCTGAACGGCCACTGTGGGTTTACCTTTGCTCACCGCTGGATGAACAAGAATGACTTGGCAGAAACTACCTGAGGATGGAATCCATTAACAGGGGAGCAGTTAAATTACGGCGTGCAGTGGAGCACCATACAATCATGAAAATAAACAGCAGTGCCTCTCTATATGGACATGCAAGGATATCCATGATGCATTGGGAAGAATCCAGCATCTGTATGCACTGAGCAACCACTTGGTGGACAACACATCAGCCTGTCAGCCAGGGCTTTTCTGGGGGAGGTGGTGGAGTCCTTTCGATTGGTACTAAATCGTAAGCAACGTAAGAGGTGCCCTACTCACAACAGGGAAGTACACACATCACTGATTACCTCGTCCCCATCCAGATGTTCCTTAGGGCTCGGGCTTAAGAGTCACAGTGAGTAAACAGGCTCCTCGGAACAGTCTTTCATGCCACATTCACAAGATAAAAGGCAAAGCTGAGGCTGTTAGGTAACCTGCAACCTATTCACAACTGTGCCTCTTGCTTCAAGGTTAATGGCCAAAATTGCGCTACCTGTGGCCTTAACACGCTAGACTTGCTGCCTGAAAACCCGTTTTACTTTCTTAAGGGTCACAATGGCAACACACTTAAACATAGCTGGGTGAGAAGCGTGAGATGCCTTCCACTACTTCCCCTCTTGGACTTTTCACACAAAGGACTTCACTGCTCCACAGGGAGAGGGCAGTCGGTGGTCTGCGTCAGACTCGAAAGGTCGTCGTGGCCTTCCTGAGCAGACAGGGCAGCTCTGGTGGAAGCCAGCTGGCTGGCGCTCAGGCCACAACGGGCCTGAGCAGATTTTCTGTGTGGATGGAGCGGAGACTAATCCATTTTGATGCAGCAGTCAGTGAGGAAAAAATGCAATTTCTGTAAACACAGAAACTCACTGGGAGATATGGCTTGGACTTAAAGTGGTTCTTTGATTCCTCAACTGTTTAACAGGGGAATTTTAAGTGTTTAACAGTGCAGCACCTAACCACACCTCACATTTTTTTCAGCACGTTCATCTTTCGAAGTCAAATACACTGGCTCTGAAATCAAGCACAACTAGATCCTAGAAACTAGGGGGTTACGATTCTTAGCAGTTTTTACAGAACCACCCCCTTTTGGTTCTAATAGCAATACATCCAGACTGAAGATAGTCAGGACAATGGGAATGAGGAACAATAACCCACACACAAACTCCTCCACAAGCTCCCCCTTAGAGGCAGCCACCGCCCTCCAAGCACCCTCGACTGTACTCCTTCCACTCCCCGTGCCCACAGGAAGCCATATACAGGTGAAGGATTGACTTACTCTCAACTTCATACTCGAAGTGCTTTCTGATGTAACTAAGCTCTTCAAAAATAGTATTTATCAGAATATAAGCAATGCTTGCTCTCTACAGAAGATGTGGAGAAAACTGAAAGCAGAAGGAAGTTACCCACAGTCCTGCCACTGAGAGACGCACGTCTTCAGGGGAACTCCTGCAGGAGCACTGCTCTCGCTCAGCCGCCTCCAACTCTCTGCGACCCCACAGACTGCAGCTCACTGGGCTCCTCTGTCAGTGGGATTCCCCAGGCAAGAGCACTGGAGTGGGGTGCCATGCCCTCCTCCAGGGAATCTTCTCGACCCAGGGATTCAGTCTCTCTCTCCTGCATCCACTGAGCCACTCGGGAAGCATACCCTCCCAATCTCTTCCCCATCACATACACATCTTCGTAAGAGAGCTGCATTCCAAGCATATGTGCTTTCTGCTTTCCCCCACACTAGAGCAAAACACTTTTCATGATTAAATACTATACCTGTACATATCACATGGATTATCACTTAGCCACTAGTGAGCATTTAGGTTATTCCTAATTTTCCTATTACAAATGATGCTGTGTAAGTCTGAAACAGCTAACATGAATTTACTACAAAGAATTATCAATTTTTTTTTACCTCTTCTGAGAAGATATAAATGAGAGCTAAGGAAATACTAACCATGAGGCAGCTTAAGTTAAAACTAGGCTTTGTGAAGGTTCTTAACTAAAGTCTCAGCTGCCAAGAGACGAGGAGGGTGAACTGTGGTCTATCCACTGAATTTTCTGCTTTGCAGTTAAAAGTTGGGGTGGGGTGGAGCAGTGACTGTTGAAAGCATCTTAGCTTTTCAAGAATATGCATTTATTTATTTGTGGCACACGGGATTAGACCAGGGATCAAACCCGTTTCCCCTACATTGGGATTGCAGTTTCAGCCACTGAACCATCAGGGGAGGCCCACACTCTAGGTTTTTTAAGGAAAGTTATGTAAACATAAGACCTTTATCTGTCTCCCTTATGACAAAATAAGAGATAAAAACATCAGGTGATACCATCCTCGCCAATCCCCAGTACCAAGAGGTCTGCTGATCTATCTAAATACGCTAGAAACTCGTTAAGAGGCATGTTCAAGAGAAACAAGCAGCAATGTCGGCACATATTTTTTTCAAGTATACAATTTGTTTTTATTTACAATACCCTATAAAAATGTAAATTTAGAAACTTTTTAATTAATTAAAACCAAACAAAAAAGATAAAAGCACAGAAGAGAAATCATCGAGCCTTCACTTGATCGGCTGTGAAGGGAAGGCAGGGGCGACGGCAGAGGGGAGGGGCGAACGGGGCACAGCGGGGAGAAGCACAGGCAGAGAACAGGACAGCCGGTTGGAGCGGAGGGCCTCACTGCTGTACAATGCATTTATGTGCAAAACGTTCATTCGTGTATTAAATACCGGAACCTGCCCACCTCCCCACTACATTCAGAAAGGTGAGAGCACGAGGTGTGCCCAGGATAGGAGGGTGAGATCAGTCAGATGCTATCTGCTCAGGGCTGGCAACACCAGGGACCCGGGCCCTCATCTGAGTGACTGTGGAGTGGGAGAGGGTGGTGACGGGGGCACAGGCGGCCCCACCTGGACGCAGACCCACGCCCTGGCTGCAGGCGAGACCAAGGCGCTAGGGCAGCGCTTCCGCCTGCGGAGCAGTGGCCTGCGCTCCCGTGGGGAGGTGCGTGGGGACGTGCGGAGGTCTCCCCCAGGACACCAAGTACAGACAGGGAAGGGGACATCAGAGCATGGCTTACTGCAGCGGTCTCAGGAAGACAGAGCGAGTGCGCTGAAGCTGCGCTGTGGAAGCAGGCTCCACGCCCGCGCTCCCGCAAGCCTCCGCGCACCCGACGGTGCGGGCTCAAGCACCCGCGGCCCGAGCAGGACCAAGGCTAACCGGGTGAGCTTCCACCACGGCGCACAGAACCGAAGGAAACCCGAGCGGGGAGGAGACAGGACGGCTCAGCTGAGGGCTGGGCGCCCGGCACTGCGCGCGCTGAGTTTATCACACGTGCTGCATACCCTACATTTTATTAGAACAAGTAGAACCCACCAAATTATCAGAAGATGGATGAGCAACAGATTAAAAACACATTAGCCAGGTTGTGGTTAGAGAAGGGATGGTGTGCCAACTAAACCTCTCAGTCTGAACTCGTTCTTTAAGGACCCTTTGGAGACCACATAAACATTCTTATCGGGGTGTGTGTGCGCATATATATTTATATTTCTACTTCATCAGCTTTCCTACAGCCATAGTAATAAGGGGCGATGAGGGAAGGAATTCTGTCGCAGGCTACAACCTACTCTGAGCTGGAGCGGTGTTGGGGGGGAGGGATGAAGGGAGAGGTTATGTTTGTGTCTCAAGGGCAAAGAAAAGGCGGGATGGAGAAGACTCAAGTGACGTGGGACATGCAGGACTGCCACACAGAAGGTAAGAAACCAGCGGAGTATGAGCCCAGCCACATTCCACAGACAGTGGGCAGTACCTGGCGTTCAGAGACAACCCCTGTGAATGGGGCTCGGTCCCGCCCGACGCTCTGGGGAGTGAGCTGCCTTCCCTCCCTTGTTTAAAGCCACACTCCATTGGCGATGGCAGCAGAGCGGGAGGCAGCCAAGAGGAGGCAGAGGACGCGGTGAAGGCCTTTACCGAATCCCCTGAACTAGCCTACGGCACAGAGAGAGAGAGGACACCTGTGTGAATGAGTTCAGAGAGCAGGCGCCTACACCAGAACCCCAGCCCTGTGTCACCTCTCCGACCGGAACCCTGTGAGATCCGGACCCCAGCTGTTACTCCACTGGGAGGGTTCTGCTGTGGCCACAGTGCTTTACATCCAGCAGACACGCATGTATTTCACAGAAATCTTTAATCTCTTCCACTGGATTCATGATGCCTTACGTCCCTCTCACCCCCAACCTCCTCAACGTAACTTCCAAAGTGCCAACTTCAGTGAGATGTGGAATTCTCCTGTTTCCAACTTACTGCAGTTTTGTCTCCAGCAAGTTCAGTTTCTGTCGGTCAACGTAACGAGAAAAGAGGGATACTAGGTTTGTGGGTATAGAGATTGGCTTGGCCAGGCCCGTCTGGGGAATCCGCAAAAGTTCTCGGGTTGCCATGAACATCACTTCCGTCCTAACAGGGAAAACCGATAATAATAATAATGTTAGAAAAGGAACGAAAAAGAGGACCTGAAAGAACTTCAAAGGAGAAACATGGTCCAGACTGACCACGGGCTGCTTTGTGCCGATTCTGAAGCAGCGTCTGAGCTCTGTAGGTCTTCCCCGCGGCTGAGGACGACGAGGAGCAGGGACAGGCCAAACTGCGAGAGGAGACAGAGGGCGTCAGACACTGCACCGACAGCCGTGCCAGGTGGCCGAGGGGGCGGTGCCGAATGCGGGCACCCCCCACCACGCTGCTCTGAGCCCACTCAAAGCCCAGAGGGGGCCCTCCTGACTCGGCAGCTGAGGCTTTCTCAAGGGCAACGGGAGCCCTGGACCCGCAGCCCCCAGCTCCATCCCACCCTTCGATGAAAAGCGGACTCTTCCCTGCCACAACATGGGGGGGGCGGGTAGCTTTTCTCCTATTTACTAGAACAGAAGTAGAAGGGAAAGTTACATAAAGAGAAATTTTGATATAGAAAATTAAAATTTATAGAAAAAAAACAAAAAAAATTAAAAATAGAGTTTGAATTAAGAAAACAGGTGTTAAAACCCTGTGGGAAAATATACAAAGAAAGGGAAATGGAATGATTAGGCTATGAAGAAAACATTTCCTTAAAAAAATGACATACGTATCTGGAAATATAAAGGCTTAGAGGATGTTAATGAGAGTTTGAAAGATAGAGAGAGAGGATAAGCAGATCCATCCACCATATCTAGGACGGTTAACATCTAGCAGCATGCTGTAGAGGGATGTATGAACATTTATTTCACTCCGTGGGCAGCAGGAGCAGGGAAGATGGCCTCTACAGGGGCGCAAACAGGGGCGAGGCCGAGGCCAGGTGCACGGGCTCCGGTATCAGAGCCCAGGAGGGAAGCGGGCAGGCCCTGGGCCCCCAGCCCCCATCTGAGTCCCCCTCATAGAGGGTAACCTCGCCTTTCCACAAAGGTCCCTTCACGCCACTGTCAGAAAAACAGCAGGTCACAGCATCTCGTCGGCCTGCAGGCTTCTGCACTGCCTTTATCAAAATTAAAGCTAAGGGATGTGGAAGGCACACAACTTCGGGACCCCTGTCTCAGGCCCCGCCGCCCTCTCCGTCTCTGAGGCGCTCACTGCCCTTCCAGCCAGGCTCTCCAGGTTTTCAGGGGCCAGAAGAAACCCCTCCTGGGTTTCCTTGTCCCTTTCCTGTAATGGACGGTCCCGAGTGAGCACCACTGTGTACCCAGCATTAGACTGCACCGTTCACAGCTGCCTGCTCATCTAAGTGATACTGACATCAGCTCCACTTTACAGATCAGGAAACCGGCTCAGCAAAGTGACATGATCTGTTCATGGTCACAAACCTAGGACACGGCCGACGGGAGTGGAAACCTGCTCTGCTTAAAAGCTTACCGCTCTCCTTCTGTACTGACGCTTCCCTTTTGAGTCTCTGGACCTTTAATCTAATCTAAAAGAAATATGAACTGGGATGTCTTGTGACAGAGACCACTCATAACCTACCTAATCCTCCTTCCTCCCTCTAGATCTGACTTCACCCATGGTGAAAATGGCATGAACTCAGAGATGTTTCAGCTTTCCCTGCACTCGGGTGTGGCGTGAGACTATGAGCTGGCTGTTGAGATTAACTAGAAGTCGGTGGTTAGAGCTCTGGGAAGAGGTCCAAGTGAGGAGGCCAGCTCCCCCACACCCTTCAGCCCTCTAAACCCACCTCTCCTCCTGGTGCAGAGCGGAGCCCTAAATTCCACACCCACTGAGGACGCAAGCATGGCAGCCGCTGCTGGGATGGCACAGCGGGGGACCAAAGGAGTCTGCACCCCAACACACACCGGATTTTCCCCACATGAGGTACAGAAAACCCTGTCTTGTCAAAATCACTACCATCTCCAGCTTCTGTCACCACGAGCTTAATGGAGCTCCTGGCTGAGGTTACAGCTCCAAGCCCCGTCACCCTCCGGTTTCCCGCCACGACGGCCACAGCAGCCACCATTTGTACCTGTGCCGCGGCCTGAGAAGGCTCGCAGGGCTCAGGGCTCACCTTGTTCTGGAGCACGGCAGAGAGGTGCGGGTTGGACGGAGCCGGGGCCGCTGCACTCTGAGGTAGGTTCATCAGCTGCTGCAGAAGGCTGGTGACGCTCACTGACGGAAGATGGTAGAGGAGGAGAGAGAAGGGCCTCAACAGGCACGGCAGCACCTACGGGAAACAGAACAGACAGGCCACCTCAGTCTGGTAGCTGCTGCTTCAGCTGCTCCCATGAGTGGGCAGGGACGGAGGGGTGCTCACTGCCCCAGGCAAGATGTAGCAAAGGAGCCTGACACGTCCGGCAGATACTGCCAGCATCTCAGCAGCGGATTCCGTGGTAACTGCTAAGAATTTTTTCCACTGCACGGGAACATAATTACTTGGGAACATCATTACTTGTGTGAACCAAGGGTGCAAAGTCACTTCTCAAATACAGAGCAAGATACGTGATAGAACATTGGTATTCATTCTACAAACACTCAGATGCTTACAATGTACCAGGCACTATGGGCTAAAAACACAGGATCAGCAGGACAGACCCTCAGGGCTCTAAGATACAGAGAAGCCGTGAGTAAACCGCCAACTTACTATACCATGAGAGGCACGCTAACAGAGGTGACTTCTGAGAGTCAGAGAGTTACTGAGAAGTATTTTCAGACTTAATGGTATCTTGATTTATCTTTATAAAAGCTCAGTGAGGAAACGGAGAAAATCAATCAACGTTTATAGATCAGAGAAGCTAAGTGATCAGAAACCCAGACTTTGGTTACAAAGCTAGTAGCTAGAACCAGAATTCAAGGCTGTTGGATTCCAGCCTGCTAGTTCACTCATTCTGCTTTGCCATAAGGCCCAGACTGGGAAATTAAAATACAGGGCTACTGGTATAACTAGGTTGTGACATTTGAAATCGAGGGTGCTTCCAGCACTCAATGACCATAGCATAAAAAAATGAAGGCTGGTTCTACTTTAAGTAGCATTCAAGAATAGAGAGACTCCTTTTCATGATCGACTACTCTAAATAAACAGAGCTTTAGAAATTTGAAGCATTCTTGCGTGCGTGCTAAATCACTTTAGTTGTGTCCAACTCTGTGCGACCCCAGGGACTGTGGCCCACCAGGTTCCTCTGTCCATGGGACTCTCCAGGCAAGAATCCTGGAGTGGGTCGCCGTGCCCTCCTCCAGGGGGTCTTCCCGACCCGGGCACTGCACCCATGTCTCTTGCGCCTCCTGGACTGGCAGCTGGGCTCTTTACCCTAGTTCCACCTGGGAAGCCCAATGTATTTTTAAACATACACAGGAGTACAAGCAACAGTACAGTGAAGTCCACGTACCCACAGCCCAACTTCAACACTTCAGTCAGTAACAGGCTGCCAACCTCATTAAATTATGTTCTTCCCATCACATCATCTTTTTCATAAACAGCAACACTTCAGTGCTGCCGCAGTACTATCGCACCTGTGGAAGCTTAACTCCTTAATGACCAGCTAATATCCACTCCAGACTCAAACTGTCTCAGAAGTGTCTAGGAGCCAATTTGTTCTAATGATGATTCAAATTGGACCCGCACGTTGCAGGTGGCTTTAAGGCTTTTAGAATCTGTTAACAGGTCCTCTATCACTTGCCTGTCTCCTTTTCTAGTGCCATTTGTTTGAAGAAACTGGGTCATTTGTCCCATAGTTTGAATCTGGCTAATGGAACCTCTGTGGTATCACTTAAGAATGACCCAATCTTCAGTCTTTCCCCCATAAAAACTGGTAATTAGGATCAGAGGTTTCACTGAACTCGAGTTCAGCAGACGGGGCAGGGCGGTGCGTGGCAAGGACACCCGCGGAGAGCTGAAGAGCGCCCTCCACGCGGCGTCAGGAAGCACACAGCTCCCCTCCGTGGGGCTGGAGGTCATCTGCGGGTTCAGGTGTGGCCAGCCTGCCCCAACCAAAGAAATGAGAAAATCCCCATTCATCTCTGACCTCACGCTTTCAGCTCCAGTAATGGCTGCTCCCCAGTTTTTTCCATTAGAAGCTGTAAAACGGCCATTTTCTCGTTTCTTTGGAATTTATTAGCTGAAATTCTTCTCTAAAGAAGAACTTCCTAATATCAACACTATAGTCACCTTGACATTTGGCTGTAATGCAGCAGGATAAACGCTGCTTCTCCTTTACTTACCACTTTTCAGAATAATGAGTTGACGGCCGAGCAATCTCTTAAAGTGTTTAGTACATTTTTTTCATATCATTGTGAACTCATTAAACATATCCAATCTACAGCAAGCCACTGGTGTTAATTTTTGTTTGACACAAATTATCCCACTGTGACCAAAAGGAGGTTCCTTCAAGGTGGTCTGTGCATCTTTCACACAGAACCATCATAATCTTCCAGCTTTCTTGGTTTCTGACACGATACTCCCTAATGTCTTGTACATTTTATGCCTCAGACCTGGAACCTGCCATTACTCCAAACAAACAGTATTTACAGATGTGGTCTATTACTCTTTAACACATACAGGTAAAATCTCAGCCTGTATATTCAACCAGGTCTTCCTCACTAGCAGGTAAGCTTCACTACAGCAAGCCTCTCTGGGTTCCTAACTCCTAGCACCAAGAATTAGGCGCTATATTTATAGGACCTAACCAGTGCCTGGGACATAGAAGTGCTTATTAAATATTTGCTGAGTAAAGAAATTCTTTCCATTCTATTATTTCAGAAAGAATGATTTCCACGTCTTTTGGGTCCATTCTCATAAATGCTATTATTGTGAATCTCATACTTAATGATACTAGTCTTTTGTGCTACCTGTATCATTTTCTTGCTTTGAACTTCTAATACTATTTCGAATTTTGCTAATCTTTCAAGTACTGTGATAGGAATAAGCAGAGAGCAACTCTTACAAACTTGATAATCATGTTTCAAATTCTAGCCCATGGTTTCCCTAGTGCTCAGCAGTAAAGAATCTGCCCGCCAGTTCAGGAGACATGGGTTTGATCCCCAGTGCAGAAGGACCCCACATGCCTTGGAGTAACTATGCTGGCGTACCCCAACTACTAAGGCCCACACCCCCGAGAGCCTGCGCTCTGCAACAAGAGAAGCCCGAGCAGGGTGACTAGGGCGGCCCTGCTTGCCGCCACTAGAGGGGCGCCCGTGCAGTGACAAAGACCTAGCACAGTCCAAAATAAACAAAATTCAAAACACTGCCACTAACAATAAAGAAAATAAAACCCACACATTCTAGCCCAGTTTAAACTGCTTAAAAGCACTGGCCCAATTACTGTGGGACACCATTCAAGTAAGTCCGCAGGTCAATGTTAAGCCACTAACAACAGCCCATGAATGATACTTTATATCCAATAAGGTAACCAAGATCATGAACTGCAAATAGTGAGCGGTCAGACCCAGCTCGGGGCCTGATGTTCTCTCGGTAAATACAGATTCAGCAGTCTGGGGTAGGGCTGAACTATTTGCTTCCAAAGCAGTTCTAATAGAGACCACAGCTTAACAACTGCATCACATAAGACGGAATTACTGCTTTCCTCGTGTTTAGGGATATGGTTTGTTGGATAAAGAATTAAAAATATAGGCTTGGAGTAAAGTTTTTGCTTTAAATACTCAAATCATTGAGCCAAAGATTAGGTAAAAGAACACAAAAGGGAAAGGCGGGGGGGGGGGGGGGATAAGAAGTTTGGCTTCTAGAAATCTTATCCACTGTGAAGACCCAAAGGAAAGAGGACCCCACGTGGTGGGTCACCTCATCCTGTGCGTCCTTCTTGATGAGGAAAGGGAGGTTCCTGGCTGTTGTCATGAGAATGTCAGCTGCTTGCTCTGTGGAGAGGAATGGCAGGATCCGGGCCACCATCCTCTTCCCCTTTCGGATACACATGATCTGTACAAAGGGGTCATCACTCGGTCTGCAGGGAAGAAAACGCCAACATGGGTCAGCAAGAACAATGGAAAAAACCCCCTTTCTCCTCTTACACGTTACTAGATGAACACACTGCATTTATTTTCACTCTGCAATGATCTGTACTATAAAACAGTGAGAATTACTTTACCAACTCTCAACCAAATAATAAAAAGTAAATTCTTCGAGTTTCATGAATACTGAAAATCATTTCAAAAAGTGTACATTAAAACTAATCTAACTATAGGCACTTATTTCCTTTATTAACTTTCAAGTAACTACACAAATGACATGGTTAAAACAGCAAAATCTGAAAATATATAAATAATAATATTCATAATCTCACAGATAATTTACTAGTGTTATCATTTTGAAGGCATTTTTGCTGTGTATATTTTTATCTTTCATTTTTAAAAAAGGGGGGATCCATATAATTATGGCTTGTTATTTGACATTTTTCACTCAACAACTTCTTATGAACACTTTTCCATGGCAATACATAATACTTTACAGATTTTACTGGCTGCATAACAGTCCAATCTACAGAGAAACCCAGATTATTCAACCAAGCTCCCTGTCAGTCCAACTCCGGAAAAGATGTACTAAAAAGAAGGTCATTTTCAAAAAGTTTTGTTTTGCGTATGTCCTGGCTTAAAAGAATCATCAGTTCTCTTGAATGGGCAAAGACAAAGGGAGCGCCCTCTTGCATTCATCAAATAAATATTGTGATTTCTAGAACATTTACCATTAGCAAGATTCTATTCCAGAAACTGGGTGGGAGAGAGATGACAGAGAGACAGAGAGATTACACTTAGAAGCTCAGTCTTCACTGGAAGACTGACTGGCTTCCATAGCAAGTAAGAATTGTATGGCAGTCCCGAGAAAGCATGGATGTTTACATTTTCCATCTTGGTAGGAAAGAAAATACATGAAGATCACACGGTTGAACATTAATAAGCATAAACTAGATACAATCTATAAGCTCAACAAAAGAAACTAAATAATGTTTCCCACTGTCTCCAGCGTCCAGCACCGTTCCTAATAGATATTGAGGAGGTACTTGCTAAATAAATGAATTCAAAGTACACAGACTCTGCCCCCCACCTCCGCCCCGGCTCCAAAGGATTTTAAAATGTTTTATATGGAGTGGCATTTGAGTTAGGCCAAAAGGAAAGCCTCTGAGCTTACTGAAATGGTGAGGAAGGGTAAGGATAGAATGTATAAAGCTCAAAGGAATCCAGCGAGACTAATGTTTTTACCAAAGGACACCATTCTCACCTCTCCTGTCCAGGCAATTTCCCCCTTAAGTTGTCATACATGCAACAAATTTTGTGCTTTCTTTCATCCATCAGGGCAGGTCGCTCTTCTTCCAGACTTAGGAGGTAACGCCTTTCGTAATCCTCCACATCAAGCAGTAAACTGTAGGTCTAAGGGAGAGACAAAGCGGGCCTCAGCAAACTCAGCGTGAGGTGCACAATGTGGCCGTTCAGGACTAGCAGACAACAAGGTAAGAGTGAAAGCTCCCGGAAGTAAGGGAGGGAAAACCTGCTCGCTTAAACCCAGAGAAACACTGTCAATCAATTAAAAGAAAACATCCTCCAGGAATCATTCCTTCCCCCTTCTCGACCGCTAATCCAGCAGGCGACGGTAGTGAAACGATTATCCACTTTCCAAATTTTCCAGCAGCAGCCTTGTTAATAATGTGAGCAACGGGCACCACCGCATCCCGTGATGCCTCTATCTGTGGAAATGTAACAGCTCACGACCACAAGGTCCCAGGCCCCGCTCTAAGCACTGTGCAAATGCTCACTCACGGAATACTCACCACAGCCCATTGAGAAGAGACTCTCACCACTTTCATTTTTAAAGATAAACCAAAGACGGCCCAGAAAGGTTGAATAACTTGCCTCAAGTCACAGACTTGGTGAGAAATGGAAGGCATGCCTTGGAGCCTGCTCTCAAGAGTCTGTGCTCTTAACGCCCACACTCTGTGCCCCACAGCATGGTGTTTTACGGTTCAACACTGACTGCCTACTGTTGATTTTCCTTAGAGCCCAGGACAGTGCCCAGCACCCAGGGAAT
Organism: Aepyceros melampus; assembly: GCA_006408695.1. Taxonomy (NCBI): domain Eukaryota; kingdom Metazoa; phylum Chordata; class Mammalia; order Artiodactyla; family Bovidae; genus Aepyceros; species Aepyceros melampus. Next base: position 34,654 of record SJXQ01011999.1, on the reverse strand, counting down.
GGTCAATAAATATACGGGAACTGACTGGACAGACAATCCATTCACAGGCAGGACAGTGTAATTTTTCTTCTCATTTTCTTAGAAAGATACCCTGCCCTAAAACACTCAGCCGTTAATTGAACAAGCTTGGACAAAACCCCAGGACTTGTAATTGTAACTGCAGTGCTTTCTCCATGAGGCCATAGGTGAGGTAAACCACATTCCTTTCCAGCATGCCCTGTACACAAGGCACTTTACACAAACATGTACATTAATTAAAATCACAGGACACTAACCGATTGTTTACTTTCCCACGTGTTGCGTACACATACATTTCACAGTCCGCTTAATTGAAACTAACTACAGCAACTTTAGCAATTCTAAAACTTACTTTCTCAATTATGAAAAGGGTTTTTCGTCTTTTGTCCCGAACCTGTTTTTCTTTTGTCTCCTAAAAAAAAGACAAGACTTTTCAATATGAACTCTTTAACCGTGTTAAGAATAATTTACTGCTGGTAAATTCTATAGGTAATTCTATTTGTACAGTCCTGTGAAGATTAATAATCAAAGAAGAGTTAATGGGGACAAAGGTCACAGAGTTGACTGAATAAACCCACACATAAACTATTAACTAAATTCACGGATAACCAAAGGGTACAGGAGAATGCAATGGAAAATGAAGGTATTACAGGAACATCTTAAGCACAGAGAAAATGATAGTTTTAAAAACTGGAATAAACTGCTAATGCTGTTTGTAGCCAGGGTTACCCAGTTCAAAGGCTTCTGCCACCCCAGGTCCTGCCTGGCGGCCTTAGGATTCCAACCCAGGGACTGTCAAAGAAGCAGTGCTGACCCAGACTCCCTTACACACACAATTCTGTGGCTACTTACATCATCCTCACTCCGAGACGTCACAACAGCATCAATCATTTTTCGGGGATTATTCACACTAGAGACAGTGAGCTTTCCCAAAGAGCCCTCAAACTGCACTGCAAGGACAAAAAATTGCCAACAAGTAAAAACCCAGCAACACAGGCAGACAGCATTCAACAAAGATCATCACAGTCTCTCTTTTCTGGCCCCAGTGCATGGCCTGCTGTTGTTTACTTGCTGAGTCGTGTCCGACTCTTTGTGGCCCCATGGACTGCAGCCCGCCAGGCTCCTCTGTCCGTGCGATTTCCCAAGCAAGAATACTGAAGCAGGTTGCCATTTCCTTCTCCAGGGGATGTTCCTGACCCAGGGATCGAACCCGCGTCTTCTCTGTCCCTTGCACGGTAGGTGGGTTCTCTGCTGCTGAGCCTCCAGGGAAGCCCCGCTGTGTTGCATGTGGGGACCTTAGTTCCCCTGCCCAGGGATGGAACGCAAGCCCCCTGCAGTGGAAGCACAGTCTTAACCACTAGACTGCCAGGGAGGTCCTATGTTCTCTAGTCTGTACTCCGGACCTAAAAATTCACTACAAAAATCTATGTATTATCTAACGCAATCTCTTATCAAAATCTATCCTTTCCCATTTTTTTTTTTTGGTTGTAATAATAAAAAGTCTGAAGTATCTTCCCCTTTATTTTATGGATACTAGAAATTATAACATTTTAAAAAGTCATAGAATCTCAAGCAGAAATGGACTTAAAAAGGCCATCCGTCAGACTGCCCGCTCCACGCCTGAACACATGGGCCTCCGTATCTGTCAAGGACATCGGTGCCGCGCGCACGTCTCCTTCCCGTCGCCCACGCAGCTGCTGCCCCCCCTACCCCTGCCGTGGGCATGGCACGGCAGCCTCACCTGGCTGGTAGGTGTGCTCCAGCCTGGCCACCTGGGGTGTGATGAGCTTGGTGCGCTCCTTTCTTGGGCCATCACCTTGCACTTCTTCGGCGGCTGACAGCTTCTCCAGCTTTTCAAAGTAATTCTGCCACGCGAGAAGACGATTTCAGCTGCAGCCAGTCTCTGTCCCTTGCACGGTAGGTGGGTTCTCTGCTGCTGAGCCTCCAGGGAAGCCCCGCTGTGTTGCATGTGGGGACCTTAGTTCCCCTGCCCAGGGATGGAACGCAAGCCCCCTGCAGTGGAAGCACAGTCTTAACCACTAGACTGCCAGGGAGGTCCTATGTTCTCTAGTCTGTACTCCGGACCTAAAAATTCACTACAAAAATCTATGTATTATCTAACGCAATCTCTTATCAAAATCTATCCTTTCCCATTTTTTTTTTTTGGTTGTAATAATAAAAATCTGAAATATCTTCCCCTTTATTTTATGGATACTAGAAATTATAACATTTTAAAAAGTCATGGAATCTCAAGCAGAAATGGACTTAAAAAGGCCATCCGTCAGACTGCCCGCTCCACGCCTGAACACATGGGCCTCCGTATCTGTCAAGGACATCGGTGCCGCGCGCACGTCTCCTTCCCGTCGCCCACGCAGCTGCTGCCCCCCCTACCCCTGCCGTGGGCATGGCACGGCAGCCTCACCTGGCTGGTAGGTGTGCTCCAGCCTGGCCACCTGGGGTGTGATGAGCTTGGTGCGCTCCTTTCTTGGGCCATCACCTTGCACTTCTTCGGCGGCTGACAGCTTCTCCAGCTTTTCAAAGTAATTCTGCCACGCGAGAAGACGATTTCAGCTGCAGCCAGCGCAGGGCACGGCTGCTCTTTATCGTGGAGCAATTTACACCAGTGGCAGCAATGCTGCTCATGCTCTGTACGTACTGGCTTCTAACTTTTGTCAGATTGTGAAGAATGTACTTTATCAAAAAATCCCAGCCTTCAAAATTAGCAGCAATGGAAACACCATTAGACTGTCAAAATTCTTAATTTTAAGAAACAGATTATTGATGCCAAAAAGATTTGAAAATATTGGTTTGAGAGTCTCTACAGTTTAGAAAAGGCATATATGCAAACCTTTCAGTGACTACTGTGAGAGATTCTTCAGCTTGAAAAATGGGACAAAATTCTTACCCACTTGAAGACTACCTCAGAAGAAAATTATACCACTATTTAAATGAGTGCCTTCACCAGGGTAAGCGACTAACCTCGTCTTTCAAGCTGGCGCGGAGAGCATACCTGGTAATAAAAGTCGTCCAGGTAGGGGTCGGTGCTTTGCAGTTGCATCATCTGGATCTTAGAGACCCAGTCTTTCTCTCGCTGCAGCATGAGGTTGGCATACGGATCCTTCCGGATATGATCCTGATGGCTGCTCCGGTGACTCCCTCTGTCTCCTGCACCGTTGAGATTCCGATGCTGACTGGAAAAGAAATTAGGTCACATGCACTCCAAGCGGATACATGAATTACGCCTTATAACAATACTGGAGTAAACCAGGCCAACTAAAAAAAAAAATTCCCCTTTGCTTTTATTAAAAGAGGAATGGAAAAGAATAGAATCTTAACAAAATTTGAGAGGAAAGAGCTACGTGATACCTAATCAGAGGACTAAACTAGGATCTGGGAGCCTTACCATAAGCTAAGCACCTTCTCCTATGGACTTGTGTACAAGCCCCACAACAACCCTATGAGGTCCGTAGGTTTATTTTCCCCACTTAAGACAACAAACTGAGCTCAGAAGACATCAGGTAACTTGCCCAAAGCAGTATGCCTGGCAGCAAAGGTGTGACCACAGGCCAACTTGACTCCAAGTCTACATACTTTTAAAAAACTTGTTGAAAATTATGATATACTTTAAACACATAGAAAGGTCCAGCAAACATTATTCAAAAATCCATTTATTCACCATTTGGACTAAATGAAAAAATTATTTGGTCAAATTTGCTTCAGATTTTTAAAAAGTAAAATATTAAAGTAACACAGTGCTACGTTTACAGTTGAGGGGCCACCTACAGCCCTTGAGATCAGTTTCCAGCTCCCCTTCCTTCCTACAGGAACCACTATCCTGACTTTGATACATATCCTTCATGAAATATTTTTTATTTTTATTACTTGTACGTCTACCTTTAAATATCATACAGTAGCATTCCATTTTACATAAATGGTATTAGGCATAAAATTCTGCTCCTTGATTCTTATTCAATATTATGTGTTTCATACTTGTCCACATTGATAACATACCCCCCAGGTATATTCTGAAAAGTAAAACTGCTAGGATTCAATGTATCTACATTATTAACCTTACTGTTTATTGTCAAATTCTCTCTCCAAAGGCTATATATATTCCATCCCTGCTAACAACAACAGCGTTGAGACACTTCATCTTTTGCTGTCTGAGGATATAAAATGGTTATCTAATTTCAATCTGCACTCTTCTCATTACAAGTGAGCCTGAAATCTTTGCATTTTTATGAGCCATGTAGGTTTCCTCTATTGAAAGACTGCATGCTTGTGTTTGATGCCTTTTATTACACAGAAGTTTAATATATTTTTACAATTTCATAAAAATATTTGTAAACACCTTTACAAACAACTGCTGATAACTGCTGTACAAAGAAATGTACAATCTAATGTATACAAATTGGTAAGTCTGGACAAATGCAAACACCTGTCATGCCATCAGCATAAAAAAGGCACTAGACATATACACCCGCTCCTTGGGTCCCTTTGCTCCTCTTCCCTTTTTGGGGGCTTGGGGGCGGGGTAAGATACTTAACATGAGATCTACCCCTTCAAATTCTGAAATGCACAATACCATAATGTCAACTGCAGGCCTGAGCAGCTTTGTATTTTAACAGTCAATGTATTATTAATCTTTTCCTTTATGGTTTGCATTTTTTGTGTCTTAAAGGCCCATACTAGTTTTTTACCTCTGCAAAAAATATTCCAGAATTTTTTTTAAGAAAAAGGAAATTATACACAAAGAACCATAAAAGGGAAGGCTGTAAAAACTTCAAAGTTATGTTTAATTCTCTTATTTTATGTGTAAGAATGATGATAAAATATAAGCTCCAGGAAAGCAAGGGCTTATTAGGTCTTGTTCTTCCTTCAATCTCCCAAACTGACCACAGTAGTGGGTACACAGCTGGGGCCACATATATAAATACATATTTGAATGAGGATTAAACAGAGGCAAAAACAAAGTGACTATTGGCTTTACATAAGACCCAAATGTAATGCTAGACACTATAGTTCAGGATCACCTCTGAGCCGAGATGGTACACAGAATGCAGTTAGAAGCATGGGAAGAGCTTGGTGAGGCGTGAGTGTAATATGCTGACCACTGGTCCCCCTCCCCCAGATCTGAACTGCATTTCAGAACTGTATTAACTTGGAAATAAGTTGATAAGCTCTAGTCATTCAAAGCTTGTGCATTACATAAAATAGCACATATGATCTGACTTAGCCAGTTGAAATAGCTCAATATTGATTAAATTTACTTAAAAAGTAACCCAAATCGGTCAAAAATGAAACCTAAATTAAGAAACCACAAAAGAGGTTAAGCACTTACTTTCTATTCTGTTGCTGTCTCTGATGCAAGAGTCGACGGTGCTGTGGATGAAGATGGGTTGTGTCTGGTCTAAACATTGGGGTCTGTGATCTAAGAAAAAAGGGAAAGATGTTCATTTCTGTCCTTTTGATGACCTGAAGCTTTAAAGAATGTGGTCAATACTGGATAACTTTACACAGGTTCACCCAAGAGAATGCTGGTGTCTACTCTAAGATCTTTCAGAAGGAAGACATAGCTGTATTTTCATGTCTTCCATGAAAGACAATTCTCAACTCCTAAGAAGACAATCATAAAATCTGAATCAGCAGTAAGCTAGTTTAATTCTCTTTGCTCCTAACTGTTAAAGAGAAGTCTCTAACTAAATTTAATGTACTCAAATTCACATTTGGAAATGACCCTGAAAATACACATGTGACGGTTAATTTAATATGTCGACTTGTCTAAAAGACACTCAGTTGTATGGATACTCATCTAGATATTGCTGTGATGGTATTTTATAGATGCTATTAACATTTACAATTAGCTAACTTTAAGAAATAGAGAGATGGCCCTAGATAATGTGGGTGGGACTTGCCTATCAGTTGAAGGCCCTAAAAGGAAAACCAGTTTCCCAGAGAAAGAATTTTGCCTCAAGACTGGAATATGGGAAGGCCTGACTGAGTTTCCAGCCTGCTCACCTGCCCTACAAATTCAGACCTCAGGTTGCAACCACAACTTCCAATAGAATGTCCAGCCTGCTGGCCTGCCCTATGGATTTTGGACTTCCTAGCTCCACAATCATGTAAGCCAATGCCTTAATCTCAGGAGAACCCTGAGACAATGTGATATATAATAAAACACAATTTCACTGAAGCAAGATAAGACACTCAGTTGTATGGATACTCATCTAGATATTGCTGTGATGGTATTTTATAGATGCTATTAACATTTACAATTAGCTAACTTTAAGAAATAGAGAGATGGCCCTAGATAATGTGGGTGGGACTTGCCTATCAGTTGAAGGCCCTAAAAGGAAAACCAGTTTCCCAGAGAAAGAATTTTGCCTCAAGACTGGAATATGGGAAGGCCTGACTGAGTTTCCAGCCTGCTCACCTGCCCTACAAATTCAGACCTCAGGTTGCAACCACAACTTCCAATAGAATGTCCAGCCTGCTGGCCTGCCCTATGGATTTTGGACTTCCTAGCTCCACAATCATGTAAGCCAATGCCTTAATCTCAGGAGAACCCTGAGACAATGTGATATATAATAAAACACAATTTCACTGAAGCAAGAACTTAAACCTCTATCGTAAAATCCCAGTGGAAGCAAGTAGCTAAGCACTGAGATTAGCTGACAACTCAGCATCTATATCTCTGTTGTTTTTTTTTTTTTTTTTTGGCTGCACAATGTAGCTTGCTGGATCTCAGTTCCCCTGACTGAACCTTGGCCATGGCAGTGAAAGCATTGAGTCCTAACCATGGGATTGTCAGGGACTTCCCTCTCTGTTCCTTAGTGTAAGATAATTCTTATTAGGTGAGAAGCACTTTGCGCACGTACGTGTGTGTGTCAAATGGATATGTGAGACATAAGAAACTTTAGAAGAAATGAAAAAGGTGATTGCTGCTGCTGCTGCTGCTAAGTCGCTTCAGTCGTGTCTGACTCTGTGCAACCCCATAGACGGCAGCCCATCAGGCTCCCCGTCCCTGGGATTCTCCGGGCAAGAACACTGGAGTGGGTTGCCATTCCAGTGCCAATGCATAAAAGTGAAAAGTGAAAGTAAAGTCGCTCAGTTGTGTCCGACTCTTTGCGACCCCATGGACTGCAGCCTTCCAGGCTCCTCCGCCCATGGGATTTTCCAGGCAAGAGCACTGGAGTGGGTGCCATTGCCTTCTCCAAAAAAAGGTGATTGCTAATGTGCAAGTGTAAGCAGGAAGTATCTTGCTGTTGTTTAGTTGCTAAGTTGTGCCCTACTCTTTGCGATCCCAAGGACTGTAGCCCATCAGGCTCCTCTGTCCATGGGATTTCCCAGGCAAGAATCCTGGAAGGGGTCGCCATTTCCCTCTCTAGAGGATCTTCCCAACCCAGGGATGGAGCCCACCTCTCCAGCACTGGCAGGCAGGTCTCTATCCCTGAACCACCTGGGAAGCCCAGCAAGCACGTGACTCAAGGGAAACGTGATTCATATGAAAGCTTGGAGACTATCCAACATTTCTGCGTTTGCCAACTTGCGGATCAAATAACATCTCAAATACATCATTTGAAAATAGCAAGGAGACTGCTACCTTCTATCACTAAATGTCTACAATCAAGAGACTCAGCGGACAAGGGCAGACAGTCGCACTTTCTCTGTATACCTCAGATTTTGCAGGTGGGGTCCTGGGCCAGGGGGGTGCTGCTGCGGAGGTGCTGGTGTAGCGGGGGGTGGGGCGCTGAAGAAGGCGCGGAAGCCTGGCGCTGGGGGGAGCATCTGCCCAACTCGCCCTTGCAACAGCTTGGGATTCATGGCGGCAAGTGGGCTGCCCACGAATCCAGGGACCCGTGCAAACTGGCTGGGAGACATCCGTCCAGGCTGTAGCTGCAAGAACAAGATCTTGGATTTAGTTGATTGGCAGGTCCCCTTACTTTCATCCACAGAACAGTGAATACTGTTTCCATCAATAACTTTGCTTGAAAAAGTAATGGGGGGAAGAAAGAAGAGGCAGTAGGAATTGATTGGTAGCAAAAAAAAAGGGGGGGGCATGTGAGCTAGTGAACCTTAGGAACGTTAGGCAAGCTCTTTACGGGCTGAGCTAATGCTACACTTACCTGTGCTCCTCCAAGAAGCTGTGCTCTCTGGAGGGGGCTGAGGACAGGAGGGACGCTAGGGGGAAAAGGGTGGCCCAGCAGGGAGGAGTTCTAAAAAAAAAAGGAAAGCGAACATTAGAGTCATACCACAGGAAGAGGAACAATGGGGGAACTGAACAGAAAAGCAGAACAGACATGGACAGGAAACTCGCAAAGGGTAGAGCTGAACTGTCCGCTGAAGGAACGCAGCAGAGAGCAACACTAGGAGGGTTATGTGACGTGAAAAAGCAGCAGGCGAATGAGGGACAGTAGCAACACGAAGCCAGAGCACAGCGAGTCCAGATCTTTAAAGATGCGAGATGAGCTGAGGGGAGAATAGCTGCGCGCGATGAGCCGTGTCTGCTGACCTGGGCACGCTAAGACCCAGAAGATCAAGCGTGGAGACTATGAGAAACATGCACCGTTCAGGAGGTATGGATACAATGAAAAACACACGCTGCACGAAGTCAGCAGGTTGCAGAGCGACGTACCGGGACGCTGCAGAGCTGGTTTGGAGACATCCTCTCGCCATAGGGAGCAGGATACCGTGGTGGCATTGGGGGCCGAACATGGACAGGCTTTGGACACAGAACCTAGGGGGACAAGCATACATGCAAGTGCACTCAGGGAAGCCAGTTTTTCCTCCACCTGTGCCCCCTCCCCTCGAGGACTGGCAGAGACAGAGAACTCAATGCGAAGCCCTACTTCCAAGCAAACTGCTATGGCTTCGGTCCACGTGTAGAACCTTCGGTCACTTCCTCTCACAAATACCAAGCAACGTGCCACTTTTTAACTGAGGAAGATTTAGCTAATTCTCCAGTTATCCCCACCCTTCCATGCTATCTGAGGGAGGTACCAGCAGATATTCTGACTTGCAAATTCGCTCCAAGAGGATATGTTTTGGTAGCAGTGAGGGAGATGGAATGATAAGAAAGCTGGAGGATTAACTAAGTCCTATTCTGAAGCCCCTGTGATATGGCCGCCATGCTCAGCTCTTTGTGTCCACTGTGACTCCACCATTTCAGAGGATGTTGAGCCTAACTAGGCCATACCAACACCACCCTCCCCCCATACCTTCCACATTGGCCTTCCTTTCCAGCTGCTGGTTTCAGGTGGAGGGAAGTCTATGGAACAGGACTGCACAGGCTCTAGGGAAAGCAGGGATATCTTAAAGGTAAAAAGGGATGTGGACAATGCTGTGTGTTCCCACTCCCCCCAGCTTTCAGCTACCTCTCTGCCAAGGTTTTGGGCAGCCAGCAAAACACTTTAAAAAGGACATTTACACTAAATGTGGTTAACTACCCTTTTTCTCCCCCAAGTAAAAGGCAGCAGCGACAGGAGCAGCACCAGCAGAGGGCATTGGGGAATGTGTCTCTTATCTGTGCTAACTTCTCCTCTAATCGGCTGTTTTCCTCTTTAATCTAACGCCTACCCCACACTTCCACCCTCCTCCCAGTAGCACATTTCCCAAGAGTTTTGCCCAGATTCCCAGTATCCTGGGCTGAGTGCCTGTTGATGAGAGGTACCTGCTGGTTGAAGCTGGGCACAGCCATCTGCTTAGGTGGGGTGCCTATGGGGACAGCTCTAACAGGAGGACTCCCAATGACAGGCGAGGTGGACCGCCTTGGTAATGCGCGCTCGGAAAGGTCCCGATCGTCTTCTGGGCCCTGGGGGGGCCTCTGAGGCAAGGCATATTCTAACACAGACACTGTAGGCATTTCCTAATTGAGGAAGTAGTGTTAAAAAAATTAGCTAGCTCAAAATCTCTTAATCACCTTTACAGATGCCTAATACCTTGAGAAATTTTTTTTTCAATTTTTATTTAGTTTTATTTCACATCCAGTAAAATTTACCCTCTGTGGCGTACAGAACTAAATTCTGATAAATGCAGTCATGGGCCTGCCACCAAAATCAAGACTCAGAAGTTTTGTCGCTCCCCAAACTTCCTCAGCGCTGTCCCTTTGCAGTCACCTCTCCCATTGCCCTCAACCACTGGCCAACAGCAATCTGCTCTGTCCTGACAGGTGTACCTGAAAATGAGTGAGTGTGTGAGTGTGAGTGTGTGTGTGTGTGTGTGTGTTCAGTCGTTCAGACAAGAATACTGGAGTGAATTGCCATTTCCTACTGCAGGGGATCTTCCCGGCCCAGGGATAGAACCCGTGTCTCTTGCAACTCCTGCACTGCAGATAGATTCTTTATCACTAGTGTCACCTGGGAAGCCCCTAAAATGACTTTAATTGAGTTGAGATCATAAGCTGCCAAAATTTTCATGTTCCAATGGCTCCCTTTCAACCATTTCAAAGGAAAGCACAATCAAGTGAGCGTTACCATGGCGTCTGAGGCTCAGGTAAGGCTGCTGGACGATGTGACCAACACGAGGCCAGCAGAGAACACACAGCCGTACATCGCTCCAGTAAGGGAAGGGCAACAACAGGAGCCAGGTTGCGGATGCTAGGAATTTCATATAATGAGAAAACACTTAATACCTGAGAAGCAGTGGTCCTCGGATTCGCCTCAGAACTTCAGATCCATCCCAGATGCTGGAATTGAGACTTCCTGGTTGGGGCTAGCAAGAAAGGAAAACACACACAAGTGTAGAATAGTGCAGGCTCTCTGGGGAACTTACCAGTTTGTGGTGAACAAAGCTCCCAAAGAGCTGCAACTGTTGAGGATAAAGAAACTACAGCATTCTAGAAAATATCTCATACCCCAACTTCATCTCTAGAACTGCTATAAGGAATAAAATCATCAAATTTCTATGGCATGTGTAATTCTCTCAGTATCGTAAATGAAATGAAATAGCAAAGCCCAATACTCGACTTCTAGTCTGCTCCAGCCCACAGCCACTTACTTGCAACACTGGCCTGGTCTGCACCGCCCTCATGATAGCTGGGTCTTCAAGTTCATTTTCAATCACCATCTTACTGAGCCTCTCTGCCAGGTTCTCCTCATGGTCACCCAACAAGTCCATCTCATCCCTTTCTCCATTGCCAGTTTGTTCATTAACTGCTGCAGGTAGCTTCTCTTCCAGTTCAGCCAGGCGCTCATGTGCTTCCTGCCAATCATCATCTAAGCAGAAATCAGAAAAAGAAACTGAGTTCATATTGGAACTAAAAGTTTCGTGAAATTCTTCCGTCAACCAAATAAACAATTCCAACTCCAGAAGACAGGTGGCAAGTTAAATTTCCACCTAGGCACGTGAAATAAGGTTTAAATTAAGGGGGCGCATTCAAAGCGGGCTTCTCACCTTTGAGGACAAACATCTATGAGGAATAAAATTCAAACTTTTATAGTAGTAGATGAATGCATCAGCAATGGCATCTGGATGATACTCTGAAACGGATTTCTAAATTGGTGATATATACTTATACTACAACCAGTAGGTTTGAGATTCTGTGACATTTTAGGCAAAGACTCATGCTAGCATACAACTTTCTCTTCGATAACTGTGATCTTTACAAGCTTTCAAATCCATTCATTTTATCCAGTTAGTGTGTTCTGAGCGTCTATTATTGACAAACACTGTTCCAGGTGCATGGCATACATCGCCCTAAGCGACAAGGAAAGTGGCATCTGAGCAAAAATCCAAGAGTTAAGAAGTTAGCCACGTGGATATCCAGGGGAAGAATGTCTCAGGCAAAGGACGGTCAGCACAGAGGACTTAGGATGAGAGACTGACAATTTTCACAAGCAGCAAGGACTGCGTTTGGACTGGAACGAACAAGGGTGAGAGTAGAAGAAAAATGAGGTTGGCGCGGACTGGGGGGAGCTCTCGGGGGTCCTTTAGAGATGCTCTGAAATGGGACCCCCAGAGGTCAGGATGTGGCTGGGCTTGCTAAAAGAATCCATCTGGCTGCCATGCTGAAAACAGATTTGGGATGAAGGGGGTCACACTACGGGAAGCATGGAGGTCTGTTAGGAGGCTACCAAGTACGTCAGGGGAAAGGTGAGCGCCAGCCCTCTTCTTTAACAGCCTCCATTTCAGTACACTACTGGAGTCTGTATCACTGATACTAGGTTATTTTCTCCTTGTTTATGTTGACAGAGCATTATTTCACAGATGAAAAAATTCAGAAGCCTTTATCAGCTTCTCCAGAACTAGACCTCACCTCCATCACCTCTTTCATTCCAGGCTCCTTAACCACGCCACTCAGCATTCCCTTCTACCTCCCTCATAAAAGCGCTACTATTTTGCCTTTAACATTCAAATTCAGACACCATTCTTTCCCTCCTCACTGACGCTTTCTCTAAATAATCTTTTCATTTCAGTTCTTACCTTTGCCTCATCTAACCCACCAAAGTGAAGTGAAGTGAAGTCGCTCAGTTGTGTCCGACTTTTTGCGACCCCACGGACTGTTGCCTACCAGACTCCTCCGTCCATGGGATTTTCCAGGCAAGATTACTGGAGTGGGTTGCCATTTCCTTCTCCAGGGGATCTTCCCAACCCAGGGATCGAACCTGGGTCTCCTGCATTGTAGGCAGATGCTTTGCCGTCTGAACTACCAGGGAAGCTTTACTATATGTCTCATCAAAGAGATAATCTATTTGTCCTTAGTAATTAATTTTAAAAACACTGATTAATAGGTATATTCTGCAAGAAAGCCTCTGTTGTGAATTGTTACTTTTTCAAACATGTAAGTAAAGAAATCTATGCCACAGAACACCATCATCGTCATTTTAGGTATTTCCTGTTTTATGAAAAAATCACCTGAAGCAACGTCAGAGGCCACACATGTCCTTGGTGTAAAAGGACACTTTACTCTGTATCTTCTCTGAATGACTGAAAAATATAGTTACTTAAACACGCCCTTGTTTACTTCACCTCCACCCACGCTCGTCAAAATGATAAAGGGTAGGGGAAACAAACAGCAAGAGAAATGAAGGGAAAGCGATACCTACTTTCCTTCAACCAATTAACCGATACTCTGGGACTTCCCTGGTGGTCCGACGGCTAAGACTGTGCTCCCAATGCAGAGAGCCCACACACCACAGTGAAGATTCTCATGTGATGCAACTAAGACTCAGTATAGCCAAACAAACACAAATGTTAAAAAGAATTAACCTATACCTAGATGTGAGTTACTAAAACCCTGTCTGCTTTTATAAACATGTACTGGTTGTGGCAATTCCCTTCAAATCTGTCTCTGGGATATATCTGAATAAAAACAAAATAAAAAGGAAGCAGAGATAATTTAATTTTAGAGCAATCTCAGTCTCTGAAGATTTCAGCAGCTATCAGTAAAAAGGAGGAAGAAAGAGTGAGGATCCTTCCACGTGCAGGCAGAAGACTTCCAAGGATTCCCCAGACTGTTAAACATAACTCGTAGTTTACACTGATTGTATTTATAGTTACTTAACCTTTCTAGTACTTTCCTTCTTCATTGGCTAAAATGATGATAATAATAGTGCCTACCTCATAAGGTTGCTGTGAGGATTGATAATATATGTAAAACATTTAGAATGGTCCCAAGTATCTAATATTCAGTTCAGTTCAGTCGCGCAGTCGTGTCCGACTCTTTGCAACCCCATGAATCGCAGTACACCAGGCCTCCCTGTCATCACCAACTCCCGGAGTTCACTCAGACTCACGTCCATTGAGTCTGTGATGCCATCCAGCCATCTCATCCTCGGTCGCCCCTTTCTCCTCCTGCCCCCAATCCCTCCCAGCATCAGGGTCTTTTCCAATGAGTCAACTCTTCGCATAAGGTAGTGTAAGCTTTCATTTTTAGAGAATGAGTTGAGCTCACTATGGCCCATTTATTGCTCAAAGATGACGCAAATGTTTTTTCCCATGCAAAGACACTGACTAGTTTCTTACACAAAGGTGACATCAGAGCATTTGTAGCCAGTGACTTAAAATAACTACTGTATTAACAGGTATTACTCAAGATACTCACTCCTTGAGTTAAAAACCATCAAGTCAAAACATATGTCAAGGTCTAACATTCTACTTCCTTGTTTAAATTCTCTACCCATCTGTGGAAGTATATTAAACAAATCGCAGGTGGACTTAGAAATTTTCTTTTTATAAACCTGTATACTATTTATATCAAGGTGTTAGGAGGAACTAGGATTTTAACCTTACGATTGTCTCAATGTTATGGGCTCACATTTGGAAATCTTTTCTCCACTACGGACTCTGTAGACTGAGAAGTCCTTAATCACCCTTGTGCCTCAGGGTACAGAAATGGGCTCCCCTATCCACATGCTATTTCACTGCTCTTACCTTTTTACCAATCTATCCTTTTATTGTGTAACCCTAGGGGCTTTTTCAATGTGTGTGCACTTTTTGCTTTTCGATCCCATAAAATACAATTCTGCATACTTTAAAATTCTTTTAAGGCAATACTTTCCTTATCTTGGGAGAAACAGAAAAAAGTCGAGCACTCTGGAAGTCAGGGAGAAGGCAGGATTATTTCTCTCCTGTCCAGGTTCAAAACTGAGGACATTTACTATGTCTCGTCTTAATATACTTCATTTTAATACAGACAAATTTGCTACAAAATGGTAACGTTCTGAGTTGGACTGTGAAGAAGGCTGAGCGCAGAAGAATTGATGCTTTTGAACTGTGGTGTTGGAAAGACTCTTGAGAGTCCCTTGGACTGCAAGGAGATCCAACCAGTCCATTCTGAGGGAGATCAACCCTGGGATTTCTTTGGAAGGAATGATGCTGAAACTGAAGCTCCAGTACTTTGGCCACCTTATGCAAAGAGTTGACTCATTGGAAAAGACCCTGATGCTGGGAGGGATTGGGGGCAGAAGGAGAAAGGGACGACCGAGGATGAGATGGCTGGATGGCATCATAGACTCGATGGACGTGAGTCTGAGTGAACTCCGGGAGTTGGTGATGGACAGGAAGGCCTGGCGTGCTGCGATTCATGGGGTCGCAAAGAGTCGGACACGACTGCGCGACTGAACTGAACTGAACTGAAGAGAGAAAGAATTCCAGAAGTAACCACACACTAGTTTGTAGCTTTATTGTATTCTATAGGTTTTTACTAAAGTTTCAAATATAATCTGCAATTCCCACCAGCACCCTGCTCCTGTCACTCTCTGTTCTTCCCCCCCTTCCCTGTGATCTCCCTGGAGAAAGAACAGCATCTTAGATCATCCTCTGGGACGAGCTCTTCCCTTAAACTATGGCTGGAATCCAAAAGGTCTTCAGTTCCCTTTTGTAATGAGCCTTGCTTCCACCTTAAATGCTCCTCTTCCTGATCCCAAAAGCAGTAGTTTTAGCTCTCCAGTGAATTCTGTAAACCCTGACTGAACAGAGAACATTTTTTCATTTTTGCCAGTTCACTCAACTCAGTCTAAGCTTAAACAAACTTAAGCCATTTAGGTCACTGCAAAACCAGTAACCAACAGGACATTTTTAAAGACCTCGTTTGCTTTTGATATTCAACATTTTGGGGTTACCCAATACTGATAAATTTCCTCTTCTTCTTCCTTATTACTTAAGCTTGAATATTTGTTGCTTAGACAGAGTTCAAAGAAACTCCACATATTCACACATCCCAGTGTAAATGCGGTCATTGTTGTTTTTCAACACCATCAGTCAAAGCAATGGCAACCCACTCCAGTACTCTTGCCTCGAAAATCCCTGGACGGAGGAGCCTGGTAGGCTGTAATCCATGAGGTCGTTAAGAGTCAGACACGACTGAGCGACTTCACTTTCATGCATTGGAGGAGGAAATGGCAACCCACTCCAGTGTTCTTGCCTGGAAAATCCCAGGGACAGGGGAGCCTGGTGGGCTGCCGTCTACGGGGTCGCACAGAGTCCGAAACGACTGAAGTGACTTAGCAGCAGCAGCCAAAGCAAAGATAGCTGCATCTCCCTCTCTCTTTTTGGCCTCCCACGTGCTGGATCTTAGTTCTCCAATCAGAAATGGACCTGGGGCCCTTGGCAGTGAGAATTCAGTCTTAAGCACTGGACCACCAGGGAATTCCCTTACCTATTCATTTTTAAAGGATAGTTTAATTATAACTGTGACCTTTAGTTTAGTTTGGCTCTTTAAAACATACATATCTGAATCTGAGTTTTCTCCTAATCCACTAGTTAAGTTGTACATTCCACAAATAAATATTTACTTCTTCTAGGATTATTTTAAGCCTTTATAAAATGTGCACTTCTCTAATCAATCACTTGATTTTCCCATAGTGTCAACTGAGGGCCACAGATCATAAAGCTGGAAGGGAAACGGCTTAGAAAAACACCTGGTTTTGTAAGTGAGGCCAACAGAAGCCCAGAGGAGCAGGGTAGATGCTTGGAGTGAAGAACAGAAGTCTGTTAACTCTGTGAATGAGGATATTCCTGCTAAGACAAAAGTATCAATGCTGATAAAAGACAGCATTTGATAAGAGGAGGAGACCAAGATATTATAAAAGAAAGCTGTCACTTACCAACAGCACCTGACCCAAATGTGTCGTCATTGAACTGATCAATCTCTTCGTCCTCCTCTCCCAGGCCCTGAAATGCATCTTCATCTTCATCCAGAGGACAATCCTCCAAAGACTAAAGAGAAAAAAAGATTAGCTATTCAGGAAGTTCACAACCTCATTTTTAAAATGTTCTAAAAATGTTCTTCTTACCTTACCAATCAACACAATAGCTTCATTATGACTTCTGTACAGATGGCATTTTTTCTATGCCCCAATTTCCCTGACATTGGAAGATTCAGTACCTTTTCTTTCAGCTTCTCTTTCCTATTTATTTAACCTCTTCCCCCAAACTTCCATTTCTCTATTTATCAAGGCTCTAATAATAGCATTTCCTCATGCAACCAAGAAATTAGGCCTGCAACTTCCTTTCCATCACTTGTTACAATGACAAATGAAAATGAACACGTTATTATTTTGCCTGAGTTATTTTTCACTGAAATTCTCATCTTCCCCATGTTCATGTCATCTTCTCAACTATTAATCCCTTTTAAAGCTTTCTCTTCATTTTCTTTCACACATTTTGTTTTCCTATAGGCTGAAATTTGGTGGTAAAAGAGAAAGCTAAGTTTTCAATCACAGTGAACTCTTGAAAACCTGTGATGTGACAAGTTCAAGCTCAGTCTCTACTCCTACAAGTGATGCCAACCTGGACAAGCCACACCCCTTCTGATTAATTCATTCAATACCTCCTGAGCACCGATTGTGTCTCAGGCTGTTAGACTTTAAACCACAATCTCTTTAAGTGGTAATGCAGGGACAATACCATCTCCTTCAGAGGTGCTGTGAGGCTCAAAGGAGGCAAAGTTTTAGACAAACACTGGATATTGCTAACAATGCTAGATATCACCATAACAACCTAGGTGTGTTCTAAACACTCCCTTCCCTCCCCCTTCATTTCACTTTTCAACTGATTAATTTTCCAACTTTTCTTGGGAACTTTGCCTACTGCATCTCATTGCTTCTCTCCATATTTACATAAAGCCAGTTTGATCTTGAGCCATTCCTATCAAATAGAAGGTCTATGTGTCGTTTTCAAAGACTCGGGGTCAGAAATCCACTCTCTCTCTGCAGGCACACTTCTGATATACCTTGACTGACCACCTGTCAGCGAGGCTGTTCCCAAACGGAAAGTTAGCTTCAAGGGCCAGTCTACCCATCGTAAGTCCTCCCAAACTCAACACGAAACAAGCAGGCGACTGCCTCCACTCAGAGGCAACTTCTGGAAGCGCTCGCAGATCACGCAAGTCTACTGAACCAAATCACTGCTTCTCAAATTGGAGAGGCTCTTAGGGATCACCTAGACCAACCCTGTCAGTTCTACAAGTCCCAGAAACCCTGTCCAAGCGATCAGGAGTCGCTAGAGGTCACACGGCGAGTTAGCCACAGCGCCAAGGCGCTCGACTGGTCCTGCGCTCCCGGGGCCTTGCCCCCGCCCACGTCCCCGTCCGCGCGCCCAGGACTCCGGCGGGCACGCCCCTCCCCAACCCCAGTCCTCTTCAGGAAACCGTCCTCGGCCCCGGCCAGAGGCAAGCCCGGGCCCGGGACCTGACGACCGCCCGTTTGTGAGGGGGAGACGCTTCCGTGTCCAGGGCGGGAAACGCGTCTCTGGCCTTTCCCGAGTGACTCCTCCGCAGGAACCAGCGGCTGCGGGTGCAGGCTCTCCGCTCGGCGCTGCCCCAGGCGCGGGCGGGGAGCGCTGTGGTCGCGGCACTTCACGGGCCGCCCCAGCCCGACGCGGAGGTCAGCCCTCCCCGCCGGCCGCCGACAGGGCGGCCCCGCCCCCCGGAGCTGGCTCACCGCCCGCGGCTCGACCCGCGACCCGGAACCGACGCCCTCCGCGGGGTCCCGCGGGCGCCCCCGGCCGCCCCCTCCCCCCGGAGGCGCGGGACCGGCGCGCGTGAGGGAGACGGGAGCGGCGCGGGGCGCGTGCGGGAGCGAGGGAGGGCCACTTCCGGTCGCGGCAGCTCACCTCGTAGCGGAACATTCTTGGGGAGGGGGGGAGGGAGCGGGGAGGGGAATGGGAGAGGGAGGGAAGAGGCGCCGACTCTCCGGGCTCCTCCGCGCGCGGGTCCTCCACCGGCTCGCGACCCCTGGCCGCCGCCGTACGCCGGAGCGTGCGTGGGGACGTGCGCAGGCGCGCCGCGGAGAGGGCGGCCGCCCCGCTCGGCACCCGGCGGCGGCGGCTGCGCGGGGACAGATTTGGCGTCCCGCTTCCTAGTCTCAGCGGCGGAAGGAGGTCCCGCGGCGAGAGACTGCGCACGCGCCGCCCGTCGGGGGCTTCCTCGCGGTCTGGGCTTGGAGCTCCGCCCCGCTCCGGCTCGTCGGCGCTCGCCCGGCGCTCAGGTTCCAGTCACGAGTTTTCCGTCACCGACGGGGCGGAGAAAAGCCTTGTGATTGTCACAGGACCGGGCTTTGAAGAGTCCCAGGCTTGAGTTGGCTTGGGCTGGAAGAAATGGAGATCCCTAGACTGCCTTCCCAGCGCCCAGCACCGCCTTCGGGCGCTCGGCGCTGCGCACGCCGGCCGTTTGCGCCGAGCGCGGGGCAGGGCGGGGGACGCGCAGGGCTGCGGCAGGGCTGCGCTCGTCGCCCCTTCAGCGGCGCGTCGCCCGCTGAGCCGACAGCGGGTCGGGGCTGTGATTTATGCCTCTAAGTGGCAAGGGCGCTGAAAGAAAAGGCCGAAGACTGGCCTAGGGAGGTTCCACCCGAGAGGTATTTGTGGGCCCCAGGCGCGCGGCGGGAGAGCGGAGCAGCGCCGCCGGGTGACCAGCTCCTGAGAGGGTCGCGCCGGGAAGGCGCTTGCCGGGCGCCGCGCTTCCGGAGCCTGTGGGGAGCTTCACCTCTGCTGGCGCGGCCCGCCCTGCCCGTTCGGCCTCAGGACTCTCCTCGAGGATTAAACCGGCACCACGAAGAATTAATTCAAAGAACTAAGGAGGGCGTTTCGCAACGCCTTTCTCCTGGTGTCTCAGTGCAGCCTCGCCTTAGGAGTGGCATAAATGCCTTACGCGTTAGTATGACCAGCTGAATCAGAGTCTGAGGAGTGGAAACTGAATTCGGAGCAGGACGTTCTGAGTGGGCAGTGCTTGGTCACTGGCTCTTAGGTTTGGAGCAAGTTACCTAAACGTGTCTGAGGCTTAATTTCTCTGTAAAGTGGATTTAATGATACCTGCCTCACAGATAGCGGTTCAGTGGCAGGATGATTCTAATACTACTACTCATGATTGCGGTTTGTGAGACAGTGATACTGTCAATCCTCAGTTGTGTCGTTCTTTGCGACCCCATGGACTGTAAGCCGTCAGCGCCTCTGTGCCTGGAATTCTCCAGGCAGGACCACTGCGGTGGGCTGCTATTCCCTTTGGATCTTCCGGACCCAGGGATCGAACCTGGGTCTTCTGGATTGGCGGGCAGATTCTTTACATTCTGAACTTGTGAGATGGTACTGTTATTTTCTTTATAGATGTGGAAACTAGGGATTAGAGATGTTAAATAATTTATCCTAAACCACTTCCCTTGTAGCTCAATCGGCATAGAATCTGCCTGCAGTGCAGGAGACCGGGGTTCAATCCCTGGGTCAGGAAGATCCTCTGGAGAAGGAAATGGCAACCCACTCCAGTATCCTTCCCTGGAAAATCTCATGGACACAAGAGCCTGGTGAGCTGCAGTCCATGGGGTTGCAAAGAGGAGTCGGCAAGACTGAGAGACTAACACTAACCCACCCATAGCAATGGCAACCAGGTCTTTCTGATTCCAAAAATCCAATCTCTTAATCACTGTGATGGTTTTACAAAAGTTAATGTTTACATGGGCCAGACCTAAAGCTTGAAATGGAGCAGGCTAAGTATAAGATGATAATTAGAATCCAAGCATTCATACAACATTACACAATTTCATATGCTAGGTACCAGCAAGTCTTAACAATGATCAAAGAATTGGTGCCATGTAGACCCTTACGTGTGTGCAGAATAGTGCCCGACTCTGTGCAGCCCCATGGAGGCTGCTCTGTCCATGGGATTTCCCAGGCAAAAATACTGGAGTGAGTTGCCATTTCCTCCTCCAAGGGATCTTCCCATCCCAGTGATCAAACTCAAGTCTCTGAGTCTTTTGCACTGGCAGGCGGGTTCTTTATCACTGCACCACCTGGGAACCTGGCAAATTGTGACCCACAGTCCTATCTGGCCAGCTGCCTGTTTTTGTCAGTAAAGTTTTGTTGGAATGCAGCCACCCTTATTTACATATTCTTGGTTGCTTTAGGGAACCAAGGGAGAGTTGCATACTACAGTGGAGGCTATTTGGCTAGCAAAGCCTGAAATACTTACTCTCTCGCCTGAACAGAAAGAGTTTGCTGATTCCTGATATTGTGGATCCTGTATTCTGATGATTATGTTAGAAATCAGAAATTTTTTAAAAAAGCCTCTATGCATCTAATTAATGAACTACTTGAGAAAACAATGGGAAGTAGGAAACATTTAGAACTAAGCTATAAACTTATTAACATAGAAAGACTTTTCAGTTCAGTCGCTCAGTCGTGTCTGACTCTGCGACCTCTGTCCATCACCAACTCCCGGAGTTCATTCAGACTCATGTCCATCGAGTCGGTGATGCCATCCAGCCATCTCGCCCTCTGTCGTCCTCTTCTCGTCCTGCCCCCAACCCTTCCCAGCATCAGGGTCCTTTCCAATGAGTCAACTCTTCGCAGGAGATGGCCAGAGTATTGGAGTTTCAGCTTTAGCATCAGTCCTTCCAAAGAACACCCAGGACTGATCTCCTTTAGAATGGACTGGTTGGATCTCCTTACACTCCAAGGGACTCTCAAGAGTCTTCTCCAACACCACAGTTCAAAAGCATCAATTCTTCGGCTCTCAGCTTCACAGTCCAACTCTCACATCCATACATGACCACTGGAAAAACCATAGCCTTGACTAGACGGACCTTTGTTGACTAATGTCTCTGCTTTTGAATATGCTATCTAGGTTGGTCATAACTTTCCTTCCAAGGAGTAAGGGGGATACAGCTAAAACAGTTTATTTAGAAAATAGGATAATCTCAAAGAATAAGGAAAAAAATTATAAAGAGCAGAAGTGAGAGAAACAGAAAGCAAGGTATCATAGAGACCATGAATAGAATTACCTATTTTTCTCACTGTGAGGCCTGTCTTTAATGGAGGTTCATGAGAATGCCTTTAGGTGAATAGTATATTTTTTGAACTACATAACAGGCCCATTCTTTTCTTAAAAAAAAAAAAAAAAGTATTTGGATGTGCAGCGTATTAGTTGCTGCATGTGGGATCTCATTCCCTGCCAGAGACTGAACCCAGGTCCCCTGTCTTGGGAGCACAGAGTCTTATCCACTAGGCTACCAGAGAAGTCCCAGCAAGCCCATTCTTAAGATGGAGAAGGTACAAATTATTTTCACAAGTAATTCTGGGGAAATGTGATATGAGGTCTCTGGAGAGTGTCCCTAGAGTGGATGGAATAAAAGTCTCTCCATGCCAGGCGTATGAAAAAGGCTTTTGACATCAGAGAGAGGACATCAGTTCGTGAAAACTGCCATGCTTTAGCATTGTCTGTCCTTTTTCAGAAGTCATAAATAACCCACTGTGGTGTTTACAGAATCTAGACATCCTCTTTTTTTTTTAGATAGTGGTGAAAACAAAATGCACTTTCTTGTGAGACTAGTTTCAGATGTGTTAATTTTCATTAAGTAATGTACAGCTCTACAATAGTGGTTCCCAGCCTCAGCAAGAGGGCTTATTAAAACAGGCTGCTGGGCCCCATCCCCAGAGTTTATGAAGTTGGAAGGTATGAAGTGGGACCTGAGGATTGCATCTGTGCAGCTCCCAAGGGATGGTGATGCTCTCGGTTCTGGGACTACACTTTGAGAACCACTGCTTTATTACCCTTGAGTGCTTGCAGAGGGTTATAGAGAGGGAGGAAAAGAGTGGTGGGTTGTCCAAAGGGTCATTTCTTACATAGTCAACAAAGTTGTGACGGACATCCTGGAAAGTTATGGGAACCCTTGGTGCAGCAGACCTTAGACAAAAAGATTAGCAATATAATGAAAATAAAAATGTATAAGACAAAAACTTGTGGTAGATTAAAAGAGCCCACAGAGTCTTTGACTGTTCTCTCATCAAAAGGTGAATTCTGTTTCCACGATTCCTTGAATCTGGACTGGACTGTGATGCCTTTGACCAATGGGGAGGTGGGGGGAGGCGTGCTGTGTCAGCTCTGTGTCTAGTGTCTAAGAAGGTTGACGTTGTGGGTCCACATTACATGCCTAGTCGCCTTGCTGAGGAGGTCACATGGGAAGACTCTGAGACCCATAGAGAGGAAGAGGGGTCCAGCTGTAACCAAATCACCAGCCACACTAGACTGATGATGAGTGAAGCTGTCTTGGACTCTCCAGACCCACTCATTTACCAGCTGAATATCAAGTGACCCCATTCAACCCCATGTGAAGTAGAAGAATCACTCAACTGAGCCTTTCCCAAATAACTGACCCATAAAACTGTGGTGATACAATAAAATGGTTGTCTTAAAACACAAAATTCTGGAATGGTTTATTACTACTAATAGGTACCTGGGACTTCTCTTTAGAAAAGTTACACCAAACTTGGAAATAAGGAAAAAGGTTACTATGCGCCCTTTCTGCTTCTGTTAGGTCCAGACCATTTCTGTCCTTTATCGAGCCCATCTTTGCATGAAATATTCCCTTGGTATCTCTAATTTTCTTGAAGAGATCTCTAGTCTTTCCCATTCTGTTCTTTTCCTCTATTTCTTTACATTGATTACTGAAGAAGGCTTTCTTATCTCTTATTGCTATTCTTTGGAACTCTGCATTTAGATGCTTATATCCTTACTTTTCTCCTTTGCTTTTTGCTTCTCTTCTTTTCACAGCTATTTGTAAGGCCTCCCCAGCCAGCCATTTTGCCTTTTTGCATTTCTTTGAAGATATTAAGAAGAGGTGGCAAGAATACACGGAAGAACTGTACAAAAAAGATCTTCATGATCCAGATAATCATGATGATGTGTTGACTAATCTAGAGCCAGACATCTTGGAATGTGAAGTCAAGTGGGCCTTAGAAAGCATCACTACGAACAAAGCTAGTGGAGGTGATGGAATTCCCGTTGAGCTGTTTCAAATCCTGAAAGATGATGCTGTGAAAGTGCTGCACTCAATTTGCCAGCAAATCTGGAAAACTCAGCAGTGGCCACAGGACTGGAAAAGGTCAGTTTTCATCCCAATTCCAAAGAAAGGCAATGCCAAAGAATGCTCNACTCTTGAGAGTCCCTTGGACTGCAAGGAGATCCAACCAGTCCATCCTAAAAGAGATTTGCCCTGGGTATTCTTTGGAAGGACTGATGCTAAAGCTGAAGCTCCAGTACTTTGGCCACCTCATGTGAAGAGTTGACTCATTGGAAAAGACTCTGATGCTGGGAGAGATTGGGGGCAGGACGAGAAGGGGACGACCGAGGACAAGATGGCTGGATGGCATCACCGACTCAATGGACATGAGTTTGGGTGAACTCCAGGAGTTGGTAATGGACAGGGAGGTCTGGCATGCTGCAATTCATGGGGTCACAAAGAGTCAGACACGACTGAGTGACTGAACTGAACTGAAGAGCAAGCTAGAAACATTTTGTTCTTGAGGATCAAGTACATGTGAAAACGTTTTGTAAATGGAAACTTACTATACAGTTGGAAGATATTACTACTATTTCTGAGACCAGATTCCAAGCTAGAACCCAAAGGCTGATAACCATGATAGCATGTTTTAGACGGCAGGCTCTGAGAAGTTGTCTTGTTCCTTCATTTCATGTGGTCAGTTGGAAAGAGCACTGGGCTGATGGCAGGATGGGCTAGGGTTCTAGATCTGGTGTCACTGAAAGCTGGAACCTTCTAAGAGTCCTGTCCACTGTTTTTTTTTTTTTTTTTTTTTGGTAAAAATTAGAAGTTTGGATTAGATAATGTTCAAGGGTTTGAACATTTGCTTCCAGTCATTAGGGTGGTTTGTTTACTATCTGCTGGGTTGATATTCACGCAAATCTGTGCAAATATGGTGAGAGGGAATGGGCCAATTAAAACATGGGATCCAAGTTTTCATAAAGCAGGTGTAGATTATGGAGTTTCATATTTAGAACCACACAGTACACCGAAACATCATTTATTTTAGAACGTGTGAGCTGCCTTCAGCGTGAGCTGGACTTAATCGGAGCACTTAAGTTGACAGACTGCACCTGCCCCTTACTAGCTGAGTGACCTTGGGCAAATCCCTGAAGTGTCTTGATGATCCATTTCTCAGTCTGACAAATGTACGTTATAACATTTGTTTCATAGAGATTCTGTTAAGAGGATAAAGGTGGTGATATGCTTGAAAGAGCTATGCCTGTGGAAAAGTCTGTACACACGCAAGATTTCTACTCTGACGGTCAGGGGGTGAGTCATCTGAAAATACAGCGTGTCCTGTTCTCACTGATCTTAATGAGTGAAGCTGGTACAGGGAGTAACCAAAGGCCATGGGTATTTTTTTTTTTAAGTAAACAAAAGAAATAATTAGGTTCAAAAGCTTACAAGAACCAGAAATGGGAGTTGGAGTTTTGAATGTTGACAGAGGAGCAAGAGATTTGCCAGGAGACCAGGGCTTCAGCTCAGTAATTACCACTCCCTGGATTCTTACCCTGAGCCTTACTAAACAGAGTTAGAACCCTTAGAGATATGTATAAGGGCAAGCTATAATAATTCTCCGGGGACACTGTGTGACCTCAAGACATAATTATCAGACTCAAGAAAAAAGTTGAATTTGTATTACATTAATGAAGAGAACTCTGACAATAACTGGGAACAGAAGATTCAGCACACAGCTAAATAAACATGCCGGTTCTCCGATACTGGGGCCAATGGTTCAGAGACGTTTTCTCGCTTTGTGCATCGGCACAACTCTTAAGACTGCACGGCTTCTATTCTTTTCCCTCTTTCTCGTGTCTTACAAAGCCTTAGTGTTCTGGTTATTTTATTCCTCGTAATCTTGATATCTTGGGAAAACATGATTTTTTTTCCTCTAATGGTAAAATAAGCAACTCTATTAGTCCCTCCTGGCAGTCCAAATGTCCATCTCTGTTCTGGAGTGCGCTGCCCTAACTATCTTCCTAGAAAACGCCAGCTCATCTTTCCTCAGACGCCCCCATGCCACACCCTCTGTGAGGGCTCGGGCGCTGGCCAGCATCTCACGTGCTTCGTGTGTGTTTCAGTTTAGCCCTTGTTGCGTCAGATCACAGTGATTTCTTATCACGTTTGTTACCCTCTCTAGCCTGCTAGTTCCTTAAAGAGAGGAACATGTCTTTTTCCATCTTTAGGTCTCACGATCTCACACTTTGTCTGATGTTGAATATGGAATGACATCAGAAGAGAGAATGGAAGAACCAGTGGCTGAACACGTGGTCTAATTTTCTAAGACTATTTGGCTGCTCCAGCTCTCAGGTGGGGCACACAGAATCTTTGGTCTTTGTTGCAGCAGGCTGGAGGTCACGCCCTCTGTGTTGCAGGTGCAGAGTCTTGGCCACTGGACCACCAGGGAAGCCCCACCAGGGAAGCCCCACCTAGCCTAATGTTTGACCTGCATCTCTTCTCTGAAATGGATGGATGCTCAAAAGACAGAGCTAAGAAAAGAAATCTTTTGATTAGTATTCATCTCTTTTCCTGCTTCCTTAGCAGTAAAGAATCCGTCTGCCAATGCAAGAGACCAGGGTTCCATCCCCGGGTCAGAGAGATGCCCTGGAGAAAGAAATGGCAACCCACTCCAGGATTCTTGACTGGAGGATCCCATTGACAGAGAAGCCTGGCGGGCTACAGTCCGTGGAGTTGCAAAGAGTCAGACATGACTTAGTGACTAAACCACAAGAAGAGCCGTCCCCCATTTCTCCCGTCCTTCCTTTCTTTGATCTTTCCCCGCTTGTAATGAGTAAAATGGTTCACTGTCAAAAAATAAAGCAATATATGGATTATGACCTAAAAGACAAAATAAATAATCATGATTAGATGCTGATATAAACACATAATTGAATAAAATTAAAGAGGGAGAACAAACAAATCTCCCAAACAGTAGATACTTCCCTCTCAATCTGGGGGAGAATAACTCTGTATTATATGGACATGAGTCTGAGCAGACTCCGGGAGATAGTGGAGGACAGGGAGGCCTGGGGTGCTGCAGTCCATGGGATCATAAAGTCAGACATGACTGAGCAACTGAACAACAACAACAAACTCTGTATCCCTCAAGCATGAACATAAGTGGTGATTCCTTCCCAAAAAACCAATATGAAAAGGGAGAAACAAGGGTCCGTTTACACTGGAGAACCTGACAAACGCAACCTCCATCTGGCGACCAAAGTCAATGTCAACAGGGAAGCCGTGTTTCCAGTACGTGCCCTTGACACGATGTGGTTGAATGATGCTTCACCTCCGTGTCTTTCTTCCCAAAACTCAGAACCCTTTGTCTCACTCTCAGAAAAATTCAATCTGAAGGAAATTCTACAAAATACCTGACCAGAACGTCTCAAAACTGTCAAGGTTATTAAAAATAAGTAAAGTCTAAGAAACTCACAGCCAAGAGGAACCTTAAGGGACACGACAACTGAGTGTTATGTGGTATCAAGTGGATGGGATACTTGAACAGAAAAAAGGTCATGTGTGAATAAAGTATGCAATTTAGCTCTTAAGAAATGTATCAATATTGGTTAATTAGTAATGACAAATGAACTTTAATAACGTTAACAATTGGGGAAACTGAGGGCAGTGCATAGATACTCCCAGTCTTTTCCAAAACAGATATGCCGCTGGGACTTCCCTGGTGGCGCCGTGGCGAAGACTCCAAGCTCCCGGTGCAGGGGCCCAGGCTGGACCCGTGGTCAGGGAACAGGACCCCGCGTGCTACAACAGTTAGCACACCACAAGCAGAGGTCCCGCATGCCACAACCGTGACTGCGTGGCCAAATGAAGAAATATTTACTTAGAAAATAAAATAGGTATTCCCCAGCTTATGTTACCATGTTGATCGCCTTTATGGAAATTATTGCAGCCTATAATATCTTTTCTGTTGTTTTAGCACCAGAATTTATTAGCAGGCTGACACGCGCATGTAACGCAGGCAAAGACTGTTCCCGCTGCGTCTCTGATTCCCTTACTTTTCTATACACCACGGAGCCCTGCTTAGAACTTAGAGCCGTGGCTTCCTCCTAGAGCCCAGTAAGACACTGCATATAGGCCTGTTTCTTAATAGCATCTTTTTCATTTTTGTTTTTGTTTTTGTTTGAGCAGAGAAAGGTTTATTTCAGGACCAAGCAAGGAGAACAAGTGGCTTGTGCTCAAAAAACCCAACTCATCCTAAGAGCATCTTCAGTTCAGTTCAGTTCAGTTCAGTCATGTATGACTCTTTGCCACCCCATGAATCACAGCACGCCAGGCCTCCTGTCCATCACCAACTCCCGGAGTTCACTCAGACGCACGTCCATCGAGTCAGTGATGCCATCCAGCCATCTCATCCTCAGTTGTCCCCTTCTCCTCCTGCCCCCAATCCCTCCCAGCATCAGGGTCCTTTCCAATGAGTCAACTCTTCGCATGAAGTGGCCAAAGTACTGGAGCTTCAGCTTTAGCATCAGTCCTTCCAAAGAGATCCCAGGGTTGATCTCCTTGAGAATGGACTGGTTGGATCTCCTTGCAGTCCAAGGGACTCTCAAGAGTCTTCTCCAACACCACAGTTCAAAAGCATCAATTCTTCGGTGCTCAGCCTTCTTCACAGTCCAACTCTCACATCCATACATGATCACAGGAAAAACCATAGCCTTGACTAGACGGACCTTTGTTGGCAAAGTAATGTCTCTGCTTTTGAATATGCTATCTAGGTTGGTCATAACTTTTCTTCCAAGGAGTAAGCATCTTTTAATTTCATGGCTGCAATCACCATCTGCAGTGATTTTGGAGCCCCCCAAAATAGTGTGACACTGTTTCCACTGTTTCCCCATCTATTTCCCATGGAGTGATGGGACCGGATGCCATGATCTTCGTTTTCTGAATGTTGAGCTTTAAGCCAACTTTTTCACTCTCCTCTTTCACTTTCATCAAGAGGCTTTTTAGTTCCTCTTCACTTTCTGCCATAAGGATGGTGTCATCTGCATATCTGAGGTTATTGATAGTTCTCGTGGCAATCTTGATTCCAGCTTGGGCTTCTTCCAGCCCAGCGTTTCTCATGATACAAGTTAAATAAGCAGCATCTTACATCACCCTTAACCTTAGCCAAGGATCGGCACGGTGCAGAGCCCACCCTGAAGCACGCTTATCTTCTTTGTTTACCCTCTGTCTTTCCCGTTAGATCATAATTTCCACGAGGTGATCACCTTCTCTGTCCATGCCCCGCTGCATTCTCAGTATGTTCCAGGTTGCCGTATACTGAAGATGCTCAGTTAGTGACCGTTGAATGAAGGAAGGAAGGAATCCAGTGGTTATAACCTAGACCTGTAGGATCATTGCAACTGGAGCAGAACTGTCATTACATTTTAGATAGAAGACACTTTATGCCTTCCCTAAGGAGAGGTAGTAGACAACATGCCTTCGACTTGGGCTCCATTTCCCTCCTTCCCTCTCTCTCACCTTCCCTTATCTCTTTTCTTCCTCCCTCTCTCCCTTGCCCACTTCCCATTCTCCCTTCCTCCCTTCCTTTTCTTCCTTCCCTCCTCCATTCTTTCTTTCTTTCAATAATAAAAATAATAATATTCCCAAGTATCCCATGAAGTGTGAATAACATGACATTGTCTGGAGTTGTGTGGTGACGTACGTTGCTGCTAGGAAGTCACTTCTAGGAGACTTGGACTTTATTGAAAAGTTGTCACTGAACCAGAAGCGCCTGGCTATTAAGGATAAAGAAAGGCTGTTTCTGTGCACAGCTGAGGGCTTCTCCCACCCGGGGATCCTTGAAGACAAGGATGACAAAGAGGCTGGGAGCCCTGAAAGACAATCACAGAGGAAGGGCTGGGTGTTAGGCCCTAAGCACAGTGCGTCTTCCTATGTGTGTAATCAAGAGTGGTGGTGGAGAGCTAAGGAAGACTGTGTTTCTTATGTTGTGTTAGTCTTTGAAGTAGTTCTGTGCTTTGACTGGTGTGTTCTGTTTCTTCCATTAGGTTACTCCACCCGCACTTCTCCAGATGATTTTTTTTTTTTGAGTGTCATGCATTCAGTTCAGTTCAGTCGCTCAGTCATGTCCGACTCTGTGACCCCATGGACCGAAGCACACCAGGCCTCCCTGTCCTTCACCAACTCCCAGAGTTGGCTCAAACTACATGTCCATCAAGTTGGTGATGACATCCAACCAGCCCGTCCTCTTTCATCCCCTTCTCCTCCTGCCCTCAATCTTTCCCAGCATCAGAGTCTTTTCCAGTGAGTCAGTTCTTCCCATCAGGGGCCAAAGTATTGGCGTTTCAGCTTCAGCATCAGTACCTGCAATGAACACCCAGGACTGACCCCTTTATGATGGACTGGTTGGATCTCCTTGCAGTCCAAGGGACTCTCAAGAGTCTTCTCCAACACCATAGTTCAAAAGCATCAATTCTTCTGTGTTCAGCTTTCTTCACCGTCCAACTCTCACACCCATACATGACCACTGGAAAAACCATAGCCTTGACTAGATAGACCTTTGTTGGCAAAGTAATGTCTCTGCTTTTTAATAAGCTGTCTAGGTTTTTCATAGCTTTTCTTCCAAGGAGCAAGTGTCTTTTAATTTCAAGGCTGCAGTCACCATCTCCAGTGATTTTGGAGTCCAAGAAAATAAGGTCTATCACTGTTTCCATTGTTTCCCCATGTTTTTGCCATGAAGTGATGGGACTGGATGCCATGAACTTAGCTTTTTGAATTTTGAATTTTAAGCCAGCTTTTTCACTCTCCTCTTTCACTTTCAACAAGAGGCTTTTTAGCTCCTCCTCACTTTCTGCCATAAGGGTGGTGTCATCTGCATATCTGAGGTTATTGATATTTCTCCCAGCAATCTTGATTCCAGCTTGTGTTTCTTCCAGTCCAGCGTTTCTCATGATGTACTCTGCATAGAAGCTAAATAAGCAGGGTGACAATATACAGCCTTAACGTACTCCTTTTCCAATTTGGAACCAGTCTGTTGTTCCATGTCCAGTTCTAACTGTTGCTTCCTGACCTGCATACAGATTTCTCGGGAAGCAGGTCAGGTAGTCTGGTATTCCTATCTCTTGAAAAATTTTCCACATTTTGTTGTGATCCACACAGGCAAAACTTTGGCATAGTCAATAAAGCAGAAATAGATGTTTTTCTGGAATTCTCTTGCTTTTTCTATGATCCAACAGATGTTGGTAATTTGATCTCTGGTTCCTCTGCTTTTTCTAAATCTAGCTTGAACATCTGGAAGTTCACAGTTCGCATACTGTTGAAGCCTGGCTTAGGGAATTTTGAGGATTACTTTGCTAGCGTGTGAGATGAGTGCAGTTGTTCGTTGTGGTAAATTTATGAGATATTCAAAGTATATTAGGTATGGTCTCAGGCATCAGTGAGGTCAGTGTCTGACTTGGGAGATAAAACACAGCTTTATCTCCCAAGGTTTTGTTAGGAAAGCCAAAAATGTTTCCTTAACAACAAAGTCCAAAGTGAGACTGTCCCTTGAAAGAGATGTTATCGTAGTTGAGGATGGACAGACAATAAGAGTCAGGGAAGGCTTTGTGGTGGAGGTGAGCTGGCCCTGAAAGAAAGACTGCAAATCAATGATGATTGAATTAATTTAATGTTTTTGGAATCTCTAGATCCCAAGCTAACGGAAACAGTTTCTTTCTCCGGAGGTCAGAGTGTACCTAGAGAGGTAAACAGGAGGAGTACTGTGTTACAGAGGCAGCGATGCCCTTATATTCCAGCGCAGAGGATGCTCAGGCACAGCGCCATCACGTGTTCTGGAGTGAGAGGGTGGCCAGGGAAGCCTTTTTAGTTGATGTGCTGCTGGGCGAAGTAGCTCAGGATAAAATTATATGTCCTTTAAAGGTATGTAGAAGGCGGGCTTCCCTGGGGGCTCAGTGGTAAAGAATTGCCTGCCAATGCCTGGGACATGGGTTCAGTCCCTGGTCTAGGAAGATCCCACACGCTGCAGAGCAACTAAGCGCATGCGCTGCAACTACCGAGCCGGTGCTAAGCCGGAGCCGCGACTGCTGAGCCCACGTGCCCGAGGGCCCAGGCTCCGCGGCAGGAGGAGCCCCGGCAGTGAGACGCCCCAGCATCGCAGCTGGAGAGTCGCCCCCAGCCACGACTAGAGAACGCCCGCTCACAGAGACAGAGACCCAGAACCACCAAAATAAACAAATAAATGACCCTTTCAGAAATGGTACGGAAAGGGGAAGGGGTGGTGGGATAGCATGTAGCTTTTAACCACCTTCCATATTTTAAACAGAAAAGATGGAACGGAGTGAGCCGTAAGTCACTGAAAAATCCCTGAAAGGGGCGGAGAGGTGGGCTCTAGGCTCAGACTCCAGCAGAGACTCCACAACGCAGAACTGTCACCCGAGGAACCAGGTCGTTCAACTGAAAGGGTCAGGGGGAGCAGGGCGTCCCCAAACACAGAATGTTTGACTCCAGAACCGTAACTCAGGTGCTCGACTTCCAGCAGCAGAATGGAAGCCTCACGCTCAGGACACTTCCTTCCCCAGGTTACTGGACTTCAATTCATGTCTTAAGGGACTGCATTTGGTTGGTGGAAAGTAAATAATATCCTAGTTGCTAGGAAAGTCTAAAGCTGGTACGTAAAGACTCACCAGAGGGTGGTTGGAATAGGCCATGTACAGACCAAGTTGCCATATCCTGCACAAATGGAACACAACCGCAAAAGCCAGAGTACCTAGTGCATTACCCGTGTGTGTGTGTGTGTGTGTGTGTGTGTGAATTCTGAATTGTTGTTGTTTAGTTGCTAAGTCATGTCCGACTCTTTTCTTAGAGACTGTAGCCCACCACGTTCCTCTGTCCATGGAGTTTTCCAGGCAAAGACACTGGAGTGGGCTGCCATTCCCTTCTCCAGGGATCTTCCCCGCCCAGGGATGGAGCCCAGGCCTCCTGCACTGGCAGGAGGGTTCTTTACTGCTGTGCCACCAGGAAGCCCAATTATAAATTACAAATTGCATATTCTCCACGTGTTTGACTAGTGTGGGACAATTTCTGATCTGTAATTTGCAGTCCATTTAGACAGCCCACTTACCTGAGATCCCACCTACCAACTAAAGATCTTGTATGCCGCTACTAAGACCCAGCACAGCCCAATAAATAAATATTAAAAAAAGATAAAGTAGTGATTCTCTTCAAAACTAAGCAACAAACAAAGAAACTAGTGATGACCAAGAGTCCATAGGAAATTACTCAAATATGCCAAACGTACGTCACTTGAAGATAAGGCTTCTAAATGGCTAGGTTTATATAAGTGTTTTAGTGTATTTTGATTGTATGAAAGGATTTGATTCACTTTCTATGATGTCCTTCTTGAAGAAATGGTTTAGTCTGGATTGCATGGTGAATTGGTTACTTCTTTGCTGCAAAGGAACCACTCCAAACTTAATATACCAGTCATTTTATTTTCCCAGGCTTCTGTGGGTCAGCATTTAGGCTAGCTCAGCTGGGCAGTCTTTCTGCTGGTCTTGCTGGGGTCACTCGTGTGGCTTCAGACATCCGGGGCTTGACTGGGGCTGGGCTCGGGAGCCTCAGCTTGGCGTCAAGTTTGTGCTGCGTGGGGTGTTGCCCTAGCCCTGGCCTCTTCACAGGTCAGTCTTGGGGCAGCAAGAGAGGACAGGGGAATGGGGACCGCTGCCTGTGGCATCTTTGCAGACGTCCCGTGACCAGAGCAAGTCACATGTCCATGGAGGACAGAGGTCACTTAGAAGCACGGATAGGGGCGCCCTGGGGCAGGTCCCCCGGAGACACTGCACCACAGATGGTATTAACTGAGCGGCTTTCTGTCTCGTTGGGCGACAGTTCCCAAAGAGGAAGACGGCATTCATCCTGGCCTATTCTAGGTATTTGTCGATGACTTGAGAAGGAAAATGCAATATAATTATAATTTTGGCTGTGACATAAAATTCTGATGAATGAAATAAACCCTGGAGATCACTTTGTCAGTTTGGATCACTCCAAAACCAATAAAAGCACAATGTATCAGTGTTAAATGAAAAGTTTTGCGTGTGCCTTAGTAAAATAAATCATCGTCAGGCGTCATTGAGAGTCACGTGAAAACTGTACTTGGGGCTGTGCCTGGTGGTCCGGTGGTCAGGATGCTGTGCTTCCAGTGCAAGGATTGTGGGTCCCATCCCTGGTCAGGGACGTTAAGATCCCACATGCCCGTGTGGCACAGCCAGTAAAAGAAAGAAAGGAACAAAGAAAACGATATTTGACTCATATTTATGAGACTAAAATGATCAAGATGAATTAATAAAAATACAGTTCACAGGTAAAAGTAAAAATTAATGGGTGAATGTAACTCAGATGACCGTCGTATCTACTACTGTGGGCAAGAATCCCTTAGAAAAAATGGAGTAGCCATCATGGTCAACAAAAGAGTCTGAAATGCAGTACTTGGGTGCAATCTCTACTCCACATTCAAGGTCAGGGGGGTGGCCGTGAGGAGATACCCCTCATCCAAAGTAAGAGAAACCCAAGTAAGATGGTGTTGCGAGAGGACATCAGAGGGCAGGCAGACTGAAACCATACTCACAGAAAACTAGGTGATCTGATCACATGGACCATAGTCTTGTCTAACTCAATGAAACTAAGCCATGCCCGCAGGGCAACCCATGATGGGCGGGTCATGGTGGAGAGGTCTGACAGAATGTGGTCCACTGGAGAAGGGAATGGCAAACCACTTCAGTATCCTTGCCTTGAGAACCCCATGAACAGTATAAAAAGGCAAAAATATAGGATACTGAAAGATGAACTCCCCAGGTTGGTAGGTGCTCAATATGCTACTGGAGATCAGTGGAGAAATAACTCCAGAAAGAATGAAGGGATGGAGCCAAGGCAAAAACAAT
>SJXQ01011998.1:33509-150441 GCA_006408695.1 Aepyceros melampus | reverse complement strand
TTTTCCACTCTCCTCTTTCACAATCATCAAGAGTCTTTTTAGTTCCTCTTCACTTTCTGCCATAAGGGTGGTATCATCTGCATATGTGAGGTTATTGATATTTCTCCCGGCAATCTTGATTCCAGCTTCTGTTTCTTCCAGTCCAGTGTTTCTCATGATGTACTCTGCATAGAAGTTAAATAAACAGGGTGACAATATACAGCCTTGACGTACTCCTTTTCCTATTTGGAACCAGTCTGTTGTTCCATGTCCAGTTCTAACTGTTGCTTCCTGACCTGCATACAGATTTCTCAAGAGGCAGGTCAGGTGGTCTGGTATTCCCATCTCCTTCAGAATTTTCCAGTTTATTGTGATCCACACAGTCAAAGACTTTGGCATAGTCAATAAGGCAGAAATACATGTTTTTCTGGAACTCTCTTGCTTTTTCCATGATCCAGCATATGTTGACAATTTAATCTCTGGTTCCTCTGCCTTTTCTAAAACCAGCTTGAACATCAGGGAGTTCACAGTTCACATATTACTGAAGCCTGGCTTGGAGAATTTTGAGCATTACTTTACTAGCATGAGAGATGAATGTAATTGTGTGGTAGTTTGAGCATTCTTTGCCATTGCCTTTCTTTGGAATTGGAATGAAAACTGACCTTTTCCAGGCCTGTAGCCACTGCTGTTTTCCAAATTTGCTGGCATATTGAGTGCAGCCCTTTCACAGCATCATCTTTCAGGATTTGAAATAGCTCAACTGGAATTCCATCACCTCCACCAGCTTTGTTCATAGTGATGCTTTCTAAGGCCCACTTGACTTCACATTCCAGGATGTCTGGCTCTAGATGAGTGATCACACCATCATGATTATCCGGGTCATGAAGATCTTTTTTGTACAGTTCTTCCATGTATTTTTGCCACCTCTTCTTAATATCTTCTGCTTCTGTTAGGTCCAGACCATTTCTGTCCTTTATTGAGCCCATCTTTGCATGGAATGTTCCCTTGGTATCTCTAATTTTCTTGAAGAGATCTCTAGTCTTTCCCATTCTGCTGTTTTCCTCTATTTCTTTTCATTGATTGCTGAAGAAGGCTTTCTTATCTCTTCTTGCTATTCTCTGGAACTCTGCATTCAGATGCTTATATCCTTCCTTTTCTCCTTTGCTTTTCACCTCTCTTCTTTTCACAGCTATTTGTAAGGCCTCCCCAGACAGCCATTTTGCTTTTTTGCATTTCTTTTCCATGGGGATGTTCTTGATCCCTGTCTCCTGTACAATGTCACGAACCTCATTCCATAGTTCTTCAGGCACTCTATCTATCAGATCTAGGCCCTTAAATCTATTTTTCACTTCCACTGTATAATCATAAGGGATTTGATTTAGGTCATACCTGAGTGGTCTAGCTGTTTTCCCTACTTTCTTCAATTTAAGTCTGAATTTGGTGATAAGGAGTTCATGATCTGAGCCACAGTCAGCTCCTGGTCTTGTTTTTGTTGGCTGTATAGAGCTTCTCCACCTTTGGCTCAAAGAACACAATCAATCTGATTTCAGTGTTGACCATCTGGTGAAGTCCATGTGGAGAGTCTTCTCCTGTGTTGTTGGAAGATGGTGTTTGCTATGACCAGTGCGTTTTCTTGGCAAAACTCTATTAGGCTTTGCCCTGCTTCATTCCGCATTCCAAGGCCAAATTTGCCTGTTACTCCAGGTGTTTCTTGACTTCCTACTTTAGTATTCCAATCCCCTATAATGAAAAGGACATCTTTTTTGGGTGTTAGTTCTAAAAGGTCTTGTAGGTCTTCATAAAACCATTCAACTTCAGCTTCTTCAGCGTTACTGGTTGGGGCATAGACTTGGATAACTGTGATATTGAATGGTTTGCCTTGGAAATGAACAGAGATCATTCTGTCGTTTTTGAGATTGCGTCCAAGTACTGCATTTTGGACTCTTTTGTTGACCATGATGGCTACTCCATTTCTTCTGAGGGATTCCTGCCCGCAGTAGTAGATATATTGGTCATCTGAGTTAAATTCACCCATTCCCGTCCATTTTAGTTTGCTGATTCCTAGAATGTCGATGTTCACTCTTGCCATCTCTTGTTTGACCACTTCCAATTTGCCTTGATTCATGGACCTGACATTCCAGGTTCCTATGCAATATTGCTCTTTACAGCATCAGACCTTGCTATCACCAGTCACATCCACAGCTGGGTATCGTTTTTGCTTTGGCTCCATCCCTTCATTCTTTCTGGAGTTATTTCTCCACTGATCTCCAGTAGCATGTTGGACACCTACTGACCTGGGGAGTTCTTCTTTCAATATCCCATCATTTTGACTTTCCTAAAGCTGGAGAAAGCAGCCAGGCTGCTCAGACTATAAGGCGGGTCCCTTTCACTGCCCCAGAGATCCTTTACAGAGATTTATACCTAGCCACAGCTTCCTCCTGAAAGTTTATTTATTTTATTTTTTTTAATTAATTTTTATTTTTTAGTTTGTTTTACTTCACAATACTGTATTCGTTTTGCTCTACATTGACATGAATCAGCCACGAGTGTACATGAACTCCCAATCCCGACCCCCACCTCCCCACTCCCGACCCCCTCCTGAAAGTTTAATAGCACAGGTTTAGTTTATTTCTGTACTGTGGCCCTTTATATAGCCATAAACCATTGTAACAAGCTAAATTTTGTTGTCCTTTTGTACCAATTTTCACCTTCTACAAGGTTATTATTGCCTCTGTGGAGAATTTGTGCTTCAGCTTCTTCTTTCCCTCTGTCCATTCTCATGGTAAGTCTCTCTGTAGCTGAAAATATCTAAAGCCATGGGGAGGAGGAGCTCACCAATGCAGTCTATACGGACCACCCTCCTAAGGCCTAGGGCTGGATGGAGAGAGTGAAGAATGGACCCGGATGGTTGAACAGAAGATGTCAACACAGAAAATATGCCAGTAGCCATGAAATACATCTTCCATTTGGGATGGCTTAGAGAACAGGCAAAGTCAAAAGTCAGAGGAGATGTGTTCTAAAGAAGACAGAGCAGACAGGCAATCAGATTAATAAAAAGGAGCTTAACACAAAAGCCAAACTCACAGCAATGGCTGGATTATTTTGAGACCTAGTTCTTTTCCAATATTTAAAGCATGAATCCTTAATCTCATGCGAGGATTGACACTCTCCTGCTGCTGTCTTAGTGGGTTCTTAGTTCATTAAGCTTCTGCCAGGGATGTGGTCCAAAAGGATTGAGTACAACTTTTCATTTGATGAAAGGATTAATGAGACTTAAGATGTGATGTGGAAGAATTAAAACGTGTCTAATATCTAATAGACTTTCTGACATATCACATTATACTGCAACATTTCTTTGACCCAAATTTCTCAGCTATTTCCTGAAAGCTTCCACTTAATCCTTCCACGTTTCACTTGACTTCCCTTTAGATTTTACAAACAGTTACAAACATTCACGTTGGAAAATTATACCTGGTAAGTAATTCTCAAGCATTCACACATGAGACTTTTTTCTCTTATCACTAATTATTAGTAAACCCCACATTTTCATATTGTATAATAGTTTGTCATTTTTCTGTGGGTATTATTTTTATTCTTTGTCTTACAAGGTGGCTGTCTCTTAGCAAGTAAGTAAGGCTAGCTTATCAACCCACATTCAAATTTAAATCAGCCTTCTGCTGAGCAACTTTCAGGACCATCCACGAAGTGACTCATAAACACAAAACATTTGTGTACAGTGAACTATCTCTTCATTTTGTGGCACAAGTTATGCATTGTGGTGGTTTTTAGAAAAAGAGAAATTTGCAAAAATAGAGTAAGGGTGCACAATAATGAAAATCTATGGTTATAAAACAGAAAAGAAATATATTTCTCATAGGATTTTCATTTTGTTACCCTTTTAGATGGCACATAAGAGAAGTCTTCAAATATGCACAATTAGAAAGAATAAAGGGGAGACATAGTCATTCTTTTTCTGATAAAGCCCTGGAACAAACTGAGTTTTCTCAATTTATCTAATACTCTTTATAAAAGGCACAAAAATGAAACAAATGGTAATTTAAGAGAATAAATACTGATTCTGTTCTGCTTAAAATAAAATTACATATTCTCATGTAAAAGAAAAGATGTCAGAGCTAGCACAGAAGAATGAATTCATGTTATTAAGAATTCACAATTAAAATATTAAAATTCTGACATTATAAAAATGCTCATAAACCCACAACCATCATTTGATGTCAGGATGATATTATAGTCATTAAAAAATAATATTACCTAGAAATTCCATCTGAACAAAGAAATTTAGAAGAATTTTATTAAATAAAATCAACATTCCTAAAGATATTTGAAATCTACTTTGTAACTTTTGTGATTGTGAACTACAAACAAGAGCATTAAGTACAGATTTCAACTTGGTGAGGTACAATCACTTTTTATTTTGATCACATATTGAGTTCTGAAATTTGTAGGAAATACTAGCAAATTTATATTCAGATGAGCTTACTGTATAAGATATATTTTTTAGCAACATGACAACTCAATAGGCACTAAGTATGGTGAACTTAGCACTACCAATATGTTAATTCACCAATACATTCATCAGTAAAATATAGAATATTTTTATTTTTTTGTTTTTGCCTTCATAGTACAGTAGTATAATCAATGTTTAAATGAAAGTCTGAACCTATCTTTTAGATTTACTTTATCTGGCATTAGAAGCAATAATTCAGTAAAACAATTGATACAAATTTGGAAATATGTAATATAACTTCAAACTTACTAACATAAATGATAGTATAACAACAATAAATGGACAATTTAAAAGTATATTTTTTTCTATGCCATGTAAAATAGAAAATTCATCTACAGACCATTATGAAAAATTAACCATTTTCATTTGTCAAGGTTCTTTCCTTTCTAAGGTGTATGCATTAGCAATGAAATTCTCAAAATTTGTTAATGGAGGTATTTTTCTGTGAAAAAAATGTCTTTTTTTCTTTATAATGGAAAAAATGATATTTACTACTTCCCAGAATGTGACACTTGGCTTTATTATACTGCAAATATAGGAATAAGGATTTTATGATTTTAGGAGATGATTAAATTTTGTATAACAAAATTATCATTTTCAATATATTCCAGCAAAAACAGTTTTCACTATCTTCATACATATGTTGTCTTTCTAAGGAAACATATTTGAAATCTCAGGGTTCAAATATTCAGTTTACTCAGAAATATCTTTGCAAATCTTACCAAATTAATTTTTCCATGCCTGTTTTTAGTCCTCAATTCAGTTCAGTCACTCAGTTATGTCTGACTCTCTGCAACCCCATGGACTGCAGCATGCCAGACTTCCCTGTCCATCACCAACTCCCAGAGCTTGCTCAGACTTATGTCTGTTGAGTTGGTGATGGCATCCAACCATTTCATCCAACTTTTAGTCCTAGTAGTATACATTTGTTTGAAGTAACTACTCCTTTGCCTTAATTTGTAAATGAAGCAAATATAAAAGTTCTGCTATAAGAATATTTTAGTCACTTATAAGTAGAATACACTGAGACACAGGACATCCTGTCCACGGTTATTTATTCTACCTGTATGCTTAAGAATTAACATTTCATGCTTTCTTTTTCACTGCCACCTACATAATAGCTTGCTCTTCTTGGTCAAGTATATTCCTTACCTTCTTCACAGCCTTACTGAAGTCCTATCACTGTTCCTTAAACTTTTTCCAAAACCATCAGTTCGGTTCAGTTCAGTCGCTCAGTCGTGTCCAACTCTTTGCAACCCCATGAATCGCAGCACGCCAGGCCTCCCTGTCCATCACCAACTCCCGGAGTTCACTCACACTCACGTCCATAGAGTCAGCGATGCCATCCGCCATCTCATCCTCGGTCATCCCCTTCTCCTCCTGCCCCCAATCTCTGCCAGCATCAGAGTCTTTTCCAATGAGTCAACTCTTCGCATGAAGTGGCCAAAGTACTGGGGTTTCAGCTTCAGCATCATTCCCTCCAAAGAAATCCCAGGGCTGATCTCCTTCAGAATGGATGGGTTGGATCTCCTTGCAGTCCAAGGGACTCTCAAGAGTCTTCTCCAACACCACAGTTCAAAAGCATCAATTCTTCAGCACTCCGCTTTCTTCACAGTCCAACTCTCACATCCATACATGACCACAGGAAAAACCATAGCCTTGACTAGACGGACCTTTGTTGGCAAGGTGATGTCTCTGCTTTTCAATATGCTATCTAGGTTGGTCATAACTTTTCTTCCAAGGAGTAAGCGTTTTTTAATTTCCTGGCTGCAGTCACCATCTGCAGTGATTTTGGAGCCCAAAAAATAAAGTCTGACACTGTTTCCACTGTTTTCCCATCTATAGAATTGTGCAATTGCCTTCACAGTAAATAGCAATAGATATTGACCACTGTGGGCTTCCCAGGTGGTGCTAGTGGTAAAGAACCAGAATGCCAATGCAGAGATGCAGGTTCAATTCCTGGGCTGGGAAGATCCCCTGGAGGTAGGAATGGCAGCCCACTCCAAAATTCTTGCCTGGAGAATCCCATGGACAGAGGACCCTGATGGGCTACAGTCTATTCATCACAAAGAGTCAGACAAGACTGAAGCGACTTAGCACTCATGCATTGACCCCTGTGGAAGGTGGAATAATGGCCCCACAAAGAAGTCTGTGTCCTAATCTCTGCAATCTGTAAATATGTTACCTTAAAAAGCAAAAGAAAATTCAAGGTGCAGATGGAATTAAAGTTGCTAATCAGTAAATCTTAATGAGATTATACTTAATCACTTGAGTAGAGCCTTAAAAACAGAGGAGAAGACTAAAGAGTCAGTAGAGGTGTGATGATAACATGAAGAGGCAGGTGAGATTGAAGCTTGAGTGAGACTTGCTTGAAGTTGCATGCGAATGGTCTGTAGAAGCTGGGATGAGCCTTCAGCTGACAGTCAGCAATAAACAGGAATCTCAGTCTACAACAGTAAGATGTGGATTTTGCCAAAAACTTGCATGAGTCTAAACATGCATTCTCCCCTAAAGCCTCCAGAAAGGAATTGGCCCTATTACACCTTAGTTTTAGCCTGGTTGAGACCTGTTTTGAACTGACTTCCAGAATTATAAGATTAAAAAAATGTTTCTGTTGTTTTAAGCTTCTGTGTGTGCTAAGTTTCTTCAGTGGTGTCTGACTCTTTGTAGCCCTATAAACTGTAGCCTTGAGAGTCCCTTGGACTGCAAGGAGATCCAACCAGTCCATTCTGAAGGAGATCAACCCTGGGATTTCTTTGGAAGGAATGATGCTAAAGCTGAAGCTCCAGTACTTTGGCCACCTCATGCGAAGAGTTGACTCATTGGAAAAGACTCTGATGCTGGCAGAGATTGGGGGCAGGAGGAGAAGGGGACGACAGAGGATGAGATGGCTGGATGGCATCACGGACTCAATGGACGTGACTGTGAGTGAACTCCGGGAGTTGGTG
The DNA here is from genome assembly GCA_006408695.1 of Aepyceros melampus. Lineage (NCBI taxonomy): Eukaryota > Metazoa > Chordata > Mammalia > Artiodactyla > Bovidae > Aepyceros > Aepyceros melampus. The sequence continues at coordinate 142,986 of SJXQ01011998.1, read as the reverse complement.
ATGGACAGGGAGGCCTGGCGTGCTGTGATTCATGGGGTCGCAAAGAGTCGGACATGACTGAGCGACTGAACGGAACGGAAACTGTAGCCTGACAGACTCCTCTGTCCATGGGATTCTTTAGACAAGAATACTGGGGATCTTCCCAACCCAGGAATCGAATCCACATCTCCTGCATTGACAAGCAAGTTCTTTATCACTTGGGAAGCCCTGTTTTAAGTTTAGTTTTTGCTAATTTGTATGACAACAATAGAAAACTAATACAATCACATTCACGTCCAACTGTTGATATACTAATTAATTATTCTATCATCCATTAACTGTCTTATAGATATATAGAGTTGGTTCTGTTCCACTGTGACCAACTGAGTGAAGGGATTCAGCTCCTGTTCTCAGAATTATATTATTAGCATAGGAGCAAAGAGGAGAATACATTGATTAAAGAGTGAAAACAAGGGTGGAAACATCAACAAACAAGAGATTTTAATGAATTTTTGGAAGACAGAGAATGTGTACATGCTAAGTCACTTCAGTTGTGCCCGACTCTTGGGCAAACCTGTGGACTGTAGCCCAAGCTCAGTCCATGGATTCTCCAGGCAACAATCCCAGAGTGGGTTGTCTTGCTCTCCTCCAGGGGATCTTCCTTACCCAGGGATCGAACCCTTGTCTCTTATATCTCCTGCATTGGCAGGCAAGTTCTTTAACACTAGTGCCACCTGGGAAGATAGAGAATAGTTTGCAGCATATTTATGAGTAACCCGGACTGGAAGAATGTAGAGATCAAAACCTACACAAGAAAGTTGATAGGGAGAGTCAGTTCAGTTCAGTCACTCAGTCGTGTCTGACTCTTTGCAACCCCATGGACTGCAGCCTGCTAGGCCTCCCTGTCCATCACCAAGTCCCGGAGTTTGCTCCAACTCATGTCCATTGAGTCACTGATGCCATTCAACCATTTCATCCTCTGTCGTCCCCTTCTCCTCCCGCCTTCAATCATTCCCAGCATCAGGGTCTTTTCTAATGAGTCAGCCCGTTGCAACAGGTGGCCAAAGTATTGTTAGAAGAAGTACAGTTATTTCCTGCCAAGTGCCAGGAGACTTCAGAATCTGTATTGCACGGTTTTAAAATAGAGTGAGATGAAGATCAAGGTGATTATATGAAGCAAAGTCTAGAGATCAGCTGTGCAATTTTCCTCATCTGCATCTCTAGGTTAAAAACAAACGAGGTAGCCTGCCAGAGAAGGCTAAGGATCCAGAGTGGGGATTATCTACCAGAATGAGCCTTCTTCAGGCTGCAAGATGAGAGAGAAGAGGATGTCCTGTCTATTCCTTCCCTTCAGGTGAAGGTAATCACTAGATTTCCTTATATTTGCCAGGCAAATGTTATAAAGGTTGACAGTGTGAACCACAGACATGGCAGAGGGAACTGCTGAGAAAAGTGGAAGGAATTAATTTCCTCGTTTTATGCTAGTTAGATGTTTCATCTAAAGAAGCTGAAAGGAATGGGCTCTATTATACCTTAGTTTTAGCCTGAATGAGATCTAAGAAACAAGATTCAAGTATGCATATTATTTAAAACCACTGTGAGGTAACTTATCGTGGTAGGCAGTCTCTAAGTAGCCCACAATTATCCCTGCTTCCAGTATTCATGTCTTTGTGCCATCACCTCACCCTGAGTGTGGGCTCAGGTTATTGATTAACTTCTAGGAAACAGAACACAGCAGAAATGAGGGGATATCAATTTGAGATTAGGTGATTAAGAGAAGACTGAGACCTTAAGCCTGAGAGCTTCCTTGCATTGCGAACCAGGAAGGCCAGCAAGTGATCCTTTCCCTATTGGTGAGCCTTCAGATGAGACCAAAATCCTGGTTGGTAATTTGACTGCAATATCAGGAGAAGTCTTAAGTCAGAAGCACTGAGCTAAGTCACACCAGATTCCTCACCCAAGGGAACTGTGAGATAGTAAATGTTATTGTTACATTATTTATTACTATACACCTATTTCATGGGTAGTGTTTTATACAGCAGTAATGACTATACACATTTGTATACATTTTTACATGTAATACATATGTCATTTTTATTGACTTTGTAAATAGATTTTGCATATAAAAATTTAAATTTTTTATCCAAATATATCTCATAATTTTTCATAAATTAAAATTTTCCTATCTATAAATTAGACACAGAGTATGCTAGGTTTTTTTTTTTTTTGAAGGATAACTGCTCTGTAATATTGTGTTGGTTTCTGCCATACAGCAACATGAATATGCTAGGTTTTTTTTTTTGAAGGATAACTGCTCTGTAATATTGTGTTGGTTTCTGCCATACAGCAACATGAATCAGCCACAGGTATACCTATGTCCCCTCCCTCCTGAACCCCACTCCCACCCCTCTAGGTTGTCGCAGAGTACTGGGTTGAACTCCCTGTGTCACACAGCAAATTCCCACTATCTATTTTGCATATGGTAGTATATATGTTTCCAGGCTGTGCTCCAATTTGTCCCACCCTTTACTTCCCCCACTGTGTCCACATGTCTGTTATCTATGCCTGTTTTGTGTAAGGATGCTTTTTAAAATTTTACAGCTATAATTTTAATTCATGTGAAGTTTACTTTCTGGCTAGAGAGGTTCCAATTAGACTTTTCCTGTATGCCTAGTCAGTTTTACCAAAAAAATTATTAAATAATCCATCATTTTCCTACTTTTGTAAACAAATAAAAGAAATTTAATGAATTGTCATATGTAAGCGGATTTATCTCTGAAGGCTATTCTGTTCTACAGACCCACTCGCCTCTTCCTATACCAACAGCTTATGGATGTGATGATGCATGCTCTAGCTGCTTAGTAACAAAAGCTGTGACCCCATCTGAATAGCTTTTCATTTCTACTTTTATTGGCTATTAAACTACAATGTACAAAGAGCTCAAGATGAATAAGAAAAAGACACATCAATTTTTTAATTGACCAAAAAAATGTTATTTGCAAAAAAAAAAAAAAGCAAATTCAAATGACCAACAAACATAAAATTCTCCAGTATTTAGTAACAATCTATTAAATTAACAATGGCTTCCCTGGTGGCTCAGACAGTAAAGAATCACCTGCAGTGCCAGAGACATGGGTCTGATCCCTGGGTTGAGAAGATTCCCTGGAGGAGGGAACGGCTACCCACTCCAGTATTCTGGCCTAGAGAATTCCATGAACAGTGGAGCCTAGGGGGCTGCAGTTCATGAGGTTGCAAAGAGTCAAGCATGACTGAAGTGACTTAGCACACGCAAATTAACAATAAGATATATAACCTTACCCTAACTGGCAAAAATTTGAGAGTTCAAATTTCTATTTCCAATAAGAATGCAAGTAAAAGAATACTTACCTTAATGACAAGGGAGTGAAATTTGCATTGTTGCTATATAGACCTAATAGAAGAAGAAATTAAGAAGAGGTGGCAAAAATATACAAAAGAACTATACAAAAAGGATCTTAATGACCCAAATAACCATGATGGTGTGATCACTTACTAGAGCCAGACATCCTGGAATGAGAAGTCAAGTAGGCCTTAGGAAGCATCACTACGAACAAAGTTAGTGTAGGTGATAGAATTCCAGCTGAACTGGTTCAAATTTTAAAAGATGATGCTTTGAAAGTGCTGTACACAATATGCCAGCAAATTTGGAAAACTCAGTAGTGGCCTAAGGACTGGAAAAGATCAGTTTTCATTCCAATCTCAAAGAAAGGCAAGGCCAAAGAATGCTCAAACTACCACACAATTGCACTCATCTCACACACTAGTAAATAATGTTCAATATTCTCCAAGCCAGGCTTCGACAGTACATGAACTGAGAACTTCCAGATGTTCAAGCTGGATTTAGAAAAGGCAGAGGAACCAGAGATCAAATTGCCAACATCCACTGGATCATAGAAAAAGCAAGAGAATTCCAGGTAGACATCTACTTCTGCTTCACTAATTATTCTAAAGCCTTTGACTGTGGATCACAAGAAACTGTGGAAAATTCTTCAAGAGATGTGAATACCAGACCACCTTACCTGCTTCCTGAGAAATCTGTATCCAGATCAAGAAGCAATAGTTAGAACTGGACATGGAACAACAGATTGGTTCCAAATTGGGAAGCAGTATATTGTCACCCTGCTTATTTAACTTATATGCAAAGTATATCATGTGAAATGCCAGGCTGGATGAAGCACAAGCTGGAATCAAGATGTTGGGAGAAATATCAATAACCTCAGATATGCAGATGATACCACCCTCAAAGCAGAAAGTGAAGAACTGAAGAGCCTCTTAATGAAAATGAAAGAAGAGAGTGAAAAAACTGCCTTAAAACAATATTTAAAAAATGAAGATCATAGCATCCAGTCTTATCACTTCATGGCAAATAGATAAAGAAACAATGGGAACAGTGACAGACTTTATTTTCTTGGGCTCCAAAATCACTGAAGATGGTGACTGCAGCCATGACATTAAAAGATGCTTGCTCCTTGGAAGAAAAGCTATGACCAACCTATACAGCATGTTAACAGAGAAGAGATTACTTTGCCAACAAAGGTTCATATAGTCAAAGCTATGTTTTTTCCAGTAGTCATGTATGGATGTGAGAACTGGACCATAAAGAAAGCTGAGCACCAAAGAATTGATGCTTTTGAACTGTGGTATTGGAAGAGACTCTTGAGAAGTCCCTTGGACTACAAGGAGATCAAATCAGTCCGTCCTAAAGGAAATCAGTCCTGAATATTCATTGGAAGGACTGATGCTGGTGCTGAAGCTCCAATACTTTGGCCACCTGATTCGAAGAACTGACTCACTGGAAAAATGAGTCATAGGTCACACCTAGAAGTACCACTCCTGGCAATCTGTATCATAGAAATAAATAGCACTTAAGAATATTCATTTGTTTCAGTCACTGAGACATATCTGACTCTTTGCAATCCTATGGACTGCAGCCCACCAGGCTCCTCTCTGTCCATAGGTATTCCTGACAAGAATATTGGAGTGGGTTGTCATTTCCTCCTGCCGGGGATCTTCCCAATCCAGGTATCAAACTCACGTTTCCCATGTCCACTGCATTGCAGGTGAATTCTATATTGCTGAGCCACTGGGGATAAATAGTACCTAAGAATATTGCTATAGAATGTTTATTGTAGCAATGATCATTGTGGCACAAAGCTAAAAACATTTTTCATGCCCATTAGTAAAAGTATATTCAAGAAATCATAGTACATGTATATTATGAAATCTTCAACTATTTAAAAGGTGTCTCATTACTATACTAAATGATCAAGAAGAAGAAAATGCAGTAAAGTGTTAGTAACATGATCTCAATTTTGTAAAATAACTAATGAGCAAAAAAACTATGAGTATCATCTCTGCATGTAAAGTAAGATCATAAAAAATGACTGAGTCAACTGAAACCTTGCACATTGATTTAATAATCAGTAGAGAAAACTATGATTGTTCTGAACCCTTAACACATTTAGTCAATACTTTAGTTCTCTTAGTGTCGATTACACATATACATGCTAAGTTGCTTCAATAGTGTCCAACTCTGGTGACACTACAAACTATAGCCCATCAGGCTCCTCTGTCCATGAGATTCTCCAGGCAAGAATACTGGTGTGGATTGCCATGCCCTCCTCCAGGGGATCTTCCCAACCCAGGGACTGAACTCATGTCTCCCCAGGGACTGAACGCGTGTCTCTTATACTGGCAGGCGGGTTCTTTACCACTAGGGCCACTTGGGAAGCCCCAATTACATAGAATTAGGTATAAAAGTCTAGAGAAATTATCAAATGTAAAATAATATATTTATTACACTTTAAGTTCAAATGTTAGGATCATTAAGAATTAAATGATTTTATTTCACTATAAAAAACCTATTAAAACAAACTTACCAAGAATGATTGGAAGAGTACTGCCTTCTCCACTGGGTAACTCACTATAATGGACTAAGTCTCTTTTCTATGCCTTGGCAAACATTGCTCTCCTTCTCTGTGTTTGGCCACGCCATGCTTCTGGGCCAGTCTCAGCTCCTAGCCAGGGTTTGATCGCTGGCCGTGGTGGTGAAAGCCCAGGATCGTAATGGCTAGGCCACCAGGGACTCTTGTCACTCTTCTTTTAAAGACTGATTCAGCTTCTGATGTTTTATCCTTTCAATATTGCAAAATATCTCTAGAAATGCCTTAATGTGAAGTTTTCTTTTTTATTTGCGTCACTTCCTCGGGGACTCCATTCTCCCATCACAATCATTTTTTTTACTGATGTGGGTAAGTTCACCGTCACTCGGTCCCTCTGGTTGCGTAGCTGGACTCTCTCAAAGGGCAGTAGTGTCAGCATCCCCATGGCCAGTATTTTTATGTTCAGTTGGAGTTTCACTTTAGCATTGTGACTTTCCATTTTTTCTTGCACTTTCATCTTTGTTGTATATTTTCCTTTTTGATTATTAATTTTGCAAAATGTTACATAGTTTTACCATTGGGAGACAAGGAAACAATATATTACATGCTTTGCTGTCAACACACTGAATAAAAAATAGGCAGTGATCAGTCACTAACAGATTTTGAAAAAAGTGTCTGATTGGTCACGATCATAATGTATATTTGTTATTTACAAGGTGACTTGTAGACTAACAAGTTGGCAGTGAAGTTTGTACTTTATACGTGCATTCACAGTTAATATATTGTGGTAAATGAAATTCAAACCACATTCTTAGAAGACTGGTGTTACTTAACTGAGCTGTGGTCAGAAAAATCTGTTTAGGTAGTAACTGCACAAAATGAATATTTTCTATAGATTTACTCATTTTAACCATTTTAAGTGTGTGGTTCAGTAATGTTAAGTATGTCCACATTGTTGTACAATAGATTTCCATAAAATTTTCATCTTGCAAAACTGAAACTCTTCATCCATTGAGCAATGTGTATGTTTCACGTTATTATAAAATCATGTTATTGTTGTTATTCAGTCGCTTGGTCGTGTCCGACTCTTTGCAACTTCTTGGACTGCAGCATGCCAGGCTCCCCTGTCTTTAACTATCTCCCAGCGTTTACTCAAGCTCATGTTAACTGAATCGATGATGCCATCCAACCATCTCATCCTCTGTCACACCCTTCTCCTGCCTTCAACCTTTCCTAGCATGAGGATCTTTTCCAATGAGTCGGCTCTTTGGATCAGGTGGCCAAAGTATTGGAGCTTCAGTTTCAGCATCAGTCTTTCCAATGCAGATTCAAGGTTGATTTCCTTTAGGATGGACTGGTTTAGTATCCTTGTTGTTCAAGGAACTCTCAAGAGTCTTCTCTAGCACCACATGTAAAAACATCAAAAGGTTTAATTGGCTGTTTAATAGGCAGGAAAGCTATGACAAACCTAGACAGTGTGTCAAAAAGTAAAGATATCGCTTTGCCAGCAAAGGTCTGCATAGTCAAGGCTATGGTCTTTCCAATAATCATGTATGGATGTGAGAGCTGGACCATAAAGACGGCAGGGCACTGAAGAGTTGATGTTTTCAAACTGTGGTGCTGGAGAAGACTCTTTAGAGTCCCTTGGACAGAAAGGAGATCAAACCAGTCAAACCCAAAGGAAATCAGCCCTGAATATCATTGCAAGGACTGATCCTGAAGCTGAAGCTACAATACTTTGGCCAACTGATGTGAAAAGGCAACTCATAGGAAAAGACCCTGATGCTGGGAAAGCTTGAAGGCAGAAGGAGAAGAGAGCGACCAAGGGTGAGACGGATGGAGGGCATCACCGATTTAGTGGACATGAACGTGGGCAAACTTCAGGAGATGGGAGGATCAGGGAAGCCTGGCATGCTGCAGCAGTCCAGAGGGTTGCGAAGAGTCTGACACAACTTGGTGACTGAACCACAGCAACAAATACGTTTGAAATGGGAAATAAATGTGTTTCTGAGTTAAGAGAGGGAAAATTAGACAAAAAAAGAAAGAAAATACTGCATTAAGATAAAACATATACCATATTATCACATTTATGTATTTATGATAAATGTGTGCAAATATTTGTATATATATATGTAAATAAAAATAAAGGTAACATTAAACAGAAATAAAAGTTCAATTAGCAAACTTTGAGAGGAAAAGATAGCAGAAGAGGTAGGGATAAGCTAATTTTCTCATCTTTCATAATACAGTCAGTTGATACTGTTGAGTACTAATAAACTGAGAAAACAGGACATAAGTATAATATTCAGTATTACACAAGTAATAACCAAAAGAACTTGAAATAAAAACAGCTAAACGTAGTTATCTCTGCTAAATAGTACTAGGAGTAAAGAATGGGAGATTTTTGCTTTGTGCTTTATAATCTTCTATAAATTAGATTTTTTATTACCATATTTATTTTATTTGTATAACTTGAAAAATGGTAAACTTAGTACATATTCTCTGGGTGCTTACAATCAAGTTTCACACCACATAAGAATTAAAGTACTACATAGGGCAGTAATCATTCTACAGCATAATTATCTGTTTTGAAATATGCATATAATATAATCATTTTTTCTTAAGAAGTGAAGTTTAGTAGTAGCATTAATGAGGAGAGAGGAGGCCTGCACTAAAACTTCTGTGATCATTATGCAGACGGTAATGTCTAGCACCGTAAATACTAAGATGAATGAAGGTAAGTAAGAGGACAGCAGTAAGACCATTAACCTAAAATTTGAAACCAATTTAAATATTCTATGGTCAGCTCTACTATATAATGAAAAACCATGTCAGTTTCCTCCTTAAGTGAATCAAGGCACTTTAGCATTACTATTAGGCAGGCATAATAGAAAAATGGATCTTGATCTAAAAAGTTTTCTAAAACACGCTTGATGTTGAGTAATTTTAGAAGTCATTCATTTCCTTTAAAACTAGTAATATCTAAATTATGGCTTTAAAACTAATTGTGGGCAAATTTCTGACTTCCAGAGAATGTGTGAATATGCATAAATATGGCAGGGGGAGAGTGATTGAATTGCCAGAATTTATAAGTAAAAATGATAACCTTTTATAGATGTTAAATACCTTGGAGAGCACGATAGTGTGATAGCTGTGTTTGCTCTCCTGCTGCCTTTCTTAGAAGAGTGTGTTGGTATTTTTGGATAAAGCTAAAGGAAGGTGTCAGAGAAGGCAATGGCACCCCACTCCAGTACTCTTGCCTGGAAAATCCCATGGACAGAGGAGCCTGGTAGGCTGCAGTCCATGGGGTCACTAAGAGTCGGACACGACTGAGCGACTTCACTTTCACTTTCATGCATTGGAGAAGGAAATGGCAACCCACTCCAGTGTTCTTCCCTGAACAATCCCAGGGACTGGGGAGCCTGGTGGGCTGCCATCTATGGGGTCGCACAGAGTCGGACATGACTGAAGCGACTTAGCAGCAACAAAGGAAGGTGTGGACTTTTTATTTGCACATAATGTAAAGCTGTGGTTGGTAACAGGCATTCTTCTCTCTAAGTTTTGGTATTGAAAGATAACATATTAATGGGAGAAATTAGATTTTGTTTTTCAGGAGGAGCAGAAGATTCAATTACACTTTCTCAATACAAATTTTCAGAATGGATCATGTAAAGAGACAGAAAGAATGAAATAAATTAGCAAGCCACATGTAGGAAAATATCTGTTGTTCAGTCTTACACATGCATTTAAGGCAAGTAGACTATTTGCTTGATCCCAGCTATCTCCAAATCCATATGAAAATTCCTCTTGCAGCTATCTCCAGGACTTTTACAAAAGCATTGACTCCTCAGAGTTTAAGAGAGAGAGACAAAGAGAGGGTAAGATAGATTAGTCATTTATTTAACATTAGCATGATTTCTTCATGAAAATGTACAAAGGAGATTCCATGAATCAGTGTATACAAAATCTCTGTATTTTTAATTTATGTGCTTTATTTTGTAACCACACACTCAAACCTACTAATCACCTACCATGATTAAAATTTATTTTTACTTCTCAATTTAGTCCTCAAGATATAGTCCATATTAATGAAAATAAAACTGTGAAAAGAATTGAGTAATCAAACAGATAACTTTCAAAATGTTTAGCATTTAAGATGACTGGCAATTCACATTAGCGATTGGGCAGTTCACCTTGTTACTCTGTGTAACAAAAGCAAAATGTTGATTCTATCTTTATGCTTTTTTTTAACCAATTCTGTCTGCAATAAATTCCCAATTCAGCTCTTTCTAAGAACTAAACTTAATTCCTTTCTCTCTGAGTATGAAGAGCCTCTTTCTACGCTTCAGTAAACTTTCAATAATGCATGGGCCAAGGCGTAGTCAGTAAACCCACATATGGAAGAAAGGAAGCTCTAGAATATAGTTCAAAAGTTGAATGAGAAAAACAAAGAAATAAAATAGTCTGGATACCTGAATAGGTAATGTCAGGTAGAGGATGTATAAAAAGGATTCTTAGGATTGTTAGGAAAGTTACACTTGGTAAATGTTTAAAATTCCCTCTTGTTATCTCCGAATCTTCAGAAGAGCCTGGTCTATCACGGCAGACTGCCCATCTACACTGAGGGGAATTGAGAGAGGTCAAATCCTTACAGACAATGTGCATTGGTTTTGCTTATGAAAACCTGCCCTGGAGAAGAGCCCTGGTCTTCATACTGTAAACACACATTTCCTATCATTGTCTGTCCATTGGTCCTCTCAGTCATTCATGTGTGAGTTTTTCAGAAAAGAGGGTCCGCAAGACTCACTGTGCTGTGTATCTTTTATATAAAAATCCAAAAACTGTACCATAATCCCAACTTAATGATGACATTTTTTATACCCTTGGATGCACACTAGCATTAGAGAATGTAAAAGAAACTAATCTTTATTGAATGTTTATACTGTAATATTCATCTCATTTAATCTTTACACTTTGGATCAGAAAGATTAAAAAACTGCAAACAATCAAGATGACAAGTCAAGTCCCATGGGTTTTGTGTGGATATCTCAGTTTTGCCTGGTGAGGATACTGTTCCACCTCCTCTTGATTGGTGCAAGCATCCCAGTCTCCTTTTAGGAATCCCACAGCAATTCCTCATAATTTGAATGCACCTGCCCTCCTCATTCTCTCACTTGCGTGACTTCTACTCTGCCCCGTTGCATCCCCCCTCAACAAACCTAGGCATTTCACTCAGGTGTGACCAAGCAGAGCCCTCCCTAAACTTTATTTGCTTGAATTAGTGAAGACCAGCTAAACCATTTCAGCAGGAGAGAAAAGCAGATGTGAGAGATGTCAGGGAAAAAGAGAGGAGAGTCCCAGCTGACTTGATCTTGCACAGCATTCTCATGGCCGTGCAACCTGCACATCACACAGGATTGTGAACTTGGAAGGCCCTCCCACAGAAAGCTCAATGCTCTGATGTAGCCATCTTGAATATCTTATTAAATTTTAAACAAGGCATCTTGTTTTTTCATTATGCAAATTATATAACAAATCCCAAACTCTGGGTCTAGCTTCTGAGATCTAGTTCTTTTTATTATTATATTTTTCTGTTATTTAAAAAGACATGCCCTTTTCTGCTTAAGCTAGTTTGAGTTGAGAATTTGTGACTTGCAATGGAAACACTTGTGACAAGCATATCTTCAAAGCTGCACTTTCTATCAGTCTTCAGTCTTCAGGTGAAAACACCAACCCTTGATCATATGGAAGGATAAGTTATTCACTTATGAATGATTTATGCCACATTTAACACTAAATGCTGTTTTCCTGCCATCTGTCATGCTTTCAGCCAACTTCACAACATCAGTTAGATCGTCCATGGAATGAAAACTAATGTTAACAACTCCGAAAAATATGTATGTTGCATTTAAATAAAATGTAAATACTTAAAATAAAATATAAATTTAAAAAAAGCATATATGATACCTATATAGCAGGCAGCAAATGCATGCCAGAGAAAATTATAATATATACATACTTTAGAGTGATTTTCAGTTTATAAAATGTTTATATATACAACATATTGCTATAAGCAGCACTAAAATCTGTTTAGAAAATTCAGTTCAGTTCAGTTCAGTCGTTCACTAGTGTCCGACTCTTTGTGATCCCATGAACTGCAGCATGCCAGGCCTCACTGTCCATCACCGACTCCCAGAGTTTACTCAAACTTACGTCCATTGAGTCAGTGATGCCATCCAACCACCTCATCCTCTGTCATCCCCTTCTTCTCCCGCCTTCAGTCTTTCCCAGCATCAGGGTCTTTTCCAATGAGTCAGTTTTTCACATCAGGTGGCCAAAGTATTGGAGTTTCAGCTTCAGCTTCAGTCCTTCCAATGAATATTCAGGACTAATTTCCTTTAGAATGGACTGGTTGGATCTCCTTGCAGTCCAAGGGACTCTCAAGAGTCTTCTCCAATACCACAATTCAAAAGCATCAGTTCTTTGGCACTCAGCTTTCTTTAGAAAGTTAGGCTAAACTAAATGTACTGAATTTCAAAAAGCATTTGAGCAAATTAAGGACAGAGGTTACTAAAAGTATCAATAAATAGATTAAGACTGAACACTAAGGTTTAGCAAAGGTTTGGTGGAGGGCTAACATGTGTTTTCATAGCCTTGTGGTTTTATCTGTCAAAAATACAAGAATTAGGAAAGAAAATCTGGGCCTGAGTGTCCTGGGTGTCCATTCCCCTGAAGACTTTAACAGGGCCTCACGTACCCGGCTGTCTGTTCAGCCTCTTCCTGAATGCTCATTTCTTCCTTGGCCAGATAGTTTGTCCTTGGTCAGCACCACTTTTCAGGAAACGGGTGAAGTGCAGCTCTTCCTTGTCATGGTGTAAATGAAGAGAGGATGTTTTATTTTGTTTACAACAGTTCACTGCCTCCTGGTAGTAAGAAATGAAAATTAGGTTTAGGGAATCACATAACTGAGAGAGGTGAAAATAGAGTTAGAGCAATGGCAGGACCTTAAAATGAATTCAGGATTTAGTAACCATCTGAAAGACAACACCAGATGGTAAGTTTAGAGGTGTACAAATATAATGGGAAGAGGTCAGATGAATTTCGATAGCAATCGCAGGAGAACTGCGTGATTGTTTTCAGGAATAAAGAAGAGAAGAGAAACCATATGGTGATATAGTAATTAGGCTCCAGCATTTGCCTTTAAGAAAATAAAAATCTTGGAAACTTATTTATGAAGATGTAACCTGAGGTCAAGGAAAGGATTTATTGGAAAATAGAAGAGAGATGACATTAGGGTCTAAATTGCAGATCCTTGAGGAGATTTTACAGTAAAATTGAAACTAGAAAGATGAAAAAAGGAAAAATAGTCATTTAAACAACACAGAACTATGAATCAGGCTTTCTAATGATAGAAAGAGTAGAATAGTACTGAGAAATTGAAGAGAGATCCCAAAGAAATTATTTATAAAACTAACCCAAACCATTTGTCACTGAAGATAAACTGAGTGAATTTTCTGCTTATTAAAATGCAGATCTCTTCTTCATGTCCAGAAGGAAAAGCAAAGACAATGCAGAGAGAAGTCTCCACGAGTGTGGTGACCACCTAAACATATTAGGAGCTTGCTAAACTCCTTGCTAAAATCATTCCATTCTCCAGGTTAGGCAAAGTTTTCCCTTAAGTCAACAAAAGGTATATATTTCATGACTTCAGGGAAATAGTCTGAATGCTTTTCGGCTGCCTATTCTCCAGTCAAGGCAACCTGTAGGCCACGTTGGTTCATGGCAGTTTCTGCTTGACAGGTTTCCCCTCTTCTTCTTGAGAGGGATCAGGAGTTGTGGTAGCTGGAGGAGCTGGATTTTAAACCCGATTTTAAAGTAGGCAATCGATGACCTTTCAGAGCGCTCCATGGCCCCAGTCTGTAGGGTGTGGAGGTCAGTTCAGCCTTGCAGGAAAACAGGGCCTGAGGCAGGGCAGTGGTGTGGAGAGAATGGATTTGAGGTGTATTGAGGATTGACAGGATTTAGAGGCTGAATGTGAAAGGGTTCAGGTTTCTGCTTAGGTAACTGGGTCAGCCATGTTGCCGTCTGCTGAGGTGACTGAGCGAGAGGCAGATAGAAAGATGCTGATCTCACCTTTGTGTGTGTTGGATTTAAGTGTCTGTGGGATGATTTTTTTTTTTTCCTCTCCAGTTCTGACTGCCAGGCTTCTGATGAATATTTTTCTTGACAAAGATTAATGTACTCTTGATGTCAAAGTTATCAGTCCTTTAACCTAGGGAAAAACCCAACAGCTTTAATTAGTCTGATTCTCAGAGGAGCAAACATTCCTCTTTTTCATACTTTGGGCTGGTGCTGACTGTTCACCTTGTACCACCTGGACAAGGTGGGTATAAGTTGTCAAAGACAAGAAATGTCAAAAATAGCTCTCAGGATTTCTGCCTGGAATGCTGAAGAACTATGGTGGTACTGGCAGACATAAGCAATTGGGATGGAGATTGTGAGAGGTTCAGTTTTGTTAAATGTTTAAATTGGGAAAATACTAGAATTGTGATATCATAAAATGTCAGCCTGGATGGGACTTTCAAGGAGAAGGAAAAAAAACACTGGACATCTGATGTGTACCTAGGGCTTTGCTGGAACCCTTTCGTATGTGTGTGTGTGTGCCAAGTCGCTTCAGTAATGTCTGACCCTTTGCGACCCTATGGACTGGAGACATCCAAGCTCCTCTGTCCATGGAGACCACAGGCAAGAATCCTGGAGTGGATTGCCATGCTCGTATGTGTGTGTGCGTGCTAAGGACTTCCCTGGTGGCTCAGACGGTAAAGCGTCTGCCTGCAATGCGGAAGACCCGGGTTCGATTCCTGGGTTGGGAAGATCCTCTGGAGAAGGAAATGGCAATCCACTCCAGTACTCTTGCCTGGAAAATCCCATGGACAGAGGAGCCTGAGAGGCTACAGTCCATGGGGTCGCAAAGAGTCGGACACGACTGAGTGACTTCACTTGACTTCACTGTGCTAAGTCGCTTCAGTAATGTCTGACCCTTTGCGACCCTATGGACTGGAGACATCCAGGCTCCTCTGTCCATGGAGACTACAGGCAAGAATCCTGGAGTGGATTGCCATGCCTTCCTCCAGGGACTTCCTGACCCAGGGATCAGCGTCTTTTATGTTTCCTGCATTGACAGGCTGGACTTACCACTAACACCACCGGGGAAGCCCAGAAACCTTTCATATATGTTACTTCAATTAATCTTGAAAATATGCTTGTAAATTATTTCTCCTGTTTTGTAAATGGAAATAGAGATTCCCAGAGGATGAGTAAGTAGCTCAAGTCACCCAGTTAGTTATACAGTGAATTTTGTACAGCATTTAGAGGATGAGAAGTGAGCTAATATCACTGCTGGTATCTCACGCCTGGTGGCTCAGATGGTAAAGATTTGCCTGCAATACAGGATACCCGTGTTCCATCCCTGGGTTGAGAAGGTCCCCTGGAGAAGGAAACAGTTATACATTACAGTATTCTGGCCTGGAGAATTCCATGGATAGAGGAGCCTGTCTGTTGCAAAGAGTCACACAGGAGCAATTTCACTTTTTTTAAATCGCATGCCAAAGTATGAAAGCTGGCTCTTAGGTGGCAAAAAAAGTTCTCTTTTTATGTATAAAGCACTGATAAATAAATATAATAGATAGTGTATCCAAACTATTAAAAATTTACAAGGAGGCAATTAGGAGAATTGTCTACAAAGACTCTTTAAGGGTGTGATAGTATAAAAAACAAAACTGAGAAAAGCTGATTTAGATCACATGTTATTTAATAATTTTTTTACTCTATTTTTCCACATCCTTTTTTGTTTCACATGAAACCTTGTGTTGAAGAATTTCATGTACTATAAGTAAAAGCAGTGTTAAATATCCCTTGGAAGAGGGCCAAGAATCATTCCATTTCCTTTTCCCTCCCTGTCTGTAGTGGCCTTGGAAGGACAGATATGAAAGATTAGAGCTCTGAGCATCTTAGCTGGAATATCTGAAGAACAATTTAACCTCTTAATTTCACAGATAAGAAAACTGATATCTTGTATCATAGGATCATGAACTCCTCTAGTCATTTTGTTACTTGAAAGCCATGTAAAAAGTGGAACTGAACCAAATTTTCTACCTTGAGGCATACTACAGGATGAGATGTTACACCCAGCAAAGGTCAGGGAAATACTGTTTAGAGAGACATCGAGAGAAATAAGCAAGTAGAGACGTTTGAGAGGATACTCATCACAAGAAAAAAAAAATTTGTTTTGTAACTGTATAAGGTGACATGTCTTAAGTAGAATTATTGTGGAAACATTTCAAAATATGTACAAGTTATTCCCTGGCAGTCAGTGGTTAGTACTTTATATTCTCACTGCCAAGGGCCCAGGCTCAATCCTTGGTTGAAGAATTATGATCCCACAAGCTGAGAGGCACAGCCAAGGGGAAAAAAATATATATATATATATACACACACACACACACACACACATATGAACATCAGTTCGAGAGAAATAAGCAAGTAGAGACGTTTGAGAGGATCTCATCACAAGAAAAAAAAATTTTTTTTGTAACTGTATAAGGTGACATGTCTTAAGTAGAGTTATTGTGGAAACATTTCAAAATATGTACAAGTTATTCCCTGGAAGTCAGTGGTTAGGACTCTATATTCTCACTGCCAAGGACCCAGGCTCAATCCTTGGTTGAAGAATTATGATCCCACAAGCTGAGAGGCACAGCCAAGGAAAAAAAAAAAAAAAATATATATATATATATATACACACACACACATACACATATGAACATCAGTTCAGTTCAGTTGCTCAGCCATGTCCAACTCTTTATGACTCCATGAACTACAGCATGCCAGGCCTCCCTGCCCATCATCAACTCCCAGAGTTTACTCAAACTCTTGTCCATCAAGTCGGTGATGCCATCCAACCAACTCATCCTTTGTCATCCCCTTCTCCTTCTGCCTTCAATCTTCCCAACATCAGGGTCTTTTCTAAGGAGTCAGTTATTTGCATCAGGTGGCCAAAGTATTGGAGCTTCAGATTCAGCATCAGTTCTTCCAATGAATATTCAGGGTTGATTTCCTTTAGGGTTGACTGATTTGATCTCCTTGCAGTCTAAGGGACTCTCAAGAGCTTTCTCCAACACCACAGTTCAAAAACATGATTTCTTCAGCACTCAGTTTTCTTATGGTCCAACACTCACATCCATACGTGACTACTGGAAAAACCATAGCTTTGACTATACTGACCTTTGTCAGCAAAGTAACGTCACTGCTTTTCAATATGCTGTCTAGGTTGGTCATAGCTTTCCTTCAAGGAGTAAACGTCTTTTAATTTCATGGCTGCAGTTACCATCTGCAATGATTTTTAGAGCCCCCCAAAATAAAATCAGCCACTGTTTCCATTGTTTCCCCATCTATTTGCCATGAAGTGATGGGACCAGATGCCATGGTCTTCATTGTTTGAATGTTGAGTTTTGATCAGCTTTTTCACTCTCCTCTTTCACCTACATCAAGAGGCTCTTCAGTTCCTCTTCGTTTTCTGCCATAAGGGTGGTGTCATCCCCATACCTGAAGTTATTGATATTTCTCCTGGCAATCTTGATTCCAACTTGTGGTTCATCCAGTTTGGCACTTCACATAATGTACTCTGCATAGAAGTTAAATAAGCATGGTGACAATATACAGCCCTGACCTACTACTTTCCTAATTTGGAACCAATCCATTGTTCCATGTCTGGTTCTAACTGTTGCTTCTTGACCTGCATACAGATTGCTCAGGAGGCAGGTAAGGTGGTCTGATGTTCCCATCTCTTTCAGAATTTTCCACAGTTTCTTGTCATCCACACAGTCAAAGGCTTTGACGTAGTCAATGAAGCAGAAGTAGCTGTTTTTCTGGAACTCTCTTGCATTTTCTATGTCCACTGGATATTGGCAATTTGATCTCTGGTTCCTCCACCTTTTCTAAAACCAGCTTGAACATCTGGAAGTTCTTAGTTTGCATACTGTGGAAGCCTAGCTTGGAGAATTCTGAGCATTACCTTTGTAGCATGTGTGATGAGTATAACTGTGCCATAGTTTAAACATTTTTTGGCATTGCCTTTCTTTGAGATGGGAATAAAAACTGACCTTTTCCAGTCCTGTGGCCACTGCTGAGTTTTCCTAATTTGCTAGCATATTGAGTGCAGCACTTTCACAGCATCATCTTTTAGGATTTGAAATAGCTCAACTGGAATTCCATCACCTACACTAGCTTTGTTTGTATTGATGCTTTGTAAGTTCAACTGACTTCACACTCCAGGATGTCTGGCTCTAGGTGAGTGATCACACCATGGTGGTTATCTGGGTCATGAAGATCTTTTTTGTACAGTTCTTCTGTATATTCTTGCCATCTCTTCTTAAAATCTCCTGCTTCTGTTAGATCCATACCATTTCTGTCCTGTTTTGTGCCCATCGATGCATGAAATGTTCCCTTGATATCTATCTCTAATTTTCTTGAAGAGATCTCTAGTCTTTCCCATTCTATTGTGTTTCTCTATTTCTTGGCATCCATCACTTAGGAAGGCTTTCTTATCTCTCCTTGCTATTCGTTGGAGCTCTGCATTCAGATGGATATATCTTTTCTTTTTCCTTTGCCTTTTGCTTCTCTTCTTTTCTCAGCTATTTGTAAGGCCTCTCCAAACAACCATTTTGCCTTTTTCCATTTCTTTTTCTTGGGGATGGATTTGATCATCACCTCCTGTACAATGTTATGAACCTCTGTCCATAGTCCTTCAGGCACACTGTCTATCAGATCTAATCTCTTGAATCTATTTGTCACTTCCACTGTATAATCATAAAGGATTTGATTTAGGTCATGCCTGCATGGTCTGGGTCTGGGTCTAGTGGTTTTTCCTACTTTCTTCAATTTAAGTCTGAATTTTGCAATTAGGAGTTCATGGTCTGAGCCATAGTCAGCCCTAGTTCCTGTTTTTGCTGACTGTATAGAGCTTCTCCATCTCTAACTGCAAAGAATATAATCAATCTGATTTCAGTATTGACCATCTGGTCATGTCCATGTGAAGGGTCTTCTTTCGTGTTGTTGGAAGAGGGTGTTTGCTATGACCAGTATGTTCTCTTGGCAAAACTCTGTTAGCCTTGGCCTGCTTCATTTTGTACTTCTAGGCCAAACTTCCCTGTTACTCTTGGTACTCTTGACTTCCTAGGGAATTCCAGTTCCCTATGATGAAAAGGACATCTCTTTGGTGTTAGTTTGAGAAGGTTTTGTAAGTCATCATAGACCGTTCAACTTTGGCTTCTTCAGCATTACTGGTTGGGGCATAGATTGGGATTGTTGTGATATTGAGTGATTTGCCTTGGAAATGAACAGAGGTCATTCTGTCAGTTTTGAGATTGAACCCAAGAACTGCATTTCAGACTCTTCTGTTGACTACGATGGCTACTCCATTTCTTCTAAGGGATTCTTGCCCACAGAAGTAGATATAATGGTCATCCGAACTAAATTCACCCATTCTGGTCTCTTTTATTTCACTGATTCCTAAAATGTCGATGTTTACTCTTGCCATCTCCTGTTTGACCACTTCCAATTTGCCTTGATTCATGGACCTAACATTCCAGGTTCCTGTGCAATATTGTTCTTTACAGCATCGGACTTTACTTCCATCACCGGTCACATCAACAACTGGGCATTGCTTTTGCTTTGACTCCATCTCTTCATTCTTTTTGGAGTTATTTCTCCACTAATCTCTAATAGCATATTGGGCATCTACCAGCCTGAGGAGTTCATCTTTCAGTGTCCTATCTTTTTGTCTTTTCATACTGTTCATGGTGTTCTCAAGGCAAGAATACTGAAGTGGTTTGCCATTCCCTTCTCCAGTGGACCACATTTTGTCAGAACTCTCCACGATGACCCGTCTGTCTTGGTTGGCCCTACCTGGCATGGCTCTTAGTTTTATTGAGTTAGACAAAGATGTGATCCAAGTGATCAGTTTGGTTAGTTTTCTGTAATTTTGATTTCCATTCTTTCTGCCCTCTGGTAGATAAGGTCATATATACCTATATGTGTACAAATATAAAATAATTTTGTTGTATACTTAAAAGTAATACAATGTTACATGTCAACAACAACAACAACAACAAAAAACAATGATACTTTATCAATGGCAGCAAATGGAGAGGTGATCAAGGATTGAGATCTGACATAAAATTATCTGATCACATGTGGCTGTAGTTTCAGAGTAATGTGCAGCTAGAGCCTGATTTCACTGGAAATTGTAAATATTTCAGACATGTAGGCAAAAAAACCTAAGGATGCTAACTTTGCTAAGCATCGCAACTAATTATACAATATGCTTTCTGACAAGATAGAGACATCAATAGGTTAGTCACAGCAAATTAACAAAATCATTTTCAGTCTATTGTATTAGGATGAGCTCAGCTAAAGAATTAGAACCAATGCAAACAATGCATACAAAAGAATGCCTTTAGAAGAGACCCTAGTAAAGAAAGGCTTTATTAGATTTACATTAGATTTTATAGAATGCCCAGAATACAACAATTCATCTAAGATTAAAAAAAAGAGAAACATATATGGTGATGAGAAAGAGACATTAATGAAAGTAAAAGAATATATGAAAATCTCTGTAGGATACCATAGAATTCTAGCTAATTTTACATGTATTTTTAGCTTTGAGTGGTATAGTTACTATTTGTTATTGTTAGACAAATTATTATCCAAGTGACTCAACAAATTATATCTATGTGTTAGTAATTGTGTTTTAATATGAAGGTAAACTGCAATCTTATCATAGTCTTAATGATTTGTTAATTTCTTTTTGCTATTTATTTTAAATATTGCGAGTGTGATCTGGTAGTAACATTTAACACTTTCAACTGAACCTTGAAAGTGTTAGTCCCTCAGTCATGTCCAACTCTTTGCGACCTTGTGAACTGTGGCCCGCCAGACTCCTCTCTTCATGGAATTCTCCAGACAAGAATACTGGAGTGGGTTGTCATTCCTTTCTCCAAGGCATCTTCCCAACCCAGGGATTGAACACGAGTGTCCTGCATTGAAGGCAGAGTCTTTACTCTCTGAGCCACCAGGGAAACTCCAACTGAAACTTAGCCAAGTGTTAATATTAGTTAATGTAAGTTAGTTAATATTTAAGGAATGCTCCTGTTTCCTTTTAAACAGCTCTATCATCTACAAACTTGGGCAGATTATTTTTCTAATAACAACATCACAAGAAACTATTAAGCATGACAATAAACTATGCTAATTACATTCCCTATGAAAAATTTCTATTTGAACTTACAGCATAAGACCCTGGAGAAAACTTACAGAGCACAAATTACTTAAATATGTTTTAAGAAGAATAGATACCTTATAATAATTTTGCTTTTCATACCTTAAAATCAACTGTTCTCCACAATGATTCTTGACCGTGTTAAATAGATTATTTTTTTAAATGTTAAAGCCTCTGTGATTGTATAATATAGCAAAGGGAAGAGCTTGGTTGTATCATGAACATTTGTTCAAAGTTAATATTTTCTTCTTACTAGAATATTGCTCTCATTGAGGAAAACGAAATAACCTAATAAAACTAATTGTGATACACCAAGGGAGAAAAGAATTTATCGAGTCAGAAAATATTTTTCTATAAAGGGCCAGATAGCAAACATTTTAGATTTTTCAGGCCAGTGTATCTGTCCCAAGTATGCTACAGTTACAGAGCAAAAGCAGCTGTAGACAATACATAAAAAAATAGGCAAAGCTCTATTGCAATTACATTTTCTTTACAAAAAATAAGCAGCATATAAAAATTATAGTGAAGTGCCTCTTGACACACACTAGCATGGCTAAATTTAAAAAGTCAGGGAAAAATTTTTTTTCTGGCAAAGATGTGCAGAAATTGGAACCATCTCTGCTAATGGGAATGGATGATGGTGCAGCCATTTTGGAAAGGTCTGACATTTCCTTTAAACAGTTAGCATATGAGCCAGCAATACCCCTCCTGTGCATGTATCCAAGAGAAAGAGACACTTCAAGCCACACAAAAAGTCATACATGAATATTTTTAGTAGCATTATTCATAATAGTGAAAAGAAAGAAAAAATCCAAATGACCATCAATTGATGAGTGGATAAACAAAATATGTTATGTGCTATATCCATACAATGAAATATTATGTTGGCCAAAACATTCCCTTGGTTTTTTAAGTAAAAAGACATTTTACACTTTCACCAAAAATTTTATTGAACAATATACTCATTGTTTTGTTCCACTATCTTCTGCCATTTTTCAGGCAACTTCATAATTTCATCTTCCCCAAACTTTTTTTCCCCCAAATTTTTTATCTTTTTGAGGAAAGAATTATTCCAGGTGCCTTTTATAGTCTTCCGGGAATTGAAATTTTTTCCATTAAAAGAATTTTGTGAAGACTAAAATAAATGGAAATCTGAAGTTCCATTGTCTGGTGAATATGGCAGATGAACCAGAAATTCCCAGGCAAGCTGTCACAGTTTTTGGCTGGTCATCAAAGAAACATGTGGGCTTGTTTTACCCTGATGGAAGATTATGAGTTTTCAGTCAATGAGATAGTTTTCATGAGGAATTGTGATCAAGAAGGTGTTTTTTGCTTAACTTTTGTGGAACCCAAATATCAAAGTGATTATTAATAACATAATCAAGCTGGTGCAAATGATTTTCAACACTTGATTTGGATATCTTGAGTATGTTGGTTATCTCCTGTGTGGTATAGCATTGATTGTTCTCAATTAATGTCTCGTTTGATTATTATCAATTTCAATTGGTCTACCCAACTGTGGAGCATCATCCAGTGAGAAATCTCCAGCATGAAACTTTGCAAACCACTTTTGACATGTCGGATCACTAGTAGCACTTTCTCGATACATTGCACAATTTTTTGAGTGTGTTTTGGCTATGTTTCTACCTTTCTTGAAGTAATAAAGCACAATATGCTGACAATGTTGATTGCTTTCCTCCATTTTCACTGTTAAAATGGCTATACAGAAACTCACCAATTTTAATGTTTGTTTGATATTTTTAAATGCACACTGAGAAGACAGCCCTCACAACACAATCTAAAAAATTGTTTCTAATGAAGTTAAAGACAACTAAGTGCTGCTACAGCCATTTTATAGAAAAAACCGAATGAACATTTTGGCCAACCCATTGTTACTCAGTCCTTCAGGGATTCTTGGATGTTTGGGGAAAACTAGTAGTAAAAGTCAGGAATGCTACTACGCATTCTACATTGTATAGGATGGTTCCTCCCGTAACATCCAGCTCCAGAAGTTAATAGTGCTGAGTTGAGAAACCCTGTATAGACTCATGCATTATATATCAGTGATAATTCTGTGAATGTGATTTGACTTTTCTAACTTAACATTCTATTGTAGAAAATGGTAATAACATATGTGATACAGGGCTAGAAAAGACGCAAGGCAAAAAGCTGTGAAGAAAAATGGTAATAACATATGAACATTCTATTGTAAAACAGCAGCTATGTTAACCAAGACAGACAAACATTTGGAAAGCGTGGTAGAAGCCATGCCTTATATCCAGTCCCGGAGGCAGCACTGCTTTATCTTGCCATCAAGGATTTGGAAGGAAAGTGCAAAGTCATTGCTAATGGCCAGACAATTATTTGAATACCCTGTCATTAAGCACAAAATGCTACAGAATTTATGGATAGTGAGGCATTCCTCCACTGGAGTCAGGTGTTAAAGCAATGGTGAAAATGGTAATATTAAATTTCACTAGGTCTGAATTAGTGACTGTAGTTTAAGTGTTAGCTGCTCAGTTGTATCTGTGATCCCATGGATCTCGCCAGGCTCCTCTGTCCATGGAATTCTCCAGGCAAGAATACTGGAATGGTTGCCATTTCTTAATGGTTTGTGTTTTGATACACTGACCACTTGGAAAGAATTCCTGGCAAAGAGTAGAATTTGTAATTTAACTGAAAGAGCCAAATGTAGTGATTTTCCTTGTTTGCTCTGTACTAATTTAAGAGAGAGAATGCATGTGAGAGGTGAGAATAGAAAAAAGTGGGAAGGCAGGTGGAGAAGGATATATGTTTGATTACTAAAAATTAAAACAAATTTAACATCATCCTAAAAGGGAATTACTTCACTTTTCCTTACATGAACTTAAGGAAAAATGAAATAATTACTTTATTTTAATTAATAATTATTTTAATTAAAATGAACTTACTTCCTTACATGTTAGCTCAATGCCAACAAATTAAAATTTTCTGAAGAAATTGAGTTAAGGGAGCTATATCTAAAGTTCCTTTATTTCTGTCAGTTTATGTATTGTGTTAAAGATTTGATATTAAAAAAAACTTATTTTCACACCAAAAAACCCCTTAATATGAAACATTTCCAATAAATAGGAAATTACCAAAAAATAGATATAAATATTCCCACTTACTGAGATTAAATATGTGTTACCATTCTGCTAGATTTACTGTGGATCTTTCCCTTTTTTTAAAGCTGTAATTCTCATAATATTTTAATTCTGTTCTGAAATTGGTCTACAAATATCTCTACATAACACCAAAGTCAGTGATTCAATAAATAAGAGGAATGTACCGATTGCTTTGCCAGAAAAATAAGCCTTATACACTTATATCTATTTATGATATTTGTGGAATGTTTCCCAAGGCTCATGAAACTAAAGTGTGTGCACACCACATACACACACACCACTATGTTAAAATCAAAAGGATTTATAGTATCAAACTAAATACTATGTAAAATTTATAGCCAGATACACAAAATATGAATTTGACTCATGACTACACTGTGGATCATGGGTACCATACCTCATAAGTATGTGTTCCAGTTAAGAAGAGGGAAATAAGTGCTTGGGTGGATTTTAAGTGAACACTAGTCATCACCACCATCACAAGAAATTAATTTAATTACAGTATGCAAAGAGTTAACATACATGTGGATATTAAATTCACCCTACAATAAAACTTTAATATCTGCAAAAAGACATTTGAATGTATGGTTTATAAAACCACTAGCTGCCACAGATTTTCAGTAGATGGTGCGAAGGACAATCAGGTTTTTATACCACCATCAGGGAAATGGTCTTGGTGTGTCTCCTATGTATCAAGGAATAGCAAAGCACAGAATTCAATATGCTGGACAAGGTTTGTTTATTCCAGGATCTTTTCCTTTTAATAGATAAAAACATTTACAGAAACTTTAGCAATAACATTTCAGCTTAGTTCCTTCCTTATTCTTCCTTTCTTCTTTGGAACTAGATGACATCAGTGTGTTTATTTCCCTCATGTTTTTGCAGTGTTATCACATATACACATTACATTTATATATATTATGCTATATAAACAAATATATATATAAATATATATAGACAATTTATTTTTGAGACTTATCCATGTGTAGGTCTAGTTATTTGTTTCAAATGCAGTGTACAAGTCTGCATAACAAGCCTCTCTCTATCTTATTCTCTCCCTGACTGCAGGATATTTAAATGCTTTACCATTTTAGTTCTTACAAAGGTTCAGGAAATATATTTGCACAACATCTTTGAGCGTCTCCAGGGAGACATGAGACATGGAATTGCTGGGTCATAAGTACATGCACCTTTACCATTTCCAAGTTGCTGCCTAAACTGGCTTTACCAGTTTTGCACTATCATCTATGCAGAAATCCCTACACAGGTGAAAACTTGGTGACATGGAACTTCGTCATTTTGCCAGTCTGATGAGGGTAAAATGGTATCTCATAGAACTATCATAAAAAAATTATTGAATGGAAATGATCCATCTTTTCCCTCAACTTTTCACGACTTGCTTATACAATCATTAAGAGTGAACCCTCATAAGAATTGCATTACTAATTGTTTGGACGTTTAGACAGAACAGAAATTATAAAGCCAAGAAACACATTCCTCAATTCCAATCTTCTCCAGTTCTGCTTTTTTGCTTCATTCAACTTTGTTCCAGTCCTGGGCATGGAAGCTGGCACAAGGTAGCGCTTCCAAAATTGCTGACTTGGGGGTTTATCATATACTTCTTGTTGGGGCATCAGAATGAGGGGCAGTGCATGCTGTTGTGGTGTTTAAGTAATAAACATATATAAAGTGTACTTTAAAAATGTGAAGTTTATTAATAGACAAAGATATTTTCATAGGTGCATTATAGTTGCAAAGAATTTCCATGAGAAAAATGTAAAGGTGCTTTATATAAAGCTTGAAAATCAATTATAATAATAGTTCCTGCTTATTTATATTTAGTACCTTCTCTATGCCCAGGACCTGAGGTGGGCCTTGGTGTTTTTGAAAGCTGGCCTGACATTCACAGATAGGCCTTATTGTTCTTCTCATGGACATAACCAGTCTTACAGAATAAGGTTGGTGGCAAGTCACTACTAAACTTTCCGAGACTATCAGTGACTGTCTTCCTTTGTCAGTTACGGCTTTAGCCTCATTCTTTAGCCTGCCATCCAACCAAATAAGATTTACTAAGTTACCCAGTCTTCAAACAGTCCCCAATCCCTGACAGCACTGAAATTTAGAGTAACCCTTCTCATTCTGCTTCTGAAGAGTCTTCCACAATCACCTAACCAAAGTCCAAATCCTTTCAGGCCTTTCTAGCACCTCTTACTGAGAAACCCCATCCCAAAGTGAATGTTCTCATTCTCTATGAGTAATAAAACTCCACTGGTTCAACTACATGCACTCCTCCTTCCTGGTAGTCTTTGCTGGGAGGGGCTTTCACAGACATTTCTAAGAACTTTACATATGCTATCTCATTTAAGTCTGCAAAGAATTTCCATGAGAAAAATGTAAAGGTGCTTTATATAAAGCTTGAAAATCAATTATAATAATAGTTCCTGTTTATTTATTTATATTTAGTACCTTCTCTATGCCCAGGACCTGAGGTGGGCCTTGGTGTTTTTGAAAGCTGGTCTGACATTCAGATAGGCCTTATTGTTCTTCTCATGGACATAACCAGTCTTACAGAATAAGATTGGTGGCAAGTCACTACTAAACTTTCCGAGACTATCAGTGACTGTCTTCCTTTGTCATTTATGGCTTTAGCCTCATTCTTTAGCCTGCCATCCAACCAAATAAGATTTACTAAGTTACCCAATCTTCAAACAGTCCCCAATCCCTGACAGCACTGCAATTTAGAGTAACCCTTCTCATTCTGCTTCTGAAGAGTCTTCCACAATCACCTAACCGAAGTCCAAATCCTTTCAGGCCTTTCTAGCACCTCTTACTGAGAAACCCCATCCCAAAGTGCATGTTCTCATTCTCTATGAGTAATAAAACTCCACTGGTTCAACTACATGCATTCCTCCTTCCTGGTAGTCTTTGCTGGGAGGGGCTTTCACAGACATTTCTAAGAACTTTACATATGCTATCTCATTTAAGTGAATTGTGGTGCTGGAGAACACCCTTGAGAGTCCCTTGGACTGCAAGGAGAGCCAACCAGTCCATCCTAAAGGAGAGCAGTCCTGAGTGTTCATTGGAAGGACTGATGTTGAAGCTGAAACTCCAATACTTTGGCCACCTAATGTGAAGAGCTGACTCATTTGAAAAGACCCTGATGCTGGGAAAGATTGAAGGCATAAGAAGGGGACGAGAGAGGATGAGATGGTTGGATGGCTTCAGAGACTCAACGGACATGAGCTTGGGTAAACTCTGGTAGTTGCTGATGGACAGGGAGGCCTGGTGTGCTGTGGTCTATGGGTCACAAAGAGTTGGACATGGCTGAGTGACTGAAGTGATGGGCAGGGAAGCCTGGCGTGCTGCGATTCATGGGGTTGCAACGAGTCGGACACAACTGAGCTGAACTGGAGTGACTGAAGTGAATTGAACCATTTTTCTAGATTCTACGTATATGCATTAATATACAATGTTTGTTTTCCTCTTCCTCACTTACATCACTGTTTAAGAGAAGAGAGAAGTCACTCTGTCATGTCTGACTCTTTGTGAACCCATGGACTGTAGCCCACCAGGCTCCTCGGTCCACGGGATTTTCCAGGCATGAATATGGAGTGGGTTGCCACCTGAGTCTCCCGCATTGTCCGTCCAAGCTACCAGGGAAGCCTGGTATATCACTTTGACAAACTCTAAATCCATCCACATCCCTACGAATAACCCAATTTCATTTCTTTTTAAGGCTGAGTAATATCCCATTGTACACATGTACTACATTTTCTTTATCCATTCATCAGTAGATGGACATCTAGGTTGTTCCGATGTTCTGACTATGATTCCTCTAGGCCTTGCCCCTGCCTGGAACGTCTTTTTGCTGAAAGTCACGCCACTCTTTTCTGTCCTAAGAAAGTCTTTGCATCCTTCCTTTCTTCTTTCCAAATCCTCTCCTTCAGATTTAATACATTTTTCTTATTCTCAAGAACTTTTAAATTAACTGCTATAACATTTATGTTATTTCACGTGTGTAAGGATTTGTGAAGCACATTATTAGACTGTGAGCTCCTCCAGGAAGCGCTGTCTGGTTTTTGGTGGCTGCCTCTGCCACTCTTGAGCGGGCTCCCAGCTCTCAGCAGGTCTCAGTCTGTGGAGAAAGCGTCCTCCGGGGCGTCCAGGGCGCTGCGGTCCTCTCCTGCTTACCGGCCCTTCAAGCACAGATCCCAGAGGAACTACTTTTCCCAGTGGCCGTCACACCGGGACCTCCCAAGGCGCGCGGAAACGGGAAGCAGATGATTTCGCATCCAAGTTCTGCTCACGTGGCTTCGCTGGGCGGGTCTCGCCTGCCTCCCAGGTCAGCCGGAACCCATTCTCCAAATTCCGAACACACCCAGACTGTCCAGCTCTCAGCAGGTGCTCAGTCTGTGGAGAAAGCGTCCTCCGGGGCGTCCAGGGCGCTGCGGTCCTCTCCTGCTTACCGGCCCTTCAAGCACAGATCCCAGAGGAACTACTTTTCCCAGTGGCCGTCACACCGGGACCTCCCAAGGCGCGCGGAAACGGGAAGCAGATGATTTCGCATCCAAGTTCTGCTCACGTGGCTTCGCTGGGCGGGTCCCGCCTGCCTCCCAGGTCAGCCGGAACCCATTCTCCAAATTCCGAACACACCCAGACT
This sequence comes from Aepyceros melampus, assembly GCA_006408695.1. Taxonomy (NCBI): domain Eukaryota; kingdom Metazoa; phylum Chordata; class Mammalia; order Artiodactyla; family Bovidae; genus Aepyceros; species Aepyceros melampus. The sequence goes on along the minus strand of SJXQ01011998.1, from coordinate 113,943 downwards.
GATCGCTTTCCGGTACGCTTCCCACATTTCCAAGGCCGCCCGCATCCGTGCTCTTCAACTTGGGCCGCCTGGGCCGCCAGAGGCTCCAGCGGCGCGGAGAACGGCGGACCCACCAATCACGCTTCTTCTTGCCCGCAAGGGGCGGTGCCCAGGATGCGTCACTCCGAGTGCAGCTCCGGATTGGCTAGGCCCGGACCCGACGGCTGCCCCGGATTGGCTGGGCCCGGATGCTCGTCGGCGGCGGGACTTTTCGGATGCGTCGGCGGCGGCCGGGAGGCAGCGGTTGGACTGGTCCCGGCAAGCGCGGTTGGCAGGACTGGGGACGCGCGCGCCGCGGACGCCGGGCTCCCGCCCGTGGCTTGCAGAGCTGCGGCCTTCTCCTCCCTCGCCTTCCCGGAGCCGCGGAAGCATGGACCGGCACCGGCCGCGGCTGCGTGCCCCGGCGCAGCGCTCGGCCGTCGGGGCCGCCTACCCCGCCTCCTCCCCGGGCCGCAGCCGCCGGGACAGCGAAGCGCCGCGCAGGAAGGGCCTGCAGCGCCCTCCGCCGCCCCGCGGACCCGCGGCGCCTGCGGAGAAGCGCCCCAAGTTTGTAAGTTGGGCCTTGGTCCGGGCGGGCTGCGACCCGGTGACGGGTCCCTCGGTTTCCCTCAGCTCCGGCCTGGCCGACAGCGTGGGCGGGTTCCCTGGGCGGAGCCGTGAGCTAAGCTTTGTTCTAGATCGTCAGAGTTGCAGTCTCCTCACGGGTTATGACGGCTGGCCGAGTTCTATTTGGATCCTTTGACAAACACCTGATCACTGCCCCAACTTCCTAAGGCTGTCGTCAGAAGCAGCTTCAAACGTATAAGTCCTCATGTCTCTCGTGCACTTTGCATTTTTAAGTTAAACTTTTCCTTTTTCCCATGGCATCTGAGAGTATGAGATATATCGAAGTGATCTTGAGGTGATAGGATTGCTTTTTCTGCTTCATATTTTAATTCCCAAGAAGTTTTTAAAAGTGGATTCAGTTCAGTTCAGTCGCTCAGTTGTGTTCGACTCTTTGCGACTCCATGAATCGCAGCACGCCAGGCCTCCCCGTCCATCACCAACTCCCGGAGTTCACTCAAACTCACGTCCGTCGAGTCGGTGATGCCATCCAGCCATCTCATCCTCTGTCTTCCCCTTTTCCTCCTGCCCCCAGTCCCTCCCAGCATCACAGTCTTTTCCAATGAGTCAACTCTTTATAACTTTACAAATTGAAACGGCTTGTTTTAAAACTTGGCTGGTCATGAAGTCACCGCTAAAGAATGTTTTGTTTAGTTTGGAAAGAAGTCTGAGTATTTGAAACCTGCTATTCCACTTGCTTCTGTTATTCACTTTAACGGTCATCACTCAAACTCACGTCCGTCGAGTCGGTGATGCCATCCAGCCATCTCATCCTCTGTCTTCCCCTTTTCCTCCTGCCCCCAGTCCCTCCCAGCATCACAGTCTTTTCCAATGAGTCAACTCTTTATAACTTTACAAATTGAAACGGCTTGTTTTAAAACTTGGCTGGTCATGAAGTCACCGCTAAAGAATGTTTTGTTTAGTTTGGAAAGAAGTCTGAGTATTTGAAACCTGCTATTCCACTTGCTTCTGTTACTCACTTTAACGGTCAAAGAAGTGTCCTGATTAGCGCCTTGTAAATCTTTGTATTGGCACTAACTAGTGAAAGAACAGACAGAGAAGATTGTTTTGTTGTCTGTGTGTAAATAAATCACAAGCAAATTACATAGAGGGCTGATAAATTTGGAATGAGAATTGAAAATTTAATAACCCTCCCTTTTACTTAAGGAATACGGAAAAACATTTTAGTCATAGGTCAAAGTTTAGAGTACAGCTTGTTCCTTCTGTGAACAAATGAAAGTTGTTAGAGATAAGAGTCAAGATACACAAGGGATGAAGGCTTGTGGAGGAGGAGTGAGTAGCTACATATAACAGTGAAAAATGATATGTGAATAAAACAGAGCAGAGTCTGAGATGTATCAGAATACGAAAATGAAGGACAACATGGATTAATGATGCAGAATTAAGTATCAAGATGGCCATTAGTTCAGTTCATTTGCTCAGTCGTGTCGGACTCTTTGCGACCCCATGAATCGCAGCACGCCAGGCCTCCTTGTCCATCATCATCTCCCGGAGTTCACTCAAACTCAACGTCCATTGAGTCAGGGATGCCATCCAGCCTCGGTCGTCCCCTTTTCCTCCTGCCCCCAATCCCTCCCAGCATCAGAGTCTTTTCCATTGAGTCAACTCTTCGCATGAGGTGGCCAAAGTACAGCCATAGGAATGGTGAAATTTTACAAAGGGGATCAACTATGTTGTTGATTGTTATCTTGACAGGGCTGAGGAATAAATAAGGTAGAGTTAGATTGGCAGTGAAAGATTCTCTCCCATATGGGAAGAGTCCACTGGGCAATGACTTTTCTTCTTTTCACTCTCTGGGTTAATGTCATCACTACAGTTTGTCTCTGACTCTTGTGCTCCAGAATGTATGAGGTGTCATTTTTTGTGACTCCTTCCAGCAAGGAGGTCATGAAAGTAGAACCTAAAATAATATTTATTAATAGATATAGTTTCCTTGAAGGATATATCAGGTGATGTGAGTTCTAGGTTCTGTGCTGTTTTTCACTTATTGGTATGTTGTAAAGATGAAAAAATGTCTAAAAGACACACACTTTTAAGCACTCAGTCTAATAAATACATTTAAAATACTATGTGTGTTTTTAGATTGGTAGAAGTCTGATTTGAATCATGAATTTAAATTAATTTAGAAATAATTTGGATTCTTTGTAATCTCATAAACTAATTTAGATTCTTGCTTACATGGTAATTTCTTGGTATTTTCTATTTCACTAATTCTGTCATCAGCTGTGTCTAATCTATTTAACTTATTCTGAATATTTGAGTTATCAATTATCTTTTATTTGTATAGGGTCCATTTGCTTTCTTTTTCAAATCTGCCTCTTTACTGTATTCTTTATATTGCTGTTTCTTATTCCTTTGTTCCTTTAGAACTGCTTACTTTACTCTTTTTCTTCTATATTTGGCATTTATGATATGTGCACCTTTGGACTGTGTACACTGACCTGCACCCATGGTAGGATGGTCTCTCCCTCTGTGCTTGTTAAATTTTGTATTGAAAATTTCAGTGCTTAATCTTAACCTGTCTTCTAGGAGGCCTAACTGAGGAGAGTTTTCTTTGGGCATGATCTGAGTCTGTTTCTACCAGGAGCCTGAAAGCGCCATCTCTCTGTTGGATTGGACTCTTAGAGGGCCTGGAGTTCCAGGGTCAACTCTAACTCTCTAGCCTAGGCTCAATATCCCAGTATCAAGGTTACCTTCTGAGCAGGCGTTCCCAGCCTGCCTGCTTCTTGCTGTTCTTAGTCCCACTTCAGTGACACTTGCTAATAGGTTGGAGGGTGATTTTGGACACCACCCCTGCCTCATGAGATCTCAGCAGTGCCCCAAATAGTGATTGTTCTGTCGTTCAGTCTGCTGTACTGCTGGACCTCAAGCCCGTTTTTTGCTTTCTCTTGATTTGGGATGAAATGATGCTAGCTAGTCTGAATGTCTCCAGGTCACATAGTCATTAGGTCACCTGGTTGCTTTTGACTGTAACAAGTCATGCAGGTTGGTGATAATGCACGTGACTGGTGTATGCAAGCCACAGAGCTGCAAGCTTGTGTGGAACTGCGGGTAAACTGGCCACTGGCTCCTTAGTGTAAGAAGGTGGGAGCTCTGTTCCCCACTGATTTTCTGTTGTACTTTGAACAACAGTACAAAAGCAGATGAATAGATAAAGCAGATGAATCCTTGTTTTCTGCTACTTGTATAGTTGTGGGCCTCTAATTTTGAATTGTGTGTAAACATCTGTAACATAGACTTTCTCCCCATAGATATGTGTAAATAGTAGAGATTTGTCTGTTGTAAATGTAGGATAGTTTGGCTGCACAATAAATCAGTTTCCTTTGGGCTGCTTGTGAACTCACCCACTTGGTTTCAGCAGGGGATGTGGCAAGCAGCTTGTGTGTGTTTTGTGTGTGTGTGTGTGTGTGTGGAGGTCCTGGGGATAGTTACTGGGGACGGGGTGCCACCAGTGGAGGCTGGAAGGACAAGGCAGGAGCCTGGGTGAAGACTTCGTGAAGGTGAAGAGAATCCAGTAGGATCATTAAACTGGTACTTGCCCTAGGTCACACACACCATTTGTTCCTGAACCCAAGTTCTATTTCCCTTCTAGAACAAGACAAAACGGTTTCCTAGTCATTGTGGAAATTCTTCAGTGACACTAGGCGTTTAAATCTTACCTCTCACTACTAGAAATGCACAGTAGAGACGGGGATGCCCCCAAATCCAGATGGCTTCAGGCGGTCACCATCTCCAGGATGTGGATCCATCCTTTGAAAGGGGGCCTGTAAATTCTGTGATCCAAGCTGGCAACGTAGCTCAATTTTTTCAGTTAGGATATCCTTTAAGAGTTCTCACAGACTTCAGTGTAAATTTCACATCTCATCGTATGGTTTCCATTTATAGATTGTTATTACAGTATCTAGTTCTGTCATTACAGTATCCTCAGTTTTGATATGAGAGGTTTTTCACCAGATCTATTAACATCTGTATGTCTACTGTGGTTGATCATTGTTAGTAATAACAGTTAACCTTAATGAGCCAAGCACTGTTTCAGGTGTGTCATAGATTTCAGCTCCTGTAATCTGTTTAACAACCCAATGAGGTAGATACTATGAATTAGCCTTGTTTGCTAGAAGGGGAAACTGAGGTACAGAGGTTAGACTGCCTTTGGTTGCGTTGTTGCCTGGGGATGAGGCTGGGATTTGACTCCAGGGAGGCAGGCTCCAGAGGACACATCCTTAGTCCCTGTCCTGTGTTACTCTCCCATGCTAGTGGCAGTTTTACTCATTACTGCTGCGTTTTTCGGAGAAGGCAGTGGCACCCCTCTCCAGTACTCTTGCCTGGGAAATCCCATGGACGGAGGAGCCTGGTAGGCTGCAGTCCATGGGGTCGCTAAAAGTTGGACACGACTGAGCGACTTCACTTTGACTTTCACTTTCATGCATTGGAGAAGGAAATGGCAACCCACTCCAGTGTTCTTGCCTGAAGAATCCCAGGGACGGGAGAGCCTGCTGGACTGCTGTCTATGGGTCGGACAGAGTCGGACACGACTGAAGCGACTTAGCAGCAGCAGTAGCAGCTGTGTTTTTCATTCAGGAACCATTAACACTAGTTAGTAATGTCTTTAAGCAATATAGATTTAGAGATTTCCTGATTGTAAGCATGTTGTGAGGTGGGAAGAGGTGTTAGGTTGGAGGACTTTTGCTATTGTACTGGGAACTTGAGAACTGAAATTGGGGTGGGCTTGGTGAGAATCCTGTCTGCTCACCTCATTTCCTTGGGCTTCTTCGGAGATAGAGGTGGTTGGCTGAATAATAACCCCCCTCCCAATGTTTCAGGTCAATTCTGTCCCTCAGTCGTGTCCAACTCTTTGTGACCCCATTGACTGTAGCACCCCAGGCCTCCCTGTCCATCACCAACTCCCAGAGCTTACTCAAACTCATGTTTATCGAGTCAGTGATGCCATCCAACCATCTCATCCTCTGTCGTCCCCTTCTCTTCCTGCCTTTGGTCTTTCCCAGCATGGTCTTGTCCAGTGAGTCAGTTCTTCACATCAGGTGGCCAAAGTATTGGAGCTTCAGCATTAGCATCAGTCCTTCCAATGAATATTCAGGACTGATTTCCTTTAGGATGGACTGATTTGATCTCCTTCTCTCCAAGGGACTCTCAAGGGTCTTTTCCAACACCACAGTTCAAAAGCATCACATCTTAATTTCTGGAGCCTGGTTACCTTATGACAAAAAAGGACATTGCAGGCATAATTAAGTTGAAAAAAACAGAGATGTTATTCTGGGTTATCTGGGTGGACCCTACATGCAAGTGCATTTACTTAGGAGAGGAGGTAGAGGGAGATTTGACTACAGAAAGGAGGAATATTCAGGACTGATTTCCTTTAGGATGGACTGATTTGATCTCCTTCTCTCCAAGGGACTCTCAAGGGTCTTTTCCAACACCACAGTTCAAAAGCATCACATCTTAATTTCTGGAGCCTGGTTACCTTATGACAAAAAAGGACATTGCAGGCATAATTAAGTTGAAAAAAACAGAGATGTTATTCTGGGTTATCTGGGTGGACCCTACATGCAAGTGCATTTACTTAGGAGAGGAGGTAGAGGGAGATTTGACTACAGAAAGGAGGAAGGTGAGGTGACTGCAAGGGAGATGCAATGACACACTAGAGAATGCTGCAGCATCAGAGGCTGGGAGAGGTGGGGGGCTGTCCCCATAGAGCTTCCGGGAGGTCGGCCCTCCTGACACCTTGATTTTTGCCCAGTTGAAAACATTTCTGTTGTTTTAAGTCATCAGGTTGTGGTATTAATAATTTGTTACTGCCGCCACAGGAAACTAACCTAGCAGGTATAGTTATGAGGATGACCACACTGAAAGTTTTGGTTTCATAACTTGTAAGTGTATGCTTTCGGAGAACCATCAGATCGTTTAAATCTCTTCCTATGGTATCGTTTATTTTAGATTTGTGATCTGAGCGAAAAGAAGATAACCACAGTTTGGTTTCCTGGAAAGACTAGAACCTTCATTCATCTTGCTGTGCTGTATCTTTCTCATAAAGCGACTATGATAATGATACAGGCGATTTCTGTGTGCTTTTTTTGAATTAATTTCTTCATTGAGTCCTCGGAAAAGTGATGCTTTCAGTTGTCGTAGATTTACACTGTCAAGAATTGGAGATTGTGTTCTTAGCTGAAGGCTTTAGGCATCTGAATTTTATTCATATCGAAACTCCACCTAACCCAGCAGGCACAGAAACCTATTTAAAGTAAAATCACTTTATTCAGCCCAGTCTTCTAAGTAGAGTTGTCTTTCGGTATCCATGGGGGATTGGCTCCAGGACCCTCCTTGGATGCTAAAATCCACAGATGCTCAAGTCCTCTACAGAAAATGGAGTAGCATTTGCATATAACCTATGCACAGTGTGTTAGTCACTTAGTTTTGCCTGACTCTTTGAGACCCCATGGATTATCCTGTGGCAAATTCAAGTTTTGCTTTTTGGAACTTTCTGAAGCTTTTTTCCCCAAATATTTTTGATCTGTGGTTGGTTGACTGCTTGGATCGGAACTTGCAGATAGCAGAAGATTGAATGTAAATTGCTGTGAATCATCTCAGAATTTCTTTTCTTTCTATCGTTCTAATAGGAAAAAATAAGTTTACTTTTGTTTGTCATTATGACTTATTAAAAGAAAAAAATATATCCAGTGGCTTTTGGGGAGCATATTAGCTGCTGAAAACAGATGATAGATGGTACATACACTTCTGGATCATGTGGATCTTTGTGAGTAAGAAGGGGTGGGAACAGGGATGATTGTTTTAGATTTAGAGAAAGGCTTAATTGCTTTTTTCAAAGACTCATGTCTTTAATTATGAAGCAGGCAAACTGACATACATTTATTGCACTGTGAAACCTTGCATCTCATCTAGTCTGTCTTGCAGCAATTGCTTCTGAACAGATGTTACCTGAAACACCTTTATGCAGTTGGTAGAATGCTAAAATTTGTCATGCTTTTATTATTGTTGTCTTAAATTAACTCTGCTTTATAGCATAGCTTTATTGCTGTGTCCTAGAATCTTTATATATTTATTGCCTTATAAATTGGATTTAAAATTGGCTTTTTATATGGAATGTAAATTAACATGTGTATAACTTGTTTATGCTTACAGAATAATACAAGACAAAACTGCTTTGTGTTACACTAATGCAGTTGTCTTTAACTCAGCACATAGTATACTGTCTCCAAACTCGGAATGAAATGAATGCTACAGAATATGCTTACCATCACACTCTGCTTGTTTATCCCAGAAACTAATTTGATCTATAAATTATTGATTTGATCTATAAAACTTTTTAGATCTATAAAATATAGATTAAACATAACCTTTTACTTCATGGGATATTAAGGATCAAAGCATGAGCTTTCTTTGAACAGGATCTACAAAGGTAACTCTCTCTCAATAGCAGCAGGGTGGCATTGAAACACCTTAGCCCTGAGAGTATTTTTGCGAATAGCAAATCACATAATGATTATTAACTTAGGGGAGAATTTAAGAGTTTCAGTAGGTTAAGTTTTGATGCTGGATATTCAGAGTACTGTCTAATGAAAACTACTTGGAAATGCTTGCTGTAGATTTTGTTCTTCAAACGATCTACTGCCCTCCTTTCTCACGAATTTTCTGTAGAAGAGACATTATGAATAATATTTCGGGGCAGTGACTTGGATCACTGTTAGGGCTTGGGTTCCAGCTGAGTCACTTATCAGATGTGTGAACTCAGGTGAGTTGTTTAACCTCACCCTGTGCCTGTTTCCTCAGGTGTAAAAGGAAGTTGTTGGGAAGATTAGAAATTAAATGTGATGGGTTGAAAACGGTCCCTGTACAGTGTTTAGCCTCTATCTAAATATTTACAATTTATAGTTTTGTTGTCATCATTGGTAGTAATAGTAGTAGTGGTAGTACAATTTTTGTGTAGGCTTTAGGGCATTGGGAACGTTACAATGCATATTTGAATAACTTTCTTATATTGGGGAATCTTAATTGGGCCATACTTTTTCCTCATGATGAGATGGAAGCATTCTGTTCCCTAGTTTTACCCTGACATGTCAGCTGACCTGCACAGTGGTGGAGGCTTCTGATTCTTATGACTGAAAGGTCAGAGCAGGTTTCTGAATCCTTGGGAGGGGAATGTTTTTATTTGTAAAACGAGTTTCATGCAACTATGGAACTTGAGTACCAATGAAACTTACAAAAAGGAACTTGCAAAGGAAACAACCTCAAATTTAGGAAAAAAAATCTTGTGACACTCCATTGTGAATTGAATGACAGTAAAAATAATGTTACTTATATATGTATATATAAAAAGTTAAGTATAAATCTTTATGCTTTTGGCTCTTTTACAAAACAGATTTACATATAAAATCCAAAACCTATAAAAAACCAATAAAGTTTAAATTGGTAACACTGATTTAATGTAATTGATGATTTTTGTTGAAATTGCATCCTCATTATTTGATTTAATAGTGGGAAGATACGTGTGTGGTTTGCTGGGTTCCTTTTGTCGCCTTTGGCTCTTGGGGCAGAAGTGGGATTCCAGAGCTGAGGAGGCCAGCACCCAGGTACATCACCCAGGAGACCTCCCTGGGACGGAAGGCTCCTCTATTTATATGTTTATCTCTCCTTGGGCCAGTCCTATGTAAATTGGGCCAGCCAGGAGTGTTGATTGTTTTACCTGAGGTCCTCGGATCTTCCTTTGTTTCATTTTCGAGGGCTTTTCCCTTCCTTGTCTTGTAGCCACCGCCACTTTGGACTCCTTTTCCCTGTCCTACCTGCCTAACACATCCAAAGGCCCCGCCCCGCGCGGTGGGTGGAGTCCTGTCACCGAACACCTCCGTCCTCCTGAGGCCTGGACTCGAGGCTCTGAAGTGAACAGCCTCACTAGCACTTCTGCCTGAAGTAGTGAACTCTTGCAGTGTGTTTATGATAAAAAAGAGCCATAGGTAATTTTCTTTTTAAGTAAATTATATGAAACTGTTGAAAAAGAGCAGAAAGAATTGGAGCCAAGGCCACCAGTCCCGGTATTCATTTTTTCTTGAAATGTAACTTTCTGTAGCTGTAGGTTTATTGCTCCTTGAATAGTGTCATTTTGGAATTGTACCACAGTAGAAACAGTGTCAGACTTTGTTTTTTTGGGGCTCCAAAATCACTGCAGATGGTGACTGCAGCCATGAAATTAAAAGGCGCTTACTCCTTGGAAGAAAAGTTATGACCAACCTAGATAGTATATTCAAAAGCAGAGACATTACTTTGCCGACTAAGGTCCGTCTAGTCAAGGCTATGGTTTTTCCTGTGGTCATGTATGGATGTGAGAGTTGGACTGTGAAGAAGGCTGAGCACAGAAGAATTGATGCTTTTGAACTGTGGTGTTGGAGAAGACTCTTGAGAGTCCCTTGGACTGCAAGGAGATCCAACCAGTCCATTCTGAAGGAGATCAACCCTGGGATTTCTTTGGAAGGAATGATGCTAAAACTGAAGCTCCAGTACTTTGGGCACCTCATGCGAAGAGTTGACTCATTGGAAAAGACCCTGATGCTGGGAGGGATTGGGGGCAGGAGGAGAAAGGGACGACCGAGGATGAGATGGCTGGATGGCATCACTCTGAGCGCAGAAGAATTGATGCTTTTGAACTGTGGTGTTGGAGAAGACTCTTGAGAGTCCCTTGGACTGCAAGGAGATCCAACCAGTCCATTCTGAAGGAGATCAACCCTGGGATTTCTTTGGAAGGAATGATGCTAAAACTGAAGCTCCAGTACTTTGGCCACCTCATGCGAAGAGTTGACTCATTGGAAAGACCCTGATGCTGGGAGGGATTGGGGGCAGGAGGAGAAAGGGACGACCGAGGATGAGATGGCTGGATGGCATCATGGACTCAATGGACGTGAGTCTGAGTGAACTCCAGGAGTTGGTGATGGACAGGGAGGCCTGGCGTACTGCGATTCATGGGGTCGCAAAGAGTCGGACACGACTGCGCGACTGAACTGAACTGAACTTGGACCTGAATTTTCCCTAAGTGTAGGAGTTTGTGAAGCCTGTACCGTATGCTGTCTGTGGTACGCATAAACGCAGGCTTGTTCACCAAAAGTGCCTGAGGGAATGTGGTGCAGAGAGGGCCTCCCTGGCGGCTCCGCTGGCAAAGAATCTACCTGCAGTGCGGGAGACTTGGGTTCAGCCCTGGGCTGGGAAGATCCCCTGGAGAAGGGAACGGCTACCCATTCCAGTATTCTGGCCTGGAATCCCATGGACTGTAGCAGCTTTCACTTTCAGATCGTCCAGGACGTGCTTGGTGGTGATGGTTTAGTCACTAAGTTGTGTCTGACTCTTGTGACCTGTGGACTGTAGCCCACCAGACTCCTCTGTCCCTGGGATCTCCCAGGTGAGAATATTGGAGTGAGTTGCCATTTCCTTCTCTACCAGAATGTGCTTGCTTTATTTCTAATGTTTAATATAATCTTGAAAAAATAGAAAGTTTTAAAATTCTGATAGAATTGGAGAGCCTGTAGAAGGGCCCTGCAGACCTCAGTTTGAGGAACTTGGAGATGACTTAAGAAGTTAGGAGAGTCCCCGCACGAGCAAAGGCTTTGTCCCTTTGTTTAGTGTTTTATTTTGTGATGAACTAAAAGTGATTAGTAAGTTTTTATCAGTAGCGGACTGGAAGTGATTAGTATTTATCAGTAGTGAAAGTGAAGGTGAAGTTGCTCAGTCGTGTCCGACTCTTTGCAACCCCTTGACTGTAGCCTGTCAGGCTCTTCAGTTCATGGAATTTTCCAGGCAAGAGTACTGGAGTGGGTTGCCATTTCCTTCTCCAAGGATGTATATAATGTACTTCAAAACAGTCTACCTCTAAATGGTTTTCTGAGGGTCAGCATTTCCCTTGCAGTCTTTAAAAAATACATTTTATCTTACAAAAAAATGGTACAGAACACCATGTACTGCTCACCAGTAAGCTTCAGAAGTGAAACATCATAAATCCTACTGAAATGTTCATTTCTTCCCCTTCTGTCTGTATCTCCTTATTATCTTTGCTTTTCATTTCTTTGAAAGAAGGGCTTATGTGATTTAAACTTTTTTTCCATTTTAATTTTTTTTGGTGAGGGGGTTTCCAATTTATATATATCTTTTTCCCTAAAAATAGACCCATAAATGGAATTAGTACCCAATAACTTTCTAATCTCTCCACCATTGAGCCCATCTTAAATACCTGAAAAGGAGGGGGCACTGTTATTTAGTGTATGAAACATCTCCTCAGGGCATCCTGTGTGCTAAGGGCCTTGGGATATTCCCAGGTAGCTGTGGTCTGTGTCAGACCTTCAAGGAAAAGATAGCTAAGTAACCTGTCCAAAACTCATCAAAGAAATTATTGCTAATTCTAAGCCATTATAGATGTTAAAAAAAAAAAAATATATATATATATATATATGTATATATGCATGCTTTTTTTGGAGATGAGGTGTAGAATTTCTTAAAACTAGCGGTAAGATATTGATATGTGGATTGATCTAATTGTAAGATACATAATGTTACATTTATTTTTCCAATTTATTGCGAGGTATCTTTCCAGGATGTGGGGGACTTTTTCCTGTAGTCACTGCATTTTGCTGAGGCAGGCTGTTTATTTGGGTGTCATAAAAATGAAACTTCATTAACATTCAGTTTTTAACCAGGATTTGCAAATTGGTGACATTAATTATGGATTGTACTATGGTATTAAACTGTTGCTGTTTACCAAAACTTTGGATGGAATGCAATTCAAGTGACAATTACAATTCATTTCTAATGAAAAATTTGACAGCCTGAGAAATGAACATGAAAAATAGAATGCACATAATCTGTATCAGAAATCCAATGTGACAGTTTCATTTCTTTATAAAAAGTGATATTTTCCATTAAAACCATGTTCTCACTGCACTCACCTCCCTTCTGAGGGTATTATTTTGCTCTTATTGATATCTCGAGCTTGCTTTCAGTTGCTATGTGCATATGTTTGTAAGCTTTTGGAAGTCATTTTCTCTCTTGGTGGTGCCTGAATACAGGCTTAAGCTTACAATGTGAACACTTGGTTAATTGAAAATCTATGCAAAACTGTTCTTGTAATCTTATACCGCCTGATTCACTAATCTATTCATGATTAATTTACATTTAATCGGTATCGGTATACCTTTAATGTCTATTTTCTTTTCTCTAAAAGATTGCAGTGGGGGTGGGTGAGGGCATGTAAGTGTGTGCTTAGTCGCTGGGTTTTGTCTGACTCTTTGCGACCCCATGGATTATAGCCCACCAGGCCCCTCTGTCCGTGGGATTTTCCAGGCAAGAGTTCCAGAGCGGATTGCCATTTCCTACACGAGAGGATCTTCTTGACCAGGGATCGAATCCATATCCCCTTTGCAGGTGGATTCTTTACCACTAACACCACCTGGGAGGTCATGCAGAGACTACTTGAAACATATCTGGGTCATTGGAGGACTGAGCCTGCTGACTCAGGTCCTCCAGGGGCCTGGCAGCGTGGGTTAGAACCTACCTCCCAACCCTAACCACTTTGTTAGAGAGGCTTGGGTTATATGTCCTGGGGTGAATTAGCTTCTGTGCCTCAGTTAACTTGTCTGTAAAATGGAATAGATAGTCACAGTGTTGTGAGGATTAGTCGAGGTAATGCATGTTATTATAATAGCTTGGGCACAAAACTAGCAGTTAATACATGACAGCTGTTATTACAGCTCTTTCTGGAATTGCCATGGGATTAGGGCCTGATAAACTAGTTGAAAGTTAAAAATATCCTAAATCAAAAGTTCATGGACTATGCTTAACCTGCTGAACATCATAGCTTAGCTTAGGCTACCTTAACGTAGTGCTTGGAGCTTACGTTAGCTTATAGTCAAGCAAACTCATCTAGCAGAAAGCTTGTTCATGATGTGATGAAGTGTTGAATGTCTCTTGTCACGGGTTAAACACTGTTCTGAAGGTGGTAGACAGGCTTGTCGTCCGGTCCGGAGTGGTTGCGTCTCCCATGACCACGTGGCTGACGGGGCTGCAGCCGCCTCCCTGCCCAGCATCGTGAGAGGACCCTGCACTTGTTGCTAGCCTAGGAGGGGCCAGAATTTAACATCTGGAGTACAGTGTCTAGTGAGTAAGTATAGGTTTTGCGTCATCGTAAAGTCACCCCTTTCTAGGTGGGAGACTGTAGTTGTATTTTTTTGAGTCTTTCCCAGACCCCAGATTGGTGAGATTTCCGCCTCTGCAGTGTCGGACATCCTGAAGGGCAGGTGACCAGATCTCGGTTACTGACGGCATCTTGACCCTTCTCCTGCTGCTCACCTCCCTCCACCCTCCTTCCCCCATTCCTGGTGTCCAGGGCTCTGTTCTTGTGTCCAGGGACCCGACCTCAATTCCAGTGGGCCCACATAAAGAGCTTGGTCCCTGGATGCATTCCGCTCCTTTCTGTTTCATTGAGACCTTCATCTTCTGCCCTTGGCGCTCTTTCTTTCTCTGTCAGCCTCCTGCTGACAGCATTTGCTCCACACCCTATAGAAGTAACCCAGGACTCTTTTTGACCTAGGATGCCTTCACATTCCTTGCCTCTTCAAACCTGATATAACATGGAATATAAAGAAATAAAAGAGCACTGGCCTCCATGTCCACTTGCTTCCTGTCTGCAGGCCTGGAGCGACCTGACAGGCTTCTCAGTGACGGACCCATGGTCTGTGGCCTGGGGGAGACCCTGCCAGCCCTGCAGACTGCAGCCTTAGACATCGGGACTCTATGGACCTGCTGATTGGCAGGGCCTTCAGCCTGTTGTCACAGTCATCATCACTGGCACTGCACTTACTCAGCTCTCTGGTGGACTGTACACCCCTTTAATCGCTGACTACAGCGCTTTGAAGAGGACCCTCACGACCCTGGTGTTAGGCTTGATGGGACTGAGGCCAGGAGAGAGGTATGGGCCGTCCTGAGGTGTGGCTGGGGACGGAGCCTGTGGGTGGCACGCAGCCAGACGGGCCAGGGCCCGGGCTTTGAGCTAGCTTTCTGGCTGGTGCTGTTGCTTAGTTGCCCAGTTGTGTCTGATTCTTTTTCGACCTCATGGATTGAGATTTTTCCAGGCAAGAATACTGATGTGGGTTGCCATTTCCTTTCTCCAGGGGATCTTCCTGACCCAGAGATCGAACCCACATCTCCTGCCTATGTCTCCTGCATCGCAAGCCTGCATCAGCAGGATTTGACTGCTGAGCCACTGGAAGGCCCCACTTTCTGGTTACATCCTTTTTTACTTCTCTCAGCGTTTATGCTGAGACTGGATTCACTCTTTTTACCTTCTCTATGGTTCTGATTCCTTTTTGTTGTTAACAGTTTTTTAAATTGAAAAAGTAATGTATGAACCTCTTAAAAAGCCCAACAGTATAAGAGCTCAGAGTGAAATTCACTGACTCCGTTACATCCCAGTTGAGATTTTTCCCCACACAGAAACAGTGATGACTTTCATCATTTTCACTTGGATGCTTTACTGATATTGTGTGTATGAGTAGCTCCCACTTGGGGCTGCCCTGGCACAGCATTCTCTGAAACTGTCGTAGAGAACATTTCTCCTGCCTCTCCACACTCAGCCTTGACACCTTCTTCAGAGAGAAGATAAAGGCCATATTGCTTGAACTGGCTTAATTTCCTGCTGTTGCACCAACAATCTGTGTCTGCAACTCTTCCTCCTTTTTCTTCCAGTATCTGTAGAAGTGTCAGGTTAACGCTTTTGCCCCTGGTCTTGATCCAGTTCCATTGCAAGAGGTTGTTTCACTCTTCACAGGTCCCGTCTTATTAAAATGCTCAGATATCTTCTACCCTGAAAGAAAAAGCAGGAGCAAAACCAAACACCCTCCCTTTCCCAACTTTCCCGTGACCCAGACAGCTCTCTATACATGCTCTGTTTCCTTCCTTTATACCCAAATTCTGTGAATTTGTTGTTTTCATTTTTTCTGTAAATGTTTGAAGGGCACAGTTGGGTACAGTTTGGTCCCTGACTTCAGAAGGCTTGTGCTCAGTCTGGCATGGAGATGGTGGGCAGTATTATCGGGGAGCCCATGTTGTGTCGTTTTTAAGAACTCAGACTCTGAAGTTAACCTGGGTTTAAGTCCTGGCTCTGAAATTGGTAGTTCTGTGACCTTGGGAAATTACTTTGGTTACTGTTGTTGTTTATTTATTCATCTATGAGGTGGGAACGGTAGTACCTGTATTATAGTTAGACATGATGTTTCAGTGTTATATTGGGGGTTAACACGTAAGTACTAAACAGCTCTCAGCTGATTGCTCCTGTCATGATGGCATTAGCCAAGGGTAGAGAGCGCTCATAAAGGGGGGATTCAGACACCTCCCACAGGCTTCTCAACTTTTGCTTCTGTCTTTCCACTAAAATTTGGCAGGTCCACAGCTGCCAACCCAGTGGCTGGTCTTCATCTTGAGTTCAGTTCAGTTGCTCAGTCGTGTTCAACCCTTTGCGACCTCGTGGACTGCAGCACACCAGGCCTCCCTGTCCTTCACCAACTCCCAGAGTTTACCCAAACTCATGTCCATGGAGTCAGTGATGTCATCCAACCATCTCATCCTCTGTCGTCCCCTTCTCCTTCTGCCTTCAATCTGTCCCAGCATCAGGGTCTTTTCAAATGAGTCAGTGGCCAAAGTATTGGAGCTTCATCTTACTAGACTTCAGGGTATGAGCACTGACCCATCATTTCTTCAAATCTTTGCTCTAACTTCTCTTCTAATGTTTGCTCATCTGTCTTCCTACCCTCTTGGTGTTCCAAGTACTCTTTCTTTGATCTTTTACTTTTTTTGACTTGAGATTTCCCTCCAGCATAGATTCATTCATCTCACTAGCTACCTAGTGATACAGGAGTCTACCTGTGTCCGTGCTGTTCAGTACAGCTTTCAGTGGTGGTGGGGTTTCTGTTCTGTGCTGTGTCCAGTTTGATATTCACTAGTCATATGTGGCTAATGCTATTAGAGGGCTGATTTTTAATTTGATTTAGTTAGAATTAACTTTTGAAATAGCCGTATGTGACTGATGGCTAATGCCATACTTTGACCCACATTCAGGTACTGCCTGTGGCCTCAGTCTTTATTTGTAGGTCAGACTGCCTTCCAGTGATGTGACGGTTTGTTCCTACTGGATAACTTGCACATCTTTTTCAGGCAAAGATGATACACTTTCACAGCCTCTGAAGCTGCCCTCAGCGATGGGTTTTTGAGTGAAATGCCATCAATGATAACTGAAACAGGCTTGGGATCACATCTGTTAGAATGGCTGTCATCAAGGAAAGAGAGAGCAAGTGTTGGTGAGGATGTGGAGAAAAGGGAACCCTTGCGTGCTGTTGCAGGAAATGTAAGCTGGTTCAGCCTCTAAGGAAAACAGTATGGAGGTTTTTCAGAAGTTAAATATAGAATTCTTATATGACGCATCAATCCCAGCTATGGGTATATATCTAAAATAAATGAAAACTGAACCTCGAAAAGGTATCTGTGATGCTTCCCTGGTGGTCTAGATTGGTCAAGAGTCCGCTTGCCAATGCAGGGGACATGGATTCAATCCCTGACCTGGGAAGGTTCTACATGCCACGGAACAGCTGAGCCCGGGGCCACAACTACTGCACCCTTGCTCTCAAGCTTGCGAACTACAGCTGATAAACCTGTGTGCCTAGAACCCATACTCCCCAAGAGAAGCCCATTGGAGTGAGAAATCCATGCACTGCAACTAGAGAGTAGCCCCCACTTGCCTCAATTAGTGAAAAACCTGCATGGAGCAACAAAACCTGGCGCAGCCAAAAAAAAACTATCTGGATTCCCATGTTTATTGCAGCATTATTCACAGGAGCCAAGATATGGAAGCAACCTCAGTGCCCACGCACAGGTGAACGGATAAAGAAGGTACGGTACATACTGAATGTATACAGTGGAGTTAAATTCACCAGGAGAAGGACATGCTGCTGTTTGTGACCACATGGTTGGACCTTGAGGGCATTATGCTAAGTGAGAAAAGCCTGAGGGAGAAAGACAAATACTGTATGATATTATCTATATGTAGAATCTGAAAAACAAGGTAGGGGAATGTGTTAAAGGAGATCAACTTTGGAGAGATGAATTAAAGGATATAAACTTATAATTAGAAGATAAGTTCTGGAAATCTAATATATAGTACAGTGATTATAGTCAACAATGGTGTATCATAAAATCAGAGTTGCTCAGAGATTAGATCTTAATGTTCTCAGCATTAAAAAGATAATTATGTGATGTGATAAAAGTGTTAGTTAAAGCTATTGTGGCAGTCATATTGCAAAATATAAATGTATCAGTCAACATGTTGTATACCTTAAAGTTACACAGTATTTTATGTAAAGGTCCCATCACTTCATGGAAGATAGATGGGGAAACAGTGGAAACCATGTCATACTTTAGTTTTTGGGCTCCAAAATCACTGCAGATGGTGACTGCAGCCATGAAATTAAAAGACGCTTACTCCTTGGAAGAAAAGTTATGACCAACTTAGATAGCATGCTGACTAAGGTCCGTCTAGTCAGGGCTACGGTTTTTCCAGTGGTCATGTATGGATGTGAGAGTTGGACTGTGAAGAAAGCTGAGCACCGAAGAATTGATGCTTTTGAACTGTGGTGTTGGAGAAGACTCTTGAGAGTCCCTTGGACTGCAAGGAGATCAGCCCTAGGATTTCTTTGGAAGGAACGATGCTGAAGCTGAAACTCCAGTACTTTAGCCACCTCATGCGAAGAGTTGACTCATTGGAAAAGACTCTGATGCTGGGAGGGATTGGGGGCAGGAGGAGAAGGGGACGACTGAGGATGAGATGGCTGGATGGCATCATGGACTCAATGGACGTGAGTCTGAGTGAACTCCAGGAGTTGGTGATGGACAGGGAGGCCTGGCATGCTGCGATTCATGGGGTCCCAAAGAGTTGGACACGACTGAGCGACTGAACGAACTGAATATAAAAAAAAGCAGGTACAGTAGATTTATCTTCATATCCTCACAGGAGCGACAGTAATCAGTCATTTGCTCTAGGTTATGATCACTGGGGGACTTCCGTGCCTGTGGCTGTCAGCTGCTCACTCCCCCATAACCCTTGCTGACTTGTTAGTGTGCTTGAATGGTGCAGTAATCAATATAAAACTACGTGCTTTCAGAAGTCCTTTACAAATATACTTGGGTTATTACTAGAAAGTCATTACTAAAGTCTCCTTGGCTTTGTTGGAGGATTGCCAAGGCAGTTTAGGCTGCAGTTGCTTGATCTTGCAGCTTGACTATAGAAATTGTTGTGTTCAAAACCCAAATTGTGACATAGAATGTTATGTGTTGGAATGTGGCTGTGTCATCATGTAACACAGTGTAAGTTTGATACAGTGTTGGAGTGCTCTGTATCTAATCTCATTCATGAATTTCTGTCTTCAAATTTCTTTGGATAAGAAGTGCAATGAAGAATATTAAGGTGAGGAACCCATGTGTTTCAGCATGTGTAGCACTGGAAAGATAGTTATTTATATTATTTTTTGAATAGCGGAAAAGGGAAATAAGTGACCTAGGTTATTTATTGTTTCCTCTGAAACCTGTTGAATTGTAAACTCCTTTGAGGGCAGATGCTATGTTTTATAGGTATTTACATACCAGACCGGATATGGTGTCTTGCTAGCTTGCGTTCATGCTGAGTCACTTCGGTCGTGTCCAGCTCTTTGCGACCCCGTGGACCGTGGCCCCCCAGGCTCCTCTCTCCATGGGATTCTCCAGGCAGGACTGCTGGAGAGGCTGCCACGTCCTCCTTCAGGAGGCCTTCTGGACCTGCGTCTCTGACATCTCCAGCATTGGCGGCAGTTTCCTTACCACTGGTGCTGTGTGGGAAGCCCCTTGCTATCTTAGATGCTCAATAGTGATATCTTGCTTGGTTAGCATTTCTAAAAGAAGTGTCAGGTGTAACCACATTTTATATATAGTACTGGGACTGTATGTAGAGCTGGAATTGTGCTCTTTTTCTCCCTTCTTCAGACGTCAAATTTGTAAATAGCAATAATCTTTTTGACTCATTTTAAGTAACCAATTTAGAAGTAGTAATAAAAAATAGTAATCAAGTTATGCAAGAAAACTTAGTGGTGATTTAAAATGTTATTTAAAAAAGTTGAAACTTATCAATAATTTAAAAGAAATTTTCTTAGACTTGTGTGTGTATGTATTTTAATGATATTTTGAAATGTGGTTATTTTTGTGGCTTGTGTTTAGTCTTATTTGGAAGCACATGGTATATAAGGCATGTACTAAACTGTAAATTCTATGAATAACAAAAAATATTCATTACATTTCTATTTTACACTTGAGCAACTTTAAAAAATAAAAGGGAAACTCCCTAGCAAAACATATATTTTTGCACATATATTATAAACATATACAATTGACTAAACAAAATTTAGTCAATTTTCAGAAATTACAATCCTCTCAGCTTCTTACATTCACTCACCTCAACTTTCAAGATAAAACTTTTTAGTCAGTATTATAACGCTTAATAACTGTCCAGTTGGAATTATGCTAAGAGTTTATCTTCAATTTATTTGCCTCATAAACAACTCAGAAACTGCTTTACTTCTGCTGTGGGTCTTCCTGCCTAGGTTTGGGACGGCGAAGACTGAGGGAAGGGAAAGGGAGGGGTCTGAGCCTGGGTTTGGGTCTCATTGACCAAGACTCCGTTCTCAGACTGGCCACTCTGGCAGATCACTTGTCAGTTTCCTGATCAGTGAGATGGGGATTCGCTGGTGGCTCAGTGGTGAAAGAATCTGCCTGCAATGCAGAAGACACAGGTTCGATCCCTTGATTGGGAAGATCCTATGGGGTAGGAAATGACAACCCACTCCAATTTTCTTACTTGGGAAATCCCATGGACAGAGGAGCCTGGCGGGCTACAGTCCATGGGGTCACAAAGAATCAGACACAACTTAGTGACTAAACCAAGGTGAGATAATGGCTAATCTGTAAGATTGTTGGTGTGTTAGTAGTTACAGTAAGGCTAACTAAGTGTTGCTAGGAATGGTGATGTGCGGTAGGCTTTATCATATGGCCTTCATTTTGCAGTCTTTTTCTGTCTCAGTCAAGGCCTTTTTTGGGCTTAAAGGCACTATACCATCTAGTTTAGGCTCAGAATGAGCAATTGTAAAGAGGCACGGGGCTGTCCCTGGGATTAAGAACACCAAGTTTAGCTGTTCCTCTCTTGGACTGGAGCTGAGAGCTGAAAGCTGGCAGCTTCCCTTTGCTGGGATCACACTGTCCCCTGTTGCCTCCTAAGAGGCATCTGCTCCACTCTTGTGTGTCTGCATTGTGTTGCTTCTACTGCTTTGATTTTCACACAGCTAATCCCAGAGTCTCACAGTCCTAGATGTGACGCTCTTGGTCCTGATTCTCATATCTGAATCCCAAGTCCAGATTTCTGGGAGAGTGAGGGTTTGATTGGCTTTGCTTGAGCTCTGCTTACTCAGCTGTGGCAGGGCTGGCTTTCAAAGAAGAGGAGGACTGCCAGTCCCGCCTCTGATACAGAGAAGAGATTGCGTGCTTGAGACACATAAACCAACAGATATCTGCTTTAGTTGCACCTGTGGGACTTTGCAGATTCCTTGATGCTAGGCACTGAAAGACAGAGTTCGTAATTGTTTGCCCAATTTAGTGGTTTCTAGCAATGGTTATATACTAGAGTCACCAGGAGGAGCTCAAGTACTTATGACAGGCCCTATCTTTGGGTATTTTGATTCAGTTGCTTTGGGATATTACTCAGGCATTTGTATTAGGCAAAGAAAACAAAAACTCTAAACCATTGGCTTAATATGTTCCCCGCACTGTGGTATGTCTAGTTCAAAGATAAGGGAAACAAGTTTCCAGACATGTTTAAGAGAAGAGAAAAAAGATATACACATGATCTGCCAGATAGTGACTGTAAATGAAAGAGCCATGGACAGCAAGGCGGAGTCACCATCTCTTGACGATACTGACGGTTCACCCACCTGAACTGTAAATGGTATGTGCATTACCTACGCAGTCTGTTTGCTTCCCTCACGTCTTAACTCTCCCCTGAAGCTGTCAGTGTCCTGAGGCCCAGGCCGCATGTCGGCTTTAGAGATGGTGCTGAAAAACTGCTGCTGCTTGGAATTCTCAGCCCCAAAGAAAAATTACAGCATGTGAGAGACGCCGGCAGCTGAAAGGAGGGTGGTTAATACCATTAACACTCAGCTAAACCTGAGAAACCTGTATGCAAGTCAGGAAGTAACAGTTAGAACCAGACATGGAGCAGTGGGCTGGTTCCACATTGG
This sequence comes from Aepyceros melampus, assembly GCA_006408695.1. Classification (NCBI taxonomy): domain Eukaryota; kingdom Metazoa; phylum Chordata; class Mammalia; order Artiodactyla; family Bovidae; genus Aepyceros; species Aepyceros melampus. Next base: position 91,915 of record SJXQ01011998.1, on the reverse strand, counting down.
GAAAGGAGTGTGTCAAGGCTGTATATTGTCATCCTGCTTATTTAACTTCTATGCAGAGTACATCATGAGAAATGCTGGGCTGGATGAAGCACAAGCTGGAATCAAGATTGCTGGGAGAAGTATCAATAACCTCAGATATGCAGATGATACCGTTATGGCAGAAAGCAAAGAGGAACTGAAGAGCCTCTTGAGGAGGGTGAAAAAGCTGGCTTAAAACTCAACATTCAGAAGATGAAGATCATGGTATCTGGTCCCATCACTTCATGGCAAATAGATGGGGAAACAATGGAAGCAGTGACAGACTTTATTTTCCTGGGCTCCAAAATCACTGCGGATGGTGACTGCACTCATGAAATTAAAAGACACTTGCTCCTTGGAAGGAAAGTTATGACCAACCTAGACAGCATGTTAAAAAGCAGAGACATTACTTTGCCAACAGTCGTCCATTTAGTCAAAGCTATGGTTTTTCCACAGTCATGTATGGATGTGAGGGTTGGACTATAAAGAAAGCTGAGCACCAAAGAATTGATGCTTTTGAACTGTGGTGTTGGAGAAGACTCCTGAGAGTCCCTTGGACTGCAAGGAGATCCAACCAGTCCGTCCTAAAGGAAATCAGTCCTGAATATTCATTGGAAGTACTGAAGTTGAAGGTCCACTCCTTGGCCACCTGATGCGAAGAGCTGATTTGTTGGAAAGGAGGAGAAAGGGACGACAGAGGATGAGATGGTTGATGTCTTCATGGACTCAGTGGACATGAGTCTGAGCTAGCTGCAGGAGGTGGTGAAGGACAGGGAAGCCTGGCATGCTGCAGTCCATGGGGTCACGAGGAGGTGGACGCACCTGAGGCACTGGAGAACAACAGAAGCAGAGTTGCTGATTAAGTGGAATCAGCTGTCACTTACTGTTTATGTTGATACTTTTAGCATGCTGTTAGGCTTAAGCATCTGTAACTGTTGCGTTAGGAGAGTGAAGGCCCTCATCCTCTAGATGGCATGGTTGGGGTCTGCCGCTCTTCCTCTTCTCTGATTTGATGCCTGTCACTGCAGCTGCTCTGGCTCTCCTTTGAACACTAGATGGGCTCTCTCTCTTAATCGCCTTTGTTCTGGCTGCTCTTTTATCTGAAGTACTTCCTCCGCTTGTCCACATAGCTACCTCCTTAGTCCACTTCCAGTCTGCTCAGATGCTGCCTTCTCAGTCAGTCTTATGCTCTCCCAGTTCCTCCTTTTAAGACTGCATCCTGCAAACCCTCCCACTCTGCTTTCCGGGCCTGCCTTCCTTTGAAGAACTTTTCATTTTTAGCAGAGCTCTCATCACCTTCTAACATCTTCTGTAGCTTACTGTGTTTGTTTTCTGTTTGCCCAGTGGAAGGTGAGCTTCTCTAGGACAGAAATCTTTGTTTTACTGATGGATCCCTTGCCAGTAATGTAGTAATATTTAATAAATATTTATTGAATGAATGAATGTTTTAGAAATCTCATTCTGTGAGGGTAAATTTTGCCCTACCAGTTTTCCCTAAATCATGGCTAAAACTTATTTCTGCTTTAGTTTTAGATCGGTATTAAATATTTGTATTTTAATTAGAAAGTATTTACGCAAATGTAATTAGTATATAATTAGCAAATATAATTAGCATACAATAGAGACTCTGCCTTTTCTCCCTGTCAGCGTTAAGCACTTCTGTTATGGTGCTTGTCCCACTGTCTTGCATTTGGTTATTCACTCACTTGTCGTGCTGATCCTTTGGTTGTAAACTGTAAGGGCAGGGATTGGGTCCTCTTTGTATTTACTGTAGTGTCTTGCACATGTTGGGAGCCTAATTGTATTGTGTAGTAGCAAAAAAAAAAAAAAAGGATTACGGGACTAGATTGAAAAACCATGTCTTATTTCTTATACTTTGTTATCTTGTCTTTATTGCATTAAGAAGTTACCAAGTGAGTGGTATTTACCTTAGCTTTCTCAAGATGGCATAGGATCATTTACATTTATGATAAGGAACAAAGATAGATTTCTTTTATTTCTGACATTAATAAGTGTCATAAAGTAGAAAAATAAAGCTAAGTCAATGTATTATTGTTGCCACAGAAATTGAATTTATGTCAAAAGGATTTGTGCTTGTGATGTAGTGATTCGTATATTTTTCTTGAAATTAAGTCTCTAGCAGGTGACAGCATCAATAATTCACAAAACCAAGGAGCCTTTTGAGATAGGTTAATTTATATACGTGGATTAGAAAACAAATGAATAATGTGCTTAATGTATTCTGACATATTTGAAAATATGCACCAAGAAAGCCTATTAAAAAGGCTGTTCACAGTATTTATTAGATTTTTATTCTTCTTTTACTGTCTCATACGTAATGTTTTTATTTAAAAAGGAACTAATCTATATCTTCTGCTTGGTGTGAAAAGTATTATCCATTGTAATTAAAAACCTTTTCTCATTAAAATATAAGTATGCTCATTCTAGACAACTGAGGAAATACAGAAAAAAATATAAAAATAAAAAAGTTCCAAATCTCAGAATTCAGATAGATAAAATTAACAATGGTTCCTGTCTGATTTTTTTCCCATAAGTGTATATATTAACAAAGTTAGAATTATATTGCAAATGCAATTTTACTTCAACTTTATTTCATGTACCATTATATTATAAGCATTTTCCCTATGGCAGAACAGTATGTAATCTATTTACTGTTTCCCATATTCTGAGTTTTAGGTTGATTGCAATTCTGGTTATCTAAAGTAACACTGTAGTGATATATATATGTTTGTATAAAGAATACTTGATTGTATTTCTTATTCTCTCTGTAGATTCTAGAAATAGAATTACTAGGTTAACGAATAACTACTAGTAGAATTCTTAAGTTTGAACATTGTATTTATTTCACCAAAATTGTTCCCTAAGGTTTAACCAAATTTATTTTCTTTATGGTGATGCTAGAATGTAAACAAAATCCTTCTCAAATAATAGATGCACTGATGCTTGGTACCATATGAGCCTCAGGAATATCCAGTCTAACTTTGTGCCTTGTGCGTGACATCTAAGAGATGAGGCAGGCTCAGAAAGAACCTAGTAGTTGGATAAGCTTCAGGCTGATCCTGGAGTCTCTGGGACCATTTAAAATCTTCCTACAGCCAATACCCAGCCTTCTGCAGGTGATGAGAAAGGTTTTTGGTTCTCATGACCTGGAACACAACCTACTTGTAAAGGGGCTCAGGGGTTTGAATTGTCTTTTCCTGGACCCATTAGAGAAGAGTTTCTGATCGGGTAGTTTAGGTGAAAGAAATTGGAACAGCTGAAGAGAATATCTTAAAATAGATATGAAACCTGTGTTCCTAGGATTAGTCATTAGGTTTTCCCTTTGAAGGAAGAGGAGCACTAGAATTCTGCTAGAATAAAACATGACTTGTAAGGTGTTCAGCCCCTGTGATGTGTAATCCAGGTGAGAGTGCTGAGCAGCAATTTGAGAATTGCTTTTTCTGGAGAGGTAGTTGTTTTCTCGCAGTTACGTGGCGGACTTTTGATCCTTTTGAAAACCTTGTGCCCTCTTAGAAATGAATCTTTTCTTTTCACATGTGTAAATGGTTGAATGATGCCTCCTCCTGAAAGATGGTCTTTTACAAAGGAGTTATGGAGAAGGCAGGTCTGGCTTCCTACAGGGTAGGAGTGCTGAAGCCATAGACAATGGACAATAGTCAGGTGCTTATTGTCCTGAAATAGGCAGAATTACAGTTTTGAGTAAAGGAACAGATGAAGGTGCTGATGAGCTTTTTCTGCTTCTCACCTGTTCTAACATACCCCACTCACTTTCTTCTACCTCAAACTACAAAAGTGGCCACATGAACAGTGAGGCGACTGAAGAAAGCTTTACTTTGTAGTATCAAAGAGCCAGCTCTGCTCTTGTCCTCAGGTGTGGGGAAGCTTCGGTGTTATTTTTGAACCCTTCTGAGATATTGGAGCCCTTGAAGAACGATATTTTCTAGGTGTATCGTGTGGTTCCTGGGAGATGACCCTTAGGTGTATCCGCAGGTGTGTCTAGTGTCACGGTTGCTAGTGGTAGCATTTCCCATTTTTATACTCTTTATAATTAGCGTTGATATCAAAATAAAGACAGGTGTGTGTGTGGACCAGAAATGTTACTAGGGTAAAATACATATTCATTACTGCTTTAGTGGAAGGGAATAATCTGGACTTTAAAAAAAAACTTGAGCAGATTGTGATTAAGAGAGGGTTGAGTCCGGCCCTTTGCCCTCAAGGTGTAACTTTGTTGGGTTAGTCAGAACCTGTCACCCATTTTATCAAGCAAATAGTGTCATGTTGTGGTTTGATATAATAAACAGTCTTTGATACTTAGGTACTAAATATATGCTTATGAGACTGGATTATCTTACTTTAGAAAGAGATTGAGTATTTGAATAAACAGTGCAATTGGCAGTTCATCCTGCACCCAGAGATTGTTGAATTCTCTTAAATCAGTGTTAATGGGTGCCTTCAGGGACTGTCCCCAGCTACTGACTCCCTGTCTCTCACTTCTCTGAAATCATCTGCTGCTTCTCTGCACCCTTCTGTTCATTTGTTTCAGGGCTGTGGCTTTTAAATGGGCCGTGGGACAGGTGTTGGTCTGCAGGCCGCTCTGGGGGTGTTTAATGCAGATGGTGGTGGAGTGGGGTCCTGGGCTCACTGCAGCAGTGTTCTCTTGGGCCCCAAAATGTGTTGGATCCCAGGCCCCACCCTAGACCTGCTGCACCAGGACCTTCAGAAGGTGAGGCCTGTCACCTGCTTTTTCAAAGCAAACTTGGTGTGTTTCTTGTGCACACTACAAGCTGAAGACTAGCTGATCTCGACGGTCAAGTTTGTCAGAATTGGGTCTCAGTCAGTTGTGTTTGAAGACTTCAGTCTTACAGTTTTCCTCTTGTTGGTAATTTCTCATAATGAGCCAAGTAAGTGGTATAAACTTTATAGACCTAATTGCAACAGCTTGTTGCAATTGTTCTAAAATATTTCCACGCTCTGACTCTGCTGACAGTGATCCGAGCCTGCTAGCTTGATGCCTGGTGGGCCTTCATGTGTCTGAGGACATCAGTAGACAGATCCCTTGCTCCCTGCTAACCCACAAATGCCAACCAATGAAAGAAAATGTAAAATTTGCTAAGAGGCTTGGGCTACAGTTTAGAATCTTTTTCTCATTGCATATGAACCTCAGAGGTTTGTATGTTGCTTTGTATTATATCATTTATTTGGTCTTTGTTACTTGTTAACTAAGTTGGTAGGAGAAGGACTGTTCTTCATACCTCTTGATACTGACAGTGTTTTGCACAGTACTCTGAAAGGTGTAGACCTGGTTTTTAACAGCATGTGCTGTCTTCAATAAGGTTTTGATGCCTTGCTTAAATGGGAATATAGAAGCCTGTGTTCTGTGTTTCTGTGTCCCCACCCCCCGCCCCAGCTTTTTGATTCTTATGCTCTTTTGAAGAAAAATACTTAAAGACTTGATCTCTCTTTCAATTTCAGAGTGATCCTGTTGACCATTCATCCCAGGATCTGTCGTTAGTAGAAGGCCTGTCTATATACAGAGCTGCTTGCTTTTTAGGGAGAAATAGAATTAGCAATTTGAGATGGAAGATGGGTGAGGTTTGGCTGAGAAAGAGACCCCCAGTGTGCAAATACCGCACCTTAACCAGTTACCAGTGGTCCTGGTTTCAGAGTTATTTGTATTTTGATATTATCACCACTTTTGTTTTTATCCCATGGTTATAAAGCATTGATACTTATAGAATCATAGGCCAGATAATAGAACTAAAGGTCATAAAGCCACATCCAGGTGTAAATGCTTTAATAGGCTAACATTCTGTGCTTTTAACTTTATTCCCCCACTACCGCAGATACAACCCTAATGTTGCTATCAGGTTGTTATTTTTAAAACTGTTCCTATTCGATTTCATTTACTAGTGGTTTTATGTTTCTGTTTCCTTTCTGGTGTGGATGTCAGCAAATTCTGCTCATAAACTGGATTGATGGGGCCGTTCCTGTTTTCGCCACCAGACAACGTAGTCAGGGGCATGCTGGTAGCTATGAAACAGAAATACTTCTTCATTTCTTTAAGTGTCTTGGTTAACCAGACATTTAAACAGTATTTTATGTACTAGTATAAGAGCAATAATAAAGTTTTTTTTTTTTTTAAATTAAGGATGTCACCCTTGTAGTTTTGTATCTACAGAAGCAAGGCCAGAACTCCACAGTTATCTGAGGCTTTTATGTCATTCTGTCCCCCTTCTCTCTCAACTTTTTTAGAAGTCTGTAATCTAAACAGGTAGGACTTTGACATAACCTAAATTTTATTTATAATAAACTTGAATTAATAATTGATTTTCAGAGATCCTACAAAAGATGCCACTTGATCTAACCTGTACATTTTTTCACTAAATATTTAGTATTTCTCCTCCCCCACCCCTTATCATGTTTCAAATGGACTGTGATTAGACAATTAAGTTTTTAGGATAAATTACTCACCTTTCTATCTACTCAGATTTTTTAGAGGTAGCTTGTCTTTAGTGGTTTGTTTCAGATTGCATGTTTGCTGAACAAATAGCTATATAATCTCTGTTTGCTGTAAGCTGAATCTTGAAGTAGAGCTTATTTTGTCTTTACTGTTTTGATGTAGCAACCAACACTTTCAGATGCGTTTTCTTTAAGTCAGCGTCTCTCGTCCTGTCATGGGCCCTGGAACTTGCTGCCGTCGTGCCTACTGGCTTCTGCTGGATGGAGACGGATAGATCAGTGTGTTCCAGGAGAGACGGAATCGTGAACCTGACCTGAACTTCTTGCTCGTCTCTCAGGCTGTTAAACTTCCCCTTCCCATGCTTGACTTTTCTTACTTTTCTATGTAAGCCTTATAAATCTGTTGTAATACACCACATGTTCTTTTTTGTGAAAGAGTGTCTGTAATAGTTTGTAATTGGACTTATAGGCATGCTTGTATAGTTTTTGAAGAACACGCCAAGCATTTAACAAATTGAGTTGCTAGACCCTCAATGAAATAGTTTAACGACATTAAAAAAAACTATTAGCAAAAAATGAATCCTTATGTGTCTTGTTTCTATTCAAGAGCGACTATTTTTCTGAAAGTTAGGAGTCCAACTCTAGTTTAAAAGGCTGTCCTATTTTTAGGTCTTTGAAGGTAGATAAAAATATTCCTCTTGTTTATTTACATGTTCTAAATCTTACATCGTGTAACCTATATTCTCTACGTTTTCTGTACAATACTTTATGTTCTTCTGTGCAGTTTTTAGTTCATAAATCTTACATAGGTCCTAGTCTCGTTTCTCTTAAAATTGTTTGTATGCTTCTGTTGTTTTTTCTCTCTCCTTTAACGTCACTTTATGGCATTTTTCTCAGACAACTCAAACTGGCATTTTGGGATTAATCATTTGTGTCAATAACAGTTTTTCACTGTCTTAAGAGATATTCTCCCAAATAGGACTTCAGCATGATGCTTTTTCATTAGCCTCCTTTTCAAGCCTTAGGCTGCTTAGAATGCTGTTGTATCAGAAGTGGGCTCTATTCCTTTTTTCTTCTCAGATGAACTTGAAATGATCCATTTCAGGTGTGATGTGAATTGCAATTGGGCTGATACTTCTAGCTGGAGAATAAGAGAGCTATATGTTTAACCAAGGGCTTCCCAGGTGGCGCTAGTTGTAAAGAACCCTGCTGCCAATGCAGGTGACATAAAAGACATGGGTTGGATTCTTCCTATGGGAAGATGCCCTGCAGGAGAGCATGGCAGCCCACTCCAGCGTTCTTGCCTGGAGAATCTAATGCACAGAGGAGCCCGACAGTCTGTGGTCCATAGGATCGCAAAGAGTCGGACACGACTGAAGCTACTGAATCACACACACGTGGTTAACCAAATGCTGTTGGCTGGAAGCCTCTGCTGGCAGGAGGGCACACATACAGCTGGCAGTTAGAGGAGTGGACCCCACACAAGCTTGCCTCTGCTCCTTTCTATGCAAACTCAGGAGCCAGGTGGACCTAAGTTTAATTCTAGTCCCGGTCTCTGGGCCAAGACTGTGGCCTCTTTGCGCCTCAGGGCCACCCCCGCTTGCACGGGCCCCTGTGCCTACTTGTTAATTTCAATGCTGAAGTTCGTAGTGATTGACTGTAAATTCTACAGCCCAGGCTTCAACATTATTCTTTCGTTAATCCAGTATTACTGCTAGTTTGCTCCTAGTTGAGAATATGTGGTCTGCTGATCCGGCAGTTCAGTCTGGAGCTTAGTGGCGTGCTCACCTGTCCGGCTGTGTTCTCGCTGGTGTACACTCAGCTCATGCTGGGCCCCTTCCATCCCCGTTTCTCCTGCTCTATGAGAAAGAGCATCTTTGAAAGAGAGAAGAGTCTAGGGTAGTGATTTATGCTGTACAGATTTTCAATCTGAATTGTCATTGAGAATAGATTCATGAGCATAACAGTGAATTCTACTATGTACAGGTGTGAATGATAAATTTCATTCTGTCAATAAATGTTGAATTTACCTACGTGCCACTTATTCCATTAGATGATGAAGTGTTAGTTGCTCAGTCGGGTCCGACTCTTTGCTACCCCATGTACTGTAATCGACCAGGCTCCTCTGTCCATGGGATTTTCCAGGCGAGAATGCTGGAGTGGGTTGCCATTTCCAGCTCCAGGATTAGATGTTCACTGCTAACCTATGTCCTTTTATACTAATCGTAGACCTGACCTCATTTCCTCTTTAGGAAATGTGCTTGATCCTTTCTCTACCGTTTTAAAGGTCTAACACTACAATGAATAATAAGGAAGAGAAGTGGAAACTGACTTCAGCTACTTGAGTACAAATCTTCCCCAACTCCAGAATTTATAAAAACTTGGATTGTTTTTCCCCCAAATGCTTATTTTGCTCTTGAACTCTACTTTGCAGGAAACCAATTTATTCACTTTCTAAAGTGGCCCAGTGTTTGTCTAGCAAGGAAATCAGCAAAAGGGTTCTCAAAGAAGTAGCAATGAAGTTGAAAAGTGTCTTCACCACTGGTGATAAATCAAACTGATGTTAAAGATGCAAATAGTCATTTCAGTACTCTCTTCTCTGTTATTGGAATTGTTTAAGTTAATTAAGCCAGCAGAGTACTTCATTATCTATTATACTGCATGCTAATGGCAGATTTAAAGTTGCACTTTTATCATTTGAAAAATTTTCTGAAAATCGTATCTAAATTCCTACATCTATTGCCATCTAAGTCTGTATACTTAATGGTAACTAACACTGTTATTTGGGAGAATATATTTATTGTACCATAGTGAGGTTTCTTTCTAGTTTGTGAGGTTTACAAAGCCAAGAAATTTTAGGAGACTATCACATTCAAGGTAACTTTTGTCCATCTTTTTGAGAAAGTGATTAAAACAATATATAATACATTTTTATTAGACTGTCAGGAATTTAATTATATTCAACTTAACATTGTAGAATTTTAAATGTACTCTATTAACTAAAATTAAAAAAAAGCTGTTATAAATTACTGATATGATTGATTTCTTTCATTTGCAGCATTTAAATATCAAGACACTGACAGATGATATGGTAAGATGATCCTTGAGGTTTCCTTTCTTCTAAATCTTAACTAACCCTCTTATGTTGATGGTGTGCTCCACTAACACTTTTAAGATTGCTACAAACTGCATGTTTTAGAAAGGGACTCTTTATTGTGCTAAAGTAAAGGTTGAACTGAAATATATTGTTGCTTTTCAAAAGTAAAAGGGACTAGTCAATATGTTCATTTAAAATCTTTGTTTAATCACAAGTTGTTAGTCAACTTGGAATCATTCAAATCAGTTCTCTTTCTTTGGGGATGAATTGCACACTTCAAAAAGAGGTACAAAAAATAGCTAAAAGACATGTCAGCTTTTAAGAAATACGTAATAAAGTAAGCCAGACTAAAATATCACTGATCTATTCTTAAAGTTTTGTTTAAAAACGAGAGAACTAGATATGCCTTACCCTATATTCTGATGCTGAAAATAATAAGCTTTCTTATAAGTACTTAAAACTTTATAGCACCATTATATACTCAAGTACATTTTTATATATTTAAATAAATTTTACTTTCAAAAAATAAATATATGTACCTAGAATACAGTGAGCACTCAAAAACTGTTCAGCACCTCTATATCCAAAGTACCATCTTAGGCACGTGGTTCAGGGGGCATACAAAGGTGAACGAGACATAGATCTGGACATGCACGATTTAAAAAACTGAAATAGAAGTCTACATTTTACTCCTCTGGGTATAATCTAAGGAAAGGATATTTATATAAGTTTCTCTGGATAACATCTTTTTTATAGGATAATATTCAGAAATGGTGGTAATATTGAGCAGTAATGCAGATTTTGGGTATAACTTCTCACCCTGCAAGGTGGGTGATGTCCTTATTTAGTGCTGAGCGCAGCGGGGCTCAGGCAACTGAAGTAAGTGGCTTGCCCACATGTGCACGGCTGGCAGTGGTGTAGCTGTGGCCAAAGTCCTGTTCCTCCTTGCTCCAAACCCACACACTTACTGTGCTTACTTAGCTTTCAGATGATTTCTTAAGGCCAACAGTAAAACCATGTGCGATTATTATGTGTGATCTTTTATGAGAATCTACAGTGGTATATTTGTAAAGCCTCATTGAGATATAATTCATATAGCATGTAGTTCACCTATTTAAAATGGACAGTTCAGTGGTTTTTTAGTATTAATATATTTGCAGAACTGTAAAACCATCACCACAATAAATTTTAGAACATTTTCATCACCTAAAAAGAAACCTCATACCTATAAACAGTCACTCCCAATTTATTCACAACTCACCTAGCCCCAGGCAATGGCCAGTCTCTTTTCTGTCTGTAGATTTGCCTTTTCTGGACATTGCATGTGAATGGAATCGGTTGCTGTTTCGTGACTGGCCCTTTCACCTGACATCATGATTTCCAGGGGCATCCGTGTCGTGGCCTGTGTCATTGCTTCCTTCTGTTGCTGAATGCGTTCTGTGTGGTGATATTCTTGAGGCTTGTTCATGTTTTATGGGCCCTCTATGTTTTTTTCCCTCTTTTCCTTCAGATCCCGCCCTTATCTTTGCTTTGTTACTCTTTTTTTTCGCTTTGCCACCCCTCAGTCTCTACCCCATGTTCTAGAATCAGGGTCATGCTATAGAGTGGCTGCAGCCTACTGCCCTGGAAGGCAGTGTGCTTTGATTTTCTGTTAGTTAATGGGCTCCTCCTCAGGGAAGACTTTCTCCCTCCTGCCTCTTTTCCTCACCTTTCTCCTTCTTGTCCCTTGGCTTTGTAAGGTCAGAACTTTTGGGCTCTACCATACCCTGTGCATATTTTTGTCAAAGCAGTATATGATTTGTGATCCGTCTTTCTCACTAGTTTAAATCTTTTGAAGACTGAGACAGTATGATGTTACTAATATTTCCAGACAGGTTGTCTGGCATGTGTTAAGCATTTTCATCAGTTTGTTGAACAAATGAAAGAGTGAGTCTTGGTTTTGCTAACCTGGTATTGTGTTTGTCTTGCATCTGGTCCTGGCTTAGTCCTGGCAGGCTTTCCAGAGATGGATCTTGGCTTTCCACAGGGTGCGGCAGCTTTGACAAGGACCTGCACTCAGCCTTTCCTACCACCTGCCTGGGTCACTGACTGTGCCTGCCTTCACCTTAGATGGATCCATGGTCCTCTTCTCTCCCAGGGGAGGCTCGAGCAGGCAGGATAGTCCAGGCGGCTGGCCCAGGGTTGTGGAGGCCAGAAGATAAGCATGGCTCTCTTGAGCAGGACCCCGAGTCAGCCCCTTCTCAGCCACTGCTGACTGCTGCCCTGTGGAAAGAGCAGTGGACGCGGAATCAGGAGTCTGTCATTGGAAGACAGAACTTCACCACTTCTCCGCTCTGTGACCGTGGCAGGTCACTTAGGTGGTTCATTTACACATAAACGGGACTCATTTTATACCTTTTCTGCTTTCCTCTTAGGGTTTTGGTGAGTCTCATCTAAGCTCAAGTATGTTGAGCTGCTGCATTCTGTTCTGTCCCTATTTATGTGCTTTAAAAGATACTTCTTGGTGTGGACAGAAGGGTGGTGTGACCGATTCATTTGCAGTTGAGTCTTACAGGGGATGTGTGTGTTATAGATCGTGTAGAGATTTGAGGAGAGAAAGGAAAGCTGGGTACTTTGAAGGCTCTTTAAACTATTTCTGATGAGTCGCACCACAGGGAAGCATTTGCCACTGAAGTCTGATGTGTGCTAGCAATGTGTTTTCTAATTAAGCTTTCCTACCACTGCCACATGTGCTGCGTGTGTATGCCTTTAATATAGAACTTCCTGACGTGAATACACTTTTTTGGGGCAGGTCTTGGGAGAAGGCATATAGGAATGATGTCTGCTGTAGTCATGTGTTTGAATAACAATATTTTAAAAACATTAATCGAGACATCCTGGGAAACATTAATGTTAGAAACTCATCTTAGGTTGCTTTTTGTTAAACCCCTGCAAAAGTACTTCACATTTCAAGGTAATTTCTTAAATTACTGTCAGAATTAAATTTTATAGGACACTGTTGGATTAAGACAGCGGAGTATTACTGTAGCCTTGAGGTCCATAGGCAGAATTAATATACTTTAAACAGTGTTCATTCTCTGAATATCTGGGTGTCTACTGTGTGTAAAATGCTGTTCAAGGTGCTAGGGTAATATAAAGGTGAAAAAAGTAATTTAGCTTACAACACTCTTTTGTTTATACCTGGGTTGAAAAGAAAGGTTTCCTTGTAGAGACAAAAAGGTTGAGAGGAGGACAGTGAGGGGCTAAGTGTGAAAGGTAAGCTGGATGAAATTGAATGTGCATGTCACCATGCTAAGTTTTCCATCAAAGTGTCCCCTGGGTGTTTTTGTGGGGTAGGGGTTATTTTTGACCTGCTTTTTTCTCCCTTGTCCTTCAGAACCATTTGTCTAAAGTGCAGTCTCCTGCTGATCTTCCTCTCCGCTTTTATCTGGCTATAGCCAGCATTACTATTGTAATCCCTTGTGTGGCCTGCCGCAATGGTTTTCAAGCTTCTTTGACTAGGATCCACAGTAAGAAATACACTTTAGTTTGTAGCCCAGCACACAAACACAGATTCTCTGTTGAAACAAAAGTTTTTAAGAACCTATATTTAATGTTTCTAAGCGTAATGGTTAAACCAGATCAAACCAGCCCACCCTAAAGGAAATCAACCCCAAACATTCATTGGAAGGACTGACGCTGAAACTGAAGCTCCAATACTTTAGCCACCTGATGCGAAGAGCCGACTCTTTGTAAAAGACCCTGATGCTGGGAAAGATTGAAGGCAAGAGGAGAAGGGGACGACAGGGGGTGAGAAGGTTAGACAGTATCACTGGCTCAATAGGCATGAATTTGAGCAAACTCCAGGAGACGGTGAAGGACAGGGAAGCCTGCATGCTGCAGTCCATGGGGTCGCAAAGAGTCAGACACGACTTAGCGCCGGAACAACAGCAACAAAGCCTAATTGAACTCTGATCTTTTTCTTTCCCTTCCTTTCTACTCCTTTTACTCCTATCCATCCCATGAAAAAAAAGAAAGGTGATCCAGTCCACTAAATGGGCTTCATGACACCAAATAGTCTACAGTTACGACTAGCAAAACAGACATGTCCAGTACTGCAGCCAGAGGAAGTCCCGAGCTCTCTGTGAGCGTCTGCTCAGTCGGCATGGGCACGTGTCGGTGAGCTGCGTGAGCATGCCCGCCCTCCACGTACCAGCTGTGCGACTTTGAGTGCATCACGGGGCTTTTGAGCCTTGGCATCCTTGTTTATAGGGATTTTTTAAGAGTTAAATTAGGTAATATATATTAGTAATTAGTAATAAGCACTTTAAAAATGAGATATGATTACATATAATGTATTTAAAAAGTGCAGTATGCATTTTGGCAAATGTATACAATCATGCATATACTATAGTTATGACAAAACCCATTGCTATCACATCGTGTTCTCTCTGAGTCCCTCTGTGTCCTTTGCAGTCAGTTCTCTTTATCCTTCCTGGCTCTTGGAAAAAACTAATCAGTTTTCTGAGCTATCCAGTAGTTCAGTCTTGGAATTCATTTAAATGGCATCACATTGCATCGTGCCATTGTATCTGGCTTCTTTTACTTAACATAATGCTTTTGAGATTCATCTAACATTTGGGTTTATCAGAAATTTGCTCTTTTTATTACTGAATGGTGTTCCCTTGTTCGGTAATACTAAAGTTGGCTTGTATATTCAACAGTGTGGGTTGTTAGCAGTTTTTGGCTATTATGAAAAACTGCTGTGAACATTTGAACTCAGTTTTGTTTTTTGGACATATGTTTTCTTTTTGGAGGCTGAATTATGTGATTTAACTCTATAAGATACTGACACATTATTTCCTCTAGTGACTAATGATGATGGACATTTTTCATGTGATTATTTGCCATTCCTTTCTTGTTTGTGATGAAATGTCTGTTACTAAATACAGGGTTATTCAAATATTCTATTTCTTCTTGAGTGAGACCTGGTAGTTTATCTTTTAAGGAATTTTTTTCATGTTATTTATATTGTTGAATTATGAGTTATTTGTGATATTTCTTTATCTTTTTAATGTAGGATCTGTATTTATTTCCTCTTTTTCCATTTCTGATATTGGTGATTTGTCTTCTGTTTTTTATCTGATTAGTGTGCCTAGAAGTTTATCAATTTTATTGATTATTTCAGAGAACTGGCTTTTGGTCTCACTAATTTTCTTTATTCTTTTATTTTCATTTATTTGTTTTATCTTTATTATTTCTATACTTTTGCTTTATTCTTTTAACGGCTTCTTTGGGTGGAAGCTTAAATATTTTATTTGAGAACTTTTGTTTTCTGATGAGAATTTCATGTTGTAAATTTCCTTCTGAGAACTGCTTTAGCTGTTAATCTCCTGAATATTTGAAATAGTTTCAAGTTTCGTGTTGATTTCTTCTTTTCCCCATTGATTATTTAGATATATCTGTTTAATTTTCAAATATTTGAGGATTTCCCTGGTATCTTTATGTTGCTGGTTTGTAATTTAAGTCCCTTGTAACCAGTGATTTCATACTTTGTGTGATTTCTGTCTTTTTCAATTTGAGTCTTGCTTTCTGCCCCAGAATGTGGACTGTCTTGGTGGATATTCCATGTGTATTCTGTTTTTGTTAGAATCGGTCTATAAGTAGTAAATACGTCAAGGTGGTTGATAGTTTTGTTCATATCTTCTATATTCTGATTTTCTGTTGCTTTTTCTAACAATTATTCAGGAGTGTTGAAGTCTCCAACTATAATTTTGGATTCTTAAATTTTTCTTCTTAGTTCTTTCAACTTTTGCTTCATGTTTTATGAAGCTCTGCAATTAAGTGCATATACATTTTGTATTGTTTCAGTTTATCTTTATGAAATGATCCTTTTTATCCTCAGTAATATTCATTACTTTTTAGTCTTTGGACATTTAGTGGATTTCTCTGCTCTGCCTGATACAGTTATCTCCTTCTCTTCTGAAGAACAGAGACCGTTGGTTTCTGTGGCCCACACTGTATAGGTTTCATGCCCCTCAGCCTTTCCCTCCTCTGTCTCTGCTGTGTGTGCGTCTCCTCTCCCTTTACACATCTCATGGACTGTTGGCATCTCTCAGCCTGCTGTCCTGCAGCCACTCTTCTCTTCTTTGTCTCTGGTGCTTGGCTTGGGTGTCTCTGGTGCTTGGCTTGGGTGATCACCTCTGTGTGTATGTATCTGGCTGTGACTTTTCCTCAAGCTGAGGCGTCCATGTGTTGGCCTATTGAATACCTTCTGATGGATGTCTCATTTTTATGTGAAACTCTTTGTGTCCCCAAATAAATTTGTTGCTTCCCTCTTAAGCATATTTCTGTTCCTATATTTTCATAGACGGTAACTTCACCCTTCTAATGTTTCGTTAGGACTCTCACAACTTTCTATTGCTTCCTAAAAAGCCAGCTTCTTGGGGTATTTCCCTGGTGGAACAGTGGTTAAGACTGCACTTTCCTGCAGAGCACATGGGTTTGATCCTTGGTTCAGGGAACTAAGATCCACCATGTGGGGGAAAAAAAAAATCTGATTGAAAAAAAAAAAAAAAGCCAGCCTCTCGCACAGCAACCAGAATGACTGATCTAAATTGTATGCCTGGCAGTGCTTGGCCCTGTTTGTAGCTGCGCAGTTGCACCTTTACCTATAGGTCAAGCCTAAAGCTTTTTGCTGTGGCACATAGGCCTCCATGGTAGGACCCTGCTTCTCTAGCTCGATACACATTTTTCAGTCAGCAAGCAGGAGTCAAGTAAGTTGCTGGAGAATTTACTCAGAATGTAGAAACACAGCTGCTGCTTGGAAAAAGGTGTGTTAAGTGATAATGAGGACTATTTATTAGCTGTGTGCCAAGTAGCATTCCAAATATTAGCTTTATAAACACATTTAGTTTCCACAACAAGCCTCTGAGTAGGCCTTGTTACTATTCCATTTTTCAAAGATGAAGAAACTGAGGCAGGAGAGAGTACTAGTTACTTGTGTAAAGTCATGTGAAGCAGCCGGAAAAACTGACAGACTGGCCCCAGGGAGCATGATCTTTGCCACGTGACTTACACTGCCACTTAAGCTCTGTCCCTGTCTTGGTTGAGAGTACCAGTGTAAAATCTGGAAGTGTTTCCTTATTTTCTGCTTTTCTCTTATAGTCATTGGAATGAGTCTTCTGACCTTGAAACTGACCAGGAAAAGTTGTATCCTAGCCATTGATCTTAATCCTGAGAAATTATAATTGTAAAGACATATTGTATTTAAGGAGTTTTCTGTGGTAAGAAATGAACTGTTTTGAGTATTTCTAGTAAGTAAACATGGAGAAGGCAATGGCACCCCCACTCCAGTACTCTTGCCTGGAAAATCCCATGGATGGAGGAGCCTGGTGGGCTGCAGTCCATGAGGTCGCTAAGAGTGACACGACTGAGCGACTTTACTTTCACTTTTCACTTTCATGCATTGGAGAAGGAAATGGCAACCCACTCCAGTGTTCTTGCTTGAGAATCCCAGGGACTGGGGAGCCTGGTGGGCTGCTGTCTATGGGGTCGCACAGAGTCGGACACGACTGAAGCGACTTAGCAGCAGCAGCAGCAGTAAGTAAACAAAACTGGAAAAGTCGTCTCAAAGGAGATGTGATGTGTGTGACTGAGAGATAGCAACAGGTAAAGGATATGTTTTCTTAATTGCAAAGAACATAGAAAATCTTCTGTCTGGAAACCAGAAATCTCGCAGCAGTGGCAGCTTGCCCCCAGGTGTACGTGTCAGCTTTCTAGGAGCCCCTCCCAGGTGGTCTGGGCGTGCATGCTGAGGGATCCGTGAGAAGTGCCCTCTGGGCTCCGTGGGCCTGCATACCCGCTCAGTGTACCTGACTCCGCTGCGTTCCTGGGTGTTCTTCCCTCTGCTGCTGGGGCATTGCAGGCTGAGAGCTCAGGCGAGTGCGCCTGCCTGGCCTCCGATTTGTCTACCTGCATGCTGTGCCTGTACCTACCTGGATGTGCGGTGTCTTGTGGATTATATATAAATTAGACATCACACTTATGAAAGAAAATAAAATGATTTTGATTATCTGAATTTGTGCCTAACTCCCAAGTCTGGTCATGGAACCTAAATCATTAACTTTTTTTTTTTTAAAGTTCAATGGAAAAAAATTTAAAATAATTTTATCATATGGGCCTAGTAAGATTTAAAGCTTTCTGTACTGTAATTTAAGTTTATTTTGCATTTTTATTTATTTTTCCTTTTAAAGTTAAAAACAAATGATAAAGCAAAACATATCATAATCTATTCCACAACTTTCCTGCAAAACTATATATTCAAAATACTCTGTGGAAAGTCAGTATACCAGGAACTTACCCAGTGGTGCAGTGGTTCAGAATCCTTCTGCCAGTGCAGTGGAGTGGGCTTGTCCAGGAGGATTCCAGGTGCCAGGGGCAGCTGGTCGTGTGCCACGAGCACTGCAGCCTGCGGGCCTCGAGCCTGCACTGTGCAGCAAGGGAAGTCCCCACACTGAGAGGCCTGCTCCAGCAGTGAAGGCCCAGTGCAGCCAAGAATCAACCAATAAGGGAATAAAGGAGGTACACCAGTGGGACAACTGAATCTACCTGAAAATAAGTCATAAAAAACTTCAACTATTCACTCAGTTTGGTGGGACTTTCAGAACACATTAATATGAGTTAATTAGCACTTCCTGTACTTAGATTTTCAGTAGTAACACTTCAGTGCTATCTTGGATTTTTAAATATTTATGGGCTGGTTTAGAGAGCTCCTCCTCAAATCAGTAGGAATTTGGAAATAAGATCAAGAGTTCTCAGAGTTGAATATGCTAAGATGTAGTAGAGTATGCAGACTTGTTTATTCATCCTTTTATCCATTCATTCATGGAGCCTTTATTGAGGGCTTGCTACTGTTGTAGACATGGCAAAGATGAATAATCTGTCTCTGCCCTCTGGGAACAGTGAGGAAGAAAACTTGTGTACAAAACCAGTATACAGTTGAAGTGGGCTGGAGTGGTGAATAGTAAGGTCAATTTTGGTCTTGGAGAAAACTTCATAGCGAAGGTGACTTTTCAGCTGAGTTTCAAAGGACAGGTTGGAATAGACTGGCAGGAGTGGTAATAATTTTTTTTCTTTCTAATGGATTTACTCCTGGATATCAGTGGAATGGATCACAGTGCCTGTGTCAGGCTGGCAAGTAGAAAGCAATTGTTGATATTTTCAGGTAATTTTTGGGTACTATTCATCTAGGTCTTGAAAATAATGTTACATTTAGAGAACTAATTTATGTTTCCTTTCAAGCATATAGTAGTATAATATTTGAGTATATGTAATTAGAAACTACTTTAAGTAGATGTGGATAAATATAACTTTGAGATATTTTGAATATTCACTTCAACTCAGTTCACTCGCTCACTCGTGTCTGACTCTTTGCGACCCCATGGACTGCAGCACGCCAGGCCTCCCTGACCATCACCAACTCCAGGCATTTACTCAAAACTCATGTCCGTTGAGTCAGTAATGCCATCCAACCATCTCATCTTCTGTTGTCCCTTCTCCTCTTGCCTTCAGTCTTTCCCAGCATCTGGGTCTTTTCAAATGAGTCAGGTCTTCGCATCAGGTGGCCAAAATGTTGTAGCTTCAGCTTCAGCATAAGTCCTTCCAATGAATATTCAGGACTGATTTCCTTTAGAATGGACTGGATCTCCTTGCTGTCCAAGGGACTCTCAAGAGTCTTATCCAACACCAAAGTTCAAAAGCATGAATTCTTCGGCAAAAAGCTTTCTTTATAGTCCAACTTTCACATCCATACATGATTACTGGAAAAACCATAGCTTTGACTAGACAGACCTTTGTTGGCGAAGTAATGTCTCTGCTTTGTAATATTCTGTCTAGGTTGTTATAACTTTTCTTACAAGGAGCAAGTGTCTTTGAATGTCATGGCTGCTGTCACCATCTGAAGTGACTTTGGAGCCCAAGAAAATAAAGTCTGACACTGTTTCCACTGTTTCCCCATCTATTTGCCATGAAGTGATGGGACCAGATGCCATGATCTTTCTTTTTTGAATGTTGAGTTTTAAGCCAGCTTTTTCACTCTCCTCTTTCCTCTTCATAAAAAGGCTCTTTAGTTCCTCCTTGCTTTCTGCAATAAGGGTGGTGTCATCTGTATATCTGATGTTATTAATATTTCTCCTGGCAGTCTGATTCCAGCTTGTGCTTCCTCCAGTCCAGCATTTCTCATGATGTACTCTGCATAGAAGTTAAATAAGCAGGGGGACAATATACAGACTTGACGTACTCCTTTCCCTATTTGGAACCAGTCTGTTGTTCCATGTCCAGTTCTAACTTGCTTCTTGACCTGCATGCACATTTCTCAGGAGGCAGGTCAGGTGGTCTGGTATTCCCATCTCTTTCAGAATTTTCCACACTTTATTGTGATCCACACAGTCAAAGGCTTTAACATGGTCAATAAAGCAGCAATAAATGTTTTTCTGGAACTCTCTTGCTTTTTTGATGATGCAGCAGATGTTGGCAATTTGATCGCTGGTTCCTCTGCCTTTTCTAAATCCAGCTGAATATCTGGAAGTTCACGGTTCATGTACTGTTGAAGCCTACCTTGCATAATTTTGAGCATTGCTTTGCTGGCGTGTGAGATGAGTGCAATTGTGCGATAGTTTGAGCATTTTTTGGCATTGCCTTTCTTTGGGATTGGAATGAAAACTGATGTTTTCCAGCCCTGTGGCCACTGCTGAGTTTTCCAAATTTGCTGGCATATTGAGTGCAGCACTTTCACAGCATCATCTTTTAGGATTTGAAATAGCTCAACTGGAATTCCATCACCTCAATTAACTTTATTTGTAGTGATGCTTCCTAAGGCCCACTTGACTTCATATTCCAGGATCTGTGGCTCTAGGTGAGTGATCACATGATCGTGGTTATCTGGGTCATGACGGCCTTTTTTGTATAATTCCTGTGTATTCTTGCCACCTCTTTTTGATATCTTCTGCTTCTGTTAGGTCCATACCATTTCTGTCCCGTATTGTGCCAATCTTTGCATGAAATTTTCCCTTGGTATCTCTTTCTTGAAGAGATCTCTAGTCTTTCCCATTCTATTATTTTCCTCTATTTCTTTGCATTGATCTCTGAGGAAGGTTTTCTTATCTTTCCTTGCTATTCTTGGAACTCTGCATTCAGATGAATATATCTTTCCTTTTCTCCTTTGCCTTTCTCTTCTCTTTTCTCAGCTGTTTGTAAGGCCTCCTCAGACAACCATTTTGCCCTTTTCCATTTCTTTTTCTTTGGAATGGTCTTTTATCACCGCTTCCTGTACAGTGTCACAAATCTCTGTCCATAGTTCTTCAGGCACTCTATTGGATCTAATCCTTTGAATCTATTTGTCACTTCCACTGTATAATCATAAGTGATTTGGTTTAGATCATACCTGAATGATCTAGTGGTTTTCCCTACTTTCTTCAGTTTGAACCTGAATTTGGCAATAAGCAGTTCATGATCTGAGCCACAGTCAGCTCCTGATCTTATTTTTGCTGACTGTATAGAGCTTCTCTATCTTTGGCTGCAAAGAATATAATCAGTCGATTTCGGCATTGATCATCTGGTGATGTCCGTGTGTAGAGTCTTCTTTTGTGTTGTTGGAGGAGGGTGTTTGCTATGACCAGTACGTTCTCTTGGCAGAACTCTTGTTAGCCTTTGCCCTGTTTCATTCTGTCTCCAAGGCCAAATTTGCCTGTTACTCCAGGTATTTCCTGACTTCCTACTTTAGCATTCCAGTCCCCCATAATGAAAGGACATCTTCTTTGTGTGTTAGTTCTAGAAGGTCTTGTAGGTGTTCATAGAACCATTCAGCTTCAGCTTCTTCAGCATTACTGGTTGGGGCATAGACTTGGATTACCATCATATTGAATGGTTTGCCTTGGAAACGAACAGAGATCATTCTGTCATTTTTGAGATGGCATCCAGTTACTGCATTTTGGACTGTTTTGTTGACTATGATGGCTCCTCAATTTCTTCTAAGGGATTCCTGCCCACAGTAGTAGATATAATTGTCATCTGAGTTAAATTCACCCATTCCAGTCCATTTTAGTTCGTTGATTCCTAAAATGTCGATGTTTAGTCTTACCATGTTTGTTTGACCACTTCCAATTTGCCTTGATTCATGGACCTAACATTTCAGGTTCCTATGCAATATTGCTTTTTACAGCATCAGACTTTACTTCCATCACCGGTCACATCCACAATTGGGGGTCGCTTTTGCTTTGACTTCATTCTTTCTCGAGTTATTTCTCCACTGATCTCCAGTAGCACATTGGGCATCTACCGGCCTGGGGAGTTCTTCTTTCAGTGTCCTATCTTTTTGCGTTAGAGTGGTACGCAGACTTTATAGTGGGAAGCACTAGGTGTATGGGCATCTAATCCAGTCTTGAGGTGTCAGAAAGGCTACTACATGAGGTGTCGTGCAAACTGAAGCCTGAATTGAAATTATCCAGATAAATGGATAGGTTCCAGGCACAAGAAATAGCTTGCGCATGTGTAGAAGTTTCTAGGTTATTCATTACGTCTAGATTATATAGTCTAATGGTGGTGGAGTTGTGAAGAGATTTCTCAAGAGGAAGTAAGGTTAAGGTTAAAGTGGACCTTTGAGCCATGGTAAGATATTTGAGTGTCATCCTCTGAGCAGTGGGATTACAGATGCTGAAAGGTTTGAAGTACAGGAGTGAGGGAGATGATTTGGTTTGGATTTCAGTAAGATCTGTGCAGAGTTTAATTCTGGGAGTGGTAGGGACAGGGGCTGGTGAAGACACTGGAGCAAGTTAGGAGGCTATACCAATTGTCCAGGTGGCCTGAAGTAGGGTAGTAGTGTTAGAGGCAGAGGGCAGAGGCAAGAGGAATTAAGATACGGTCCATTTGGTTTGGTTTATGTTTCCTGGTTACTTTTCATTAAAGTTATAGTTCAAATCACTTTTCTGCTGACTGGAGACAACCTCAGACGTCCTCATCTTCAGTATGCGTCTGTATGCCTCTCTCCCAATCCAGCTCCATGTATTTTTCTAATCTGACAGTATCTCCCAACTTCTAAAGCCTTCAAAAACCCTCCTCCTTTGCCCTTTGGAACTCAGAGTCTGTCATCTTTGAATGTTTGCTCTCCTTCTTGCAGTACTTGAACCTAGGGGTTATTTGAAGACTTTATTTTCCTGGTAGCTTTTTCCTTCAAAGGCTTCCAGCTCTTCTTGAGCATTTCTATTGCATTTCTCTATGTTAGTCTCAACTATGGGTCATCTTGTCCCTCCCATGGATTCATTGCAGGCATTAGAAGTTAAGTTCCTTTCTTTTACACCACTATTTCTGTTATTATTCCATTTGTACCTACGAGGGACACTTACTCTGGGGTCTATGGTCCCCCAAGGGGTCTGTGGTAGAATTCATGGTATAATTGAACTTAATGGGAAAAGGATGAAATCTTTTAAATTAAGCTTTAAGTAAAATTTAGTATTTTAGCAAAACAAAAAAAAAATGACCCCCTGAACATAAGAACAGTAGGTTTAGGCCTGTGACTTTATCACAGATAAGGAAAGCCTCTTTCTTGTGTGGGCATTTCCACTGGCTACTCTGCATATGGCACTGGCTGTGGAATACATACTGCATATTCAGTTCAGTTGCTCAGTCTTGTCTGACTGTTTGAACCCCATGGACTGCAGCACGCCAGGCTTCCCTGTCCATCACCAACTCCCTGAGTTTGCTCAAACTCATGTGCATCAAGTTGGTGATGCCGTCCAACCATCTCATCCTCTGTTGTCCCCTTCTGCTCCTGCCCTCAGTCTTTCTCAGCATCAGGGTCCTTTCCAGTGACCTGACTCTCTGCATCAGGTGGTCAAAGTATTGGAGCTTCAGCTTCAGCATCAGTCCTTCCAATGCATATTCAGGACTGATTTCCTTTAAGATGGACTGTTTGTATCTCCTTGCAGTCCAAGGGACTCTCAAGAGTCTTCTCCAACACCACAGTTCAAAAGCATCAATTCTTCAATGCTCAGCCTTCTTTGTGGTCCAACTCTCACATCCGTACATGACCACAGGAAAAACCATAGCTTTGACTAGATGGACTTTTGTCGGCCAAGTAATGTCTCTGCTTTTAAATATGCTGTCTAGTTTTGTCATGACTTTTCTCCCAAGGAGCAAGTGTCTTTTAATTTCATGGCATAACTTATTTTCAAGCAATTTAAAGGAATTTCAAGATTATAATTGTTAAGTGTATTTCTCACTTAATGATATTAAAAAATACTGTATAAAATCTAAATGTGAACAAATCATTGTAAGTAAGTAATTTTGGGGAGGCGGTGATACATTTTCATCTTTTCAAAGGATCCTAGGTTAAAGAACTTTTTATAAATTTCAGTAATACAATTTAGAGTGGGAAATGGCCATTTGTAGTATTTAGCAGCATTGAAGGTAGGGTGTAGTAGTTGGTAGGTTGGTGGGAATTGTTACCAGGTGGTAAGATTGTTCCTATGACTGAGATGCTTAGCTTATCCATTTGAAACAGTGAATGGCCAGTTTTCCTCCCCAGGAAGTTGTCTCTTTGCGACAGAGATGTCATAGCATTTTAATAAGGATCACGGGACTCTTCAGCTGTTCACATGCACCATCTCTGTAATTCTGATTTAGCCTCACCTGGTCTCCTTTGCATCCATTTCCAAAGACTGTTTTGAGATTCCTTCTCCACCCCAGAATTAATCACTCGTCTCTATCTGTTGCTAATTTACTTGAGGGCATTTACAGTATTTTTTACCTTTATTTGTAATTTGTTACTGTATTTTTTTGCCCCCAAGTGGTAATCATCTGTGGGATGGCACTATATTTTATATGTTTTATCATCCAGTAATTGCTTAGTCATACCTTCATGTACTAATTGACTGCCAGCTACTATTTTGTAGGCTAAACACACAATGATGCCTATCGGTTATCTGCTGCTGTGTAACAAATTAAGCCAAATCAGCAAACATTTATTATGTCATACTGTTTCTGTGGGTCAGGAGTTTAGAAGTTGCTTGGCTGGGTGGTTGTGGCTTGGTGTCTCATGAGGTTGCAGTGAAGATGTTGGCCAGAGCTCTCATCAGCTGAATGTTTGACTGGGGCTTCTGGGATGGCTCACACACGTGGCTGTTGGCAGGATGCCTCCCTGCTTCTCTAGCTTCGTTAGCTCAGTTCTTTGCCCCGTGGGCCTTCCCCTAGGTATTCTTGAGTGTCCTTGTGATCTGGCAGCAGGCATATCATAGAGTGAGTCATCCAAGAAGGAGCAAGACAAAAGCCGGAATGTCTTTTGTGACTTAGTCTTGGAAATGACACTCCATAATTTTCATAGTGTGCTGTTGCTTACACAAGTCAGGGGATCCCTGAGGGCTGTCCTTGAGAATGGCCAGCACAGCTAAGACAGCTGAAGATTTGTCTAGTGTGGCATTTACATTTTAGTGGGACAGAGGCAGAGTCAACAATTAGAGAAGAAAATGACAGGCTTTCTTTTAAGTCATACTCAGCACAGATGAAGGAAATTAACCATGTGCTGTGACAGATGGGAACGTGAGTGGGCTCATATACTACTTTAGATGGAGTGGTCCGCCTTTTAACCTGATGCTGAGAGGTGAGGGGTACTTTTATTTCTATTAACAGCTCCTGCCATATTAATTAAGCATGGCGTCCCTCCTCCAGATAGCATTATAATGGCATTCCCTCAGTCACCTGTGAATTTAACCAATTCTTCAACAAAGATGCTGTTGTGGAAATTTGAGGGGTTTGCTTAGGATAACCCAGCAAGTGAGGGGCTGGGCAGGATTCAGAAGTCAGACTCTGGAGTTCTATTTTTAATCAGCAAGTTGCTTGGTTAGTAATAAAGCTAATTAAAAAGCCAGGTTATTTTAGCTGTTTAGGTTTTTTCCTCCTCTTAAATGTAGTGCAAGATTGCAATTGATAATTTTGAGTGGTTTTTTTTTTTTTTTTTTTGATTTCAGGTATGTGTTCAAATAGAATTAATTCAGTAATTAAAATGAACATTTATTTGTTTAATAATTCTCCTGGACTGCATGAAAATATCTTCTCCCTTCTGGATTCTAAGAGTATGTGTTTATGATCACACATAGTTTTTCTATCTTTTCGTATTTTAAAATGACTAATAATTACATGACTTCCTTTTGTTTTAAATGTAAAAAAATTACTACTCTGTTAGTATTGAAAAACATTGTAACAGTAAAAAGTGTGTTTTCACTCTTCAGTTCAGTTCAGTCACTCAGTCGTGTCCAACTCTTTGCAACCCCATGAATTGCAGCACGCCAGGCCTCCCTGTCCATCACCAGCTCCCAGAGTTCACTCAAACTCACATCCATCGAGTTGGTGATGCCATCCAGCCATCTCATCTTCTGTCATCCCCTTCTCCTCCTGCCCCCAATCCCTCCCAGCATCAGAGTCTTTTCCAATGAGTCAACTCTTCGCATGAGGTGGCCAAAGTACTGGAGTTTCAGCTTTAGCTTTGTTCCTTCCAAAGAACATCCAGGGCTGATCTCCTTGAGAATGGACTGGTTGGATCTCCTTGCAGTCCAAGGGACTCTCAAGAGTCTTCTCCAACACCACAGTTCAAAAGCATCAATTCTTTGGCGCTCAGCCTTCTTCACAGTCCAACTCTCACATCCATACATGACCACTGGAAAAACCATAGCCTTGACTTTCAGCTTCAGCATCGTTCCCTCCAAAGAAATCCCAGGGTTGATCTCCTTCAGAATGGACTGGTTGGATCTCCTTGCAGTCCAAGGGACTCTCAAGAGTCTTCTCCAACACCACAGTTCAAAAGCATCAATTCTTTGGCGCTCAGCCTTCTTCACAGTCCAACTCTCACATCCATACATGACCACTGGAAAAACCATAGCCTTGACTAGATGGACCGTTGGCAAAGTAATATCTCTATTTTTGAATATACTATCTAGGTTGGTCATAACTTTCCTTCCAAGGAGTAAGCGGCTTTTACTTTCATGGCTACAGTCACCATCTGCAGTGATTTGGGAGCCCAAAAAAATAAAGTCTAACACTGTTTCCACTGTGTCCCCATGTATTTCCCATGAAGTGATAGGACCAGATGCCATGATCTTCGTTTCTGAATGTTGAGCTTTAAGCCAACTTTTTCACTCTCCTCTTTCACTTTCATCAAGAGCCTTTTTAGTTCCTCTTGACTTTCTGCCATAACGGTGGTGTCATCTGCATATCTGAGGTTAGTGATATTTCTCCCGGCAATCTTGATTCCAGCTTGTGTGCTTCTTTCAGCCCAGAGTTTCTCATGATGTACTCTGCATAGAATTAAATAAGCAGGGTGACAATATACAGCCTTGACATACTCCTTTTCCTATTTGGAACCAGTCTGTTGTTCCATGTCCAGTTCTAACTGTTGCTTCCTGACCTGCATACAGATTTCTCAAGAGGCAGGTCAGGTGGTCTGGTATTCCCATCTCTTTCAGAATTTTCCACAGTTGATTGTGATCCACAACATCAAAGGCTTTGGCATAGTCAATAAAGCAGAAAAAGATGTTTTTCTGGAACTCTCTTGCTTTTTCCATGTGTTATAAAATAGCTAAACATCCAGATAGTTTTTTAGAGCTTAAGTTTAATTAATTTTTTAAACTGTTATTACTGATTATCACTGTTAGATAATACTCAGTAGGGTGCTCATTTAACTTCCCCTGAAGATAAGTTATATTAATTTCTAAAATCCCATACACCCCAGACACAGCTGAAGTCATATTAATTAAACGTGTGTACCACCTCCAAATACCATTATAATGGGATTCCCTCAGTCTCCTGTATATTTAACCAGCTGTTCAACAAAGGCAAACTGTATACTTTGCCTGATTGGGTTGTGTTTCTATCTCAACTTTAAGAGAATTTCACAGGAAATTAAGAGTACACATCCAAGTGTACCTTGTAAAATACATACAGTTGCAGTTAAATTGCCAAATGTAAACAACAAGCGATGAACACAGTACAATGGTGATTTCTGTCATGTTTTTATATACAAAACTCTTTTTTAAAAGTTTGCTTTTATGTTCTCTTGTGCCTTGCTTTAAACAAATTGTGTGTAACTCTGTGAAAGATGAATTAGGAGTGATTTTTTCCCCCCTATTATGAATAAAGTCATAGAATAATCCCTTTAAAAAAAGATAAAACTTCCTAAGAACATTTACACTGATTTGGTAATAATGTTCACTCTGTACCTGGCTTTGTAATTGTGCTCGCAGTATTTGGAATCTACCTGCAGCGCTTGATAGAGCATGGTATACCTGGAAATGTTTTCACTTTAACCCTGAGATCTTCAACAAATTCAGTTTACTGTTTGTTGTAGTATAGGAGGAAGGGTTGTATTTATTTTTCTCCCATGGCTCCTTCCTTATTTTGTCTTTCATTCCTTTCTGATCTAGGAAAATGAAAGCATTGAAATTATGAAACACTGTGGTTTTGTTTTTTTTGGCATCTTTATAGATTTAGGAGTTAGAAGAGGGATGTGCTGATTTTTCCTATCTTGTCATTTGCTAGCTAGGCTAGAGATCTGGTGCACATTTGTTTCAACACTTGAGTAAAAGCCAACCCTCGCCTAGAGTTTAGGTGCTAAGCATATGGTGGAGATGTGCTAAGTCTGTATTGTTATTGTACAAATTGTAGTGTTATTTATTGATACAAATTCAGTTCTGTGTCTAAAATCACAATGCATTGAGTTTTAAAATTTTCTTTGTGCTATTTTGTAGTCTAAATTTGTTGTTCATTCGTATCCGACTCTTTGCGACCCCATGGACTGCAGCATGCCAGTCCTCCCCGTCCATCACCAACTCCCAGAGCTTGCTCAAACTCATGTCCATTGAGTCGATGATGCCATCCAACCATCTCATTCTCTGTTGTCCCCTTCTCCTCCTGCCTTCAATCTTTCCCAGCATCAGGATCTTTTTCAATGAATTGGCGCTTCGCCTCAGTGGCCAAGGTAATGGAGCTTCAGCTTTAGTCCTTCCAGTGAATATTTGTGGTTGATTTCCTTTCGTATTGACTAGTTTGATCTCCTTGGTATTCAAGGGAATCTCAAGAGTCTTCTCTAGCACCACAGTTTGAAAGCATCAGTTCTTCTGATGCTTCTTTAGGGTCAGCCTTCTTTAGGGTCAACTCTCACATCCATACATGACTACTGCAAAAACCATAGTTTTGTCTATATGGACCTTTGTTGGCAAAGTGACGTCTCTGCTTTTTAATATAGTGTCTAGGTTTGTAATAGCTTTTCTTCCAAGGAGCAAGTGTCTTTTCATTTCATGGCTGCAGTCACTGTCCACAGTGATTTTGGAGCACAAGAAAATAAATTCTGTCACTGTAGTCTAAATAGCATGACATTTTTATGTATAAAAGTGTTTTGGAGCTTGTTTTTTTGTTATTTAAACAAGTAGTTTCCTCACTGAAGAATTAAACAGATGCATTCAACCTGATGCTTCATTTCAGTCTCTTAGTACAGTGCGTAGATATAGAAGGGGCTCAATTAATAATTAGTTATTGTTATTTTTATGACTTTTAGATATTTTTATTTTAAAGCATTTTGATTTTTGGTAAAAACTAAAATTTTGATTTCTTCTACCACTGTTAGAAGCTAAGTATTCATAAATTAGCTTGTGAATTGCTTAAGCTTACTCTTCCCATTTATTGACATGTTTACATTTATAATATTGATGTTGCATTAATAGTGTTTTGCTTAATTTTGCTTCCTTGTAAGTTTAGCATATTAATGAACTTTGTGTGTGTGTCTGTGTGTGTGTGTGTGTGGTGTGAAGAGGAGTCAGTATAGTTTCTACACTCAAGTGTTGATGTTGCCTGTATAGACTGAATGGCAATAAAGTAGTGATTCAAAAGACTGAGGAACCAGCCCCATTTCTTAACCTTTCCCTGTCCCTAGTTTTTTAAAACAAGTATCAAGAATTGAAGTAATGATATCCATAGAGATATAACTTGTGGACGAATATTCATGTGAAATAATTTCATGTTTCTGAGCCATTTCACAGCAGGGAGGTTTTATGTTGGTGACTTAGCTGCCCTTTTTCTTTTGCTACATTGTATATATTTCTTATTACATTTTCTACACAGCCATATAATTACCTGTTTATGTGCTTGTCTCCTCCACTTGATTGTTATTTAAGTTATTACATTCACATAGCTCATTTATTTTTGTATCACTGACTTGCTCTTTATTTCTTTTTGTGTATTTGGTATTCCATTTCCATCAATTCTGCGTGAAAAACCTCTTTTGACACTTTTTGTAGTCGAGGTCTGCTGTAGACAGATTCTCTCAGCTTTTGCTTGTCTGGAAATGTCTTTATTTTGCTTCTGTTTATGAAAAGTAGTTTTACTAGACTTTGAATTCTAGGATGAGGGTATTTTTCTTTCAGTTCCTCAAGGATGCCATTCGATTGTCTTTTGTTGGCATTGTTTCTGGTGAGAAATTTGTATCATTTTTGTTCAGTATTTAATGTCTTTTCTTTGGCTGTATTTTTATGGTTTGCCCTTTATTTTTAATTTTCATTAGTTTGACTGTGAGGGTCATACGTATGGGTGTTTTGTTTGCTTGTTTTGTATTTTTTCTGGGGATTGTTGAGCTTGGATCTGTGAATTAATAGACTTACCTGTCTATATCTGTATTTATAATACTCTTTTCTCTTCTGCTGGGGACCCCAGCTACACTTGTGTTACAACATTTCATATTGTATCATGAATATTGGTTATTCTCTTTTGTTTGTTTGTTTCAGTTTGAATACTTTCTATTGGTCTGTGTTTAGGTTCACCAGTTCTTCCCTCAGCAGTGTTCAGGTTCTTTTTAAGCCAATCTAATGAATTCTTCGGAGAAGGCAATGGCACCGCACTCCAGTACTCTTGCCTGGAAAATGCCATGGACAGAGGAACCTGGTAGGCTGCAGTCCATGGGGTTGCTGAGGGTCGGACACGACTGAACGCCTTCACTTTCACTTTTCACTTTCATGCATTGGAGAAGGAAATGGCATCCCACTCCAGTGTTCTTGCATGGAGAATCCCAGGGACGAGGGAGCCTGGTGGGCTGCTGTCTATGGAGTCGCACAGAGTCGGACATGACTGAAGTGACTTAGCAGCAGCAGCAGCAGCAATGAATTCTTCATCTCTGATACACTTTTCATTCTAATAGATTAAAAAATAGCATCCATTATTTGCTACTGAAATTCCCCAATGCATGGTTGTAATTCCATTATACCCTTTAACATTATTTCTATGAATCTTCTTTTAAATAGTCTGTCTAGTAATTCTGCCCTCTAGGCCGTCTCTCGGTCACTTTTTTTGACTGTGGGCCACATTTCTTGCTCCTTTGTGTCTTGCAACATTTGATTGTATGGTGGACATTTTATTTAATTACAGTAGAAATTAAATAATATTTGCTTCCAAGAGAGGGCATGCTCTTCTTTCAGACTCTTGAAATGGGGGCTGTGTCTCTGTGATCACTAGTTGAGCTGGTTTTGGTCTTCCTGCTACTAGAGTTTTATTCAGCTTGTCTGTGGCCTCAAATCTTTTGCGGGCTTGGGATCTGAGTGCTAATGAGATTCTGGCAATTTGCTTTTTGGCATTAACCACTTGAACTTTGGCTTTGGAAACCATGGAATACTCTTTCTGCTTTGAAGTTTTGATGCCCATTCTTAGGATTTCTGTAGTATTCTTCAGTTCCATTGCCGGCTCTCTTTCTTCAGAGACTTGGTATCCTTCCTCCAGCCTTCAGATAGCAGCTGGCGTGTGTGCTCTGAAAGTCTGGGTTTCTCTCAGGTCTCCTGGCTGGTCCAGAGGCTTTGGCAGGCAGCTGCCTTGCACTGGGAGAGGCCTCTCCTGCCTCGGAGCATCCCCATGTTCAGCTTTCCTGCTCTAACCCTGGCCACAGGCATCTACCCCGTGCAATGTGTGAAGACTTGAGGGAAAGGGTTGGAGGGTGCAGACTTGCCTCGTGGCTGGGGCTTCATGACCCAGGACCTGGAAGTCTAATCTCTCATGCCAGTGCCCATGTGGCTGTCAGTAGTTCGTTAAAAAACTTGGCTGGGTTTTCTTTACCTTTACTGAATTTATTCTTCTTCTTCAGCTCCTGTCAGGGATAAGAGCAGTCTGTTTCCTCCCAGTATTTAGTCAGTACCGGTTTCCTTGTGTCCTCAGCTTCCTGAGATCAGCTTCCTGATGGGTGAAAACAACAGCGAGAAGAATTCTGTCTGGCTTCTTTTGGTTGTTAGGATGAGAGCAGTGGTGGTGTGGACTACTCTGTAATCCAACAGCCAGAAGCTGTTGTGTTGTTAGTACTTTAACATTTAGTTTGTGTTAGATGGGCCATGTGTGAGTATATATATCACATGGTATTTTTCCGTGAATTAAAAGACATGTTTTGAAAGACAAGTCTTATTATCTTTGCATATTATTATTTGAAGGCTTCCCTTGTGGCTCAGCTGGTAAAGAATCTTTCTACAATGTGTGAGATCTGGGTTCAATCCCTGGGTTGGGAAGATCTGCTGGAGGCGGGCATGGCAACTCACTTGGACATTCTTGCTTGGAGAATCTCCATGGACAGAGGAGCCTGGTTTGCTGCAGTCCATGGGGGTAGCAAAGAGTTGGACATGACTTAGCAACTAAGCAAAGAACATTATTATTTGCAAAAAATCCTGTTTCTTTATTGAAGTGAATAATCAATACTATGACTTACTGTCTTTTTAAATAGAGAATTTAAGTGTTATATTTCTTTAATGGGCCCTAGTAGCTCTATTCAGTAAAACCTCTGTCATGATAGAAGTGTTCTTTATATGTTTTGACCAATATGGGAGCCACTAGTCTCTTGTGGTTCTTGAACTTGGTATGTGACTAGGGCAATAAAGGAACTGAGCTTTAAAATTTCATTTACATTTAAATAACCACACGTAGTTAATGGCTACCACAGGGAATAGTACAGGTTTATGTACTACACATATATATGGTGAAAACAGTAGCTTAATGTGTGCACAGTTATGCTGAAGAGTTCCAGAATCATAGTGTTTTTTAACTACCCTTCTTTCCCTTTTTGATGATTACCACTTGAAACACCGTGTGTGTCTGGATTCTCTGTGAGGAGTAGAACTTGATAAATTCACGCTATTTTCAATGAATGAACAATTAGCTTTGTAAACTAATCTATGCATTTTCAAATATCCGTGAACTATTTGTTGATACAATTGTATGTAAAATCTCATTGCAATAAAAATCCAGTTTTATTTCTTGAGGCTTCAGTCTACTCTGTGGTGGTGGTGGTGGTTTAGTTGCCAAGTCTTGTCCGACTTCTGTGACCTCGTGGACTTGCGAGCCCACAGGCTCCTCTGTCCATGGGATTCTGCAGGCAAGAATACTGGAGTGAGTTGCCATTTCTTTCTCCAAGTCTACTCTGTAGTTATTCATAAAGTTCAAATACAGCTAATCTGAGTAAAGAGAAATGTGATGTCTCTCAGGCCGAGCTATGGAGATGTAAGTAAAATTCAGTTCTCAAAGTGCCTAAATCACGTCTTCCCATCCCCTTCCAGTCTGAGTGTTGTATGTGCTATGAAAAGGATGCAGGAGGAGGGGGCTCGAGGGTGAACTCTGAGTACCAGTGTGATTGCCAGCCACCAAGTTAGCTGGGCTTCCCTCGTGGCTCAGTGGGTAAAGAGTCCACTTGCAGTGCAGGAGACCAGGGTTCGATTTCTGGGTTGGGAGGATCCCCTGGAGTAGGGCATGGCAACCCACTCCAGTGTTCTTGCCTGGAGAACCCCATGGACAGAGGGGCCTGGTGGGCTACAGTCCATGGAGTTGTAAGAGTCAGACATGACTTAGCGACTAAACCACCAAATTAGCTAAATTACCTTTGTAAAAATGCTTAATTTGTTAATCTGTAGCAAAGGTCATTTATCATTAGAGTCTTCATTCTGTAATCTTAAGATTAGAAGGAATCTTTTGAGTTTTTCTCTCTCTTCTGCCTTCAGACAGGATAGTTATGAAGACTCTTCACTTATTTTTATATTTATTATTTCTTTTAATCTTAAAATTTACATGCTAAATTGAATGCCTCCTGATGAAATCACAATGATGATATAACTGACCCTGTTTTTTCATTTTGGAAATTAAATAAGTGTTGTTGAGAAGGGAATACTTACACATGTGCTTTTTATTTTATCTTTCTTCATAGATGGATAGATTTGCCAGCATAAGAATTCCAGGGAGCAAAAAAGAGAGGCTCCACTTTCCAACCTGAGGACTGCATTTTCAAACAATGATTGCTCTTCAGAAATGAATGAAAACATTCCAAAACCACTGTCAGAGAAGGAAATCTTAGAGCTTTTTGAAAAGATGATGGTAAGAATTTTGATTTATTATAAAATGTTTACTGTAAAAGCCTTAGCTTTGGTTTATGTTCATGGAACTAAACGTGTATGAAACTTAGGTTCCATAGGTGATTTCTGATTTCATTAAGATAGCTAGCACAAGGCATAGAGAGTTTTAGGATTACAAAAATAAGAATCTGAAGAAAAGTGTCATACCAGTTGTTTTACACAGAAGTACATAAAAACATAAACCCTCTAGAGTATCAAGTGGTATACTTATATCTTAAATAGATTATCTAAGTGGTATATCTGGTTTGGTTGCATTTGAGAATGACAGTCATAGCGCTTTGCTGTGTGTGTTGTTAAGTGTGCTGGTTTTTGGACCTTGTTTGAGCTCTTGCTGCTGCTAAGTCACTTCAGTCGTGTCCGACTCTGTGTGACCCCATAGACGGCAGCCCACCAGGCTACCCCATCCCTGGGATTCTCCAGGCAAGAACACTGGAGTGGGCTGCCATTTCCTTCTCCAATGCATCAAAGTGAAAAGTGAAAGGGAAGTTGCTCAGTCGTGTCCGACCCCCAGCAACCCCAAGGACTGCAGCCTTCCAGGCTCCTCTGTCCATGAGATTTTCCAGGCAAGAGTACTGGAGAGGGGTGCCATTGCCTTCTCCGGTTTGAGCTCTTAGTTCTCACAATAACCATGTTTGCATAGTCCTGCAACAGTTAAGTCTGCAGACACTTGAACTCACTTGCTTTGGGGTGTGCCTTTGTAACTCTTCTATAACCACGAGTTAATATAATTTTAGTCTAGAACAAAGAGAATGTAACCTTTTTTTTTTTTTTTGCTAGCCTTTTCATCTGTTTATGAGACTTGTATAAGGCAGATTTCTTCAAGACTGCCTTTGAGGACTCAAGATAGTAAACTGCCCCCTTATTCTGCATCGTGTGTTTGAACCACAGCCTAAATTGTCTGAGATTCTGGAATGGTACTGTCTTGGTTCACCTTGTTAAGACAGTTTTCTCCCTTGTATTATAGTTGCTGGTGTCATCTGCGTAAGTAAAGCAAGTAGGCCAGTGATAGCCATTTGTGAAGGCATACCACAGGCTGTTAAAGTATAACATAAGAAGTACAGAACATATTTGATGGTTTTCTGTTCTGAATATGATGACTTTAGAAGTATTTTTCTGTTGGTCTTACCCTTCTCCTAGCTAAGAGTATTCAGTTCAGTTCAGTCGCTCAGTCCTGTCCGACTCTTTGCAACCCCATGAATCGCAGCATGCCAGGCCTCCCTGTCCATCACCAACTCCCGGAGTTCACTCACACGTCCATCGAGTCAGTGATGCCATTCAGCCATCTCATCCTCGGTCATCCCCTTCTCCTCCTGCCCTGAGTCCCTCCCAGTATCAGAGTCTTTTCCAATGAGTCAACTCTTCACATGAGGTGGCCAAAGTACTGGAGCTTCAGCTTTAGCATCATTCCTTCCAAAGAAATCCCAGGGTTGATCTCCTTCAGAATGGACTGGTTGGATCTCCTTGCAGTCCAAGGGACTCTCAAGAGTCTTCTCCAACACCACAGTTCAAAAGCATCAATTCTTCGGCACTCAGCCTTCTTCACAGTCCAACTCTCACATCCATATATGACTACTGGAAAAACCATAGCCTTGACTAGACGGTTTTATTTATATGAACAGGGCAGATGGATATTGGCATCTTTGAAGTGTTTACATGTTTAATAACTGGACCAGATCACTTTTTAAATCTTAAACAGGTCTCCCTGTTGGCAGAAGATCTTTTGCAATCAAACTCACTTCATTCAGCAGAAGTAAAGTGAATTATTGCTTTCTAAGGATTGCCAATTTGCTAATGGGTGAGTTTGTCACAACTAAAAGCTTTAAAAGAAATAAGGACTGGTTCTTCTTTTCCTTTCTGATATCTTGACCATATCACAGTACATTGCAGGAGAACTTGGAGATTCTGAAGCTGAGAAAGTCCTTTCTCCTCCTTTAAATGTGGACTCAACTGGTGTTTCTCAGGCTTGTCAAGCGGAGTACCACATCTCTGACATATTTAAAGCTTTTTCTAGGTCTGAGGAGAAGGCTAGATTTAGGTTAGGGTTTATTTTTGGCTTTGCCTACCTATACCATTTTTATTAATAAAAATCCTTCAGAAGAAGCAAAGTTGAATACTCTTCCATTTTTGTTTTTTGGCATTTGTCAAAATGAGGTTTCATTTAAAACTTGTGTCTAGATTCTTTGTCTTGGCATTGTACAGTTTAAAAAACTTATGTTCTCAGAGGTACTTAGATGATTTTTTTTTGCATAAAGTAAAAACTTTGTTTTGAAGAAACCTCTTTTTCCTGCTCACGATGGTCCTTTGAGAGACAGTATGCTGACTTGATTGCTTAATGATTGTGAAGTACAGTGTCATCCTTGAACCTTCGTACTTATTTCACCTTTATTTAGAAAATGATTTAGTTGGTCTCTAGATAACAGTTTTAGTGCACTTTTAAAAAGTAATGATGAGTTTTTAGTTCTGCTACTTCTTAAGGGCTTTTTTCCCCCCTGTTTTCATCCAGTGAAAGGAGAATTTTGATCTGAAAGCTCATTTTGGTTTCTCTGTGGATCTTAGATAGATGAAATAGTTGCATGAGCATCGCTATATACACAACTTTGATTTCTGGATGTCGGATTTCAGTGGTTGCTCTTGAACTCACGGTGGGTCTGTGTAGCTGGCTTTTTGACCGAAGAGAACATGGCAGGTTTAGATGGAAAGTGACCTGTTGTTCCAGCCGGTGCCTCTTTCAGCCAGCCCTTTCAACTTATTCCTGCCTGCTGCCAGGTAGCTTTCACCACAGGCCCCAGAGGCTTCCGTTTGCTTTCAAGATAACGCAACCCCAGTTTAATTTAAATACCCGGAGAAAGCCTCTCCGTTGCGGGTTCAGGGATGCTCCGCTCAGGGCCTGCCGCGCCCTTGCTGGGGCTTGGAGGGCCCTGCTCCGTTCCCTGCCCTGTGTTTCTCCTCCCCCTGCTCTTCCAGTCTGTCTCCTGCGGGGTGAGCTTGGAGGTGAAGTGGGGAGAGCAAGGATACTCTGCCGGCCAGGGCTGTTTACAGTCTGCCCTGGTGTCATGGAGTGTCGTGTTGGTGTTTTACTGCTGCTTGTAGCTTATTGCCCGAGGTTTGATGGCTTGAAACCACACCAGTGTATCAGCGCCTTGTAGTTCTGTAGGCTGAAGCCCAGGATGACTCAGCTGGTTTCTCTAGGGTGGCAAAGCTTAAGTCAGTGTTGGATGGGTGGACTCTTCTTCAGAGGCTTTGGGGGAACACTCCTCCTTCCGAGTTCATGTTGTTGACAGAACGCAATGCCTGGGTGTTGCAGGTCTGAGGTCGCAGCTTCCTCATCGACTGCCATCCGGGGCTGCCTTAGCCTCGAGAGGCTCCTCTCCTCTCCTTCCCATGGGCCCTCACATCTCAGACGCGTCAAATCCCTCTCACGCTTAGATTTCTCTGAATCCCCCTTCTGTGGCATCTCTTGCCTTCATGTGGAGAAAGTTCTCTGCTTTTAAGGGTTTGTGAATTAGATTGGGCTCACCCAGAAACTCCAGAATACTTCCACTGATTTAAAGTTTGTAACCTTAAGTATGGAGAAGGCAATGGCAACCCACTCGAGTACTCTTGCCTGGAAAATCCCATGGACGAAGGAGCCTGGTAGGCTGCAGTCCATGGGGTACATTGAAAAAGCCCTTTTTGCCATGTGATTTAACATATTTACAGAAGCCAGGGTTTAGGGCATGGGCACCTTTGGGGGATCATTTTGCCTGCCACAGGTATTGTTGTCGTTCAGTCACTAAGTCGTTTCTGACTTTTGCAACCCCAAGGACTGTAGCCCACCAGGCTCCTCTCTCCATGGGATTTCCCAGGCACGGATACTGGAGTGGGTCGCCATTTCTTTCTCCAGGGGATCTTCCTGACCCAGGGATCAGACCTGTGTGTCCTGCCTTGACAGCAGATTCATTCTTTCCCACTGAGCCGCCTGGGAAGCCCCTGCTAGCAGTGTGAGAGAT
Organism: Aepyceros melampus; assembly: GCA_006408695.1. Taxonomy (NCBI): domain Eukaryota; kingdom Metazoa; phylum Chordata; class Mammalia; order Artiodactyla; family Bovidae; genus Aepyceros; species Aepyceros melampus. The sequence continues at coordinate 53,891 of SJXQ01011998.1, read as the reverse complement.
GACAGATGCCTTTCTCCTGGGGATCTCCATGGCTCTCCTGCTCGCAGTGTCCCTTGTCATTCCCTCGCCACTGGTGGTGTCTCATTTGAACGTCAGGAGCCTTCTGCCTCGGCCTCCCACGAGCCCGTTCCTCTCGTGGGTCCCCTTGGGGTGCAGTGCCTCTGAGCCGGCCAGGCCTGCTCCTCTCCAGGATCCGTATCCTCCGTGGGAAGCTAGAGTGTCTTGTTCCATTCAGAGCCTGGCCTCCACAAAGCATAGTTAACTCTGGCACTTTCTGCCCACAGCTTTTCCTTTGGGGATTGTTTTGTTGCAGATGTGAGCCCCTCTAGCTGCAGGTGGCTGCCCAGCCGTCAGGCCCTGCTTACACCATGTCACACTGCATAGCTGGCCTCTTGTGTTTCTTGCTTCCTTTGAGTGTCAGGACACTTTCTTCCTTCTCCTGAGTTTCCTCCTCTAGCCAGTTCATACTGCTTTACTTTCTGTGTTTCTTCCTCTGTCCTTTTATTTCCTCTGAGTGTTGCCTCTGTCCCTTTTGTTTCGTCTTTGTCTACCTTGGTTCACTGTACACTCCTTCTGGGGAATTGGAGCCCTTTCATATTGTAGAATATCCCATATATTCTGACACTCTGCTGTGTCTTTTACAAAGAGCAGCTATAATTGAGCTCTTTAAAAGATGTTAAACCTCGATTCATTTTCTTATTTTTTTCCCAGTGTTATTGAGTTACAGTTGATGTTTAATATTGTGTAAACTTAAAGTACACAATGTGATGATTTGATAGATGTATATTTTTTAAAATGATTGCCACAATAAGGTCAGTTAACACAGCCATCACCTCACATAATTATCATTTTCTCCCCTGTGGTGAGAATGTCAAGATTTACTCTCTTCAAATCTTTCAAGTATTTTTTTTTTTTAAACTAGAGTTACCATACTGTTCATTACATCCTAAGATTTGATTCATTTATAACTGTAAATTTGTACCTGTTGACCATCTCTCCACCCTCCAGCCCCTGGCAACCACCAGTCAATGCTGTTTCTATGAGTTTGGTATTTTTAGATAACACATTTCAGTGATAGCATACACATTTGTCTTTCTCTACCTGATTTATTTCACTTGGCATAGTGTTCACAGGGCCCATCTGTGTTGGCACAGGTGGCAAGATTTCCTTTTTAATGGCTGAATAGTACTCCATTACATCCTGTCCACCCTGCCCCACACCCACACCAGTTTCTTTTTCCATTTATTGCTCAACAGATACTTGTTTCTTTATATTGGCTATTGTAAGTAATGCTGCATTGAACAGGGTCATGAAGATATCTTTTCAAGTAAGTGCTTTTACTTTCTTCAGATAAATACCCATAAGTGGAATTGTTGGCTCATATACAATGGCACTCCACTCCAGTACTCTTGCCTGGAAAATCCCATGGACAGAGAAGCCTGGTGGGCTGCAGTCCATGGGATCGCTAAGAATCGGACATGACTGAGCGACTTCACTTTCACTTTTCACTTTCATGCATTGGAGAAAGAAATGGCAACCCACTCCAGTGTTCTTGCCTGGAGAACCCCAGGGACGAGGGAGTCTGGTGGGCTGCCGTCTATGGGGTCGCATAGAGTCGGACACGACTGAAGCGACTTAGCAGCAACAGCAGCAGCAGCAGCATACTTCTATTTTTAATTTTTTGAGGAACATCCATACTACTTTCCATAGTGATTGTAACAATTTTCATTCCGCCAGGAGTGGGTTTTTTTTTCCACACTCTCCCCAGCACTTCATACTTCTTTTTGACACCATTCTCACTATGTGAGGTGATATATCATTGTGATTCGGATTTGCATTTCCCTATTGATTAGTGGTGATGTGTCTCTTTTCATGTACCTGTTGGCCATTTTTTTAATTGTTTTTGAAAAAAATTTTTTAGTTCTTTCCAATTTTAATCAGATAATATTTCTTTGCTTTTGAATTGTATGAATTCTTTGTGTACTTGGATAGTAACCTCTTATCAGATATGTAGCTTGCAGATATTTTTTCCATTTCACAAGTTGCTTTTTAATTTTGTTGATTTTTAAAATTTTGTTTTGCTGTGCAGAAGCTGTTTAATTTAATAAAATCCTTTACATTTATTTTTGTTTTTGTAGCTTGTGCTTGGTGTCATGTTCAAAAAGCTCATTGGCAAAACCAACATGGAAAAGCTTTTCCTTTATGTTTTCTTCTAGGAGTTTTAGAGTTTCAGGTCTTACATTTAAGCCTTTAATACATTTTAAGTTAATTTTTGTGAGTGTTATAAGGTGGGGTCCAGTTTTTTTCTTTTCTTTCTTTTTTATTTTCATGTGATTATCCAGTTTTTCCTGCTTTATTAAGGAGACTATTTCTCCCCATTGAGTATAGTTGGCTCCTATTTCAAATATTAGTCAATCATATAGCATAGATTTATTTCTGTACTCTTGATTCTATTCTGTTGTTCTCTGGGTTTGTGCCATATTGTTGTAATTACTGTAACTTTGTCATATAGTTCAAAATTGAGATGTGTAATGTCTCCAACTTTGTTCTTTTTCAAGATTATTTTGGTTATTCATAGTCTTTGGTGATTCTGTTTCTTTTTTTCTATAAAGAATACCATTGGAATCTTGATAGCATTGCATTGAATATATAGATGGCTTTGAATAAGATGGACATTTTAATTATGCTAATTCTTCCAACCCATGAACACAGGATATTTTCCCACTTACTTGTGTTTTTGGTTTTCTCCGTCAATGACTAAAAATGATCAGTGTCCAGATCTTTCGCTTCTCAGAACTTGTGTGTAAGTCTCTTGTGTAATTTTATCCTTTATTTATTATTTTGATATGTCTCTATGCTAGATTAAATCCATGCAGCATTATTCAGCTGGTTTGTCATCTCAAATAACTGCCTGTTGAATTAAATGTATCTTTCTAACTTTCAAGATGTCTAAGATTTGATATTTCTTTTCACCTTCAATTCTATGGTTTGGTGGTGGTTAACTTTATAAATTTTGGTTTACTGGATAACTTAAAAATGTTAAAATAATGAATAGGAAGAGAAGTTTCATATATTCATACCTTTTTTGTCCTTTCACTTTCACTGTATGTTGAGAGAACAAAAGCTGCAAGGTCATCTATCAAGCTGTGATCATCAACAAGCATTAAATGAGTGCCAGTGATGACAGAATTACTTTGGAAAAAATTATTTAAATTCTGGACTTCCTGTCATCACTTGTAAGCATGGAAGAAATGGTCTAATAAAATTGTACAGAGTACTTAAGTATGAATAGTAATGCTCTAATCTTTCTTGAGAATATGTTTACTAGGCTCTGTTGTAATGTAGGAGAGAGTGCATTTATCGATTGCCATTAGCATTGTCTCTTCAGTGTGTGTTTGAAGTGGCCATTGGCATTAAGAGCTTAGATGACCTGCTATTTAATACGTATTTTAGCTTTAGTATGAGGAAACATAGTACAGATAATACTAAAGCCATTCAAAATTTAATTTTGATATAGTTTTCAGATGTATTATAAAGTTGAATCTATTTTTGTTCAGTGGCGTTTTTTTTAAACAGGGTATTTGAGGTACACAAAAACCAGTAGAACCTATGTAATTAATTGAAATACTTTGTGTGCTTTTTCAATCCTAGCCTCCTTTTTGAGGTATACAAAAAAGAATAGAACACATGTAATTAATTGAAATACCTGGTGTACTCCTTTCAATTCCATCTTTTTGTATTGTTAACCAAAATTTCAGAGAAACAGAGACCTGACTGAATAAAGATTGGGGTTTGTTAGGACTGTAGCCCGGGAGATATAGATTCAAGGAGCACTTGAGTTGTGTTCCTTTGGACTATAAATTGGAGGAGGCTTAGAAAGGCAAAAAACCCTGCAAGGTTAGTAGAACTGGAATTGGAAAGAAGTAAGGGTGCTTGTTGAGTAGAGATCGGCTGGGGTCTGAAATGATTCCACAGTTGGGAAGGGGACGGACTTTGAACCTGTTAACCCAGTCCAAGCTGGTACTTGCTTTTGCTTCTCAATAAGTGGAGAGACAAGCTGTTGGGGCAGGGAATAATGACCTTCTTCAGAAAGCCAGCAGATCTAGAAGATGGTGGACTAGGGCCCCAGAGAACCATCCTATTTGAGTTAGAGTTAGGCTGCTTTTATACTAAAAGAGGTGGAGGTTGTTGCAGACTTCTTGGTGCAGAAATTCTTTGTTCTTGCTGTTGTCCACATGGTTCCTGTAAATCTTCAACAAGACAAATGTTATTTCTCCTCAACATTTTGTCTCTATGTGAATGAAAATGTTATACATTTAAGGATTAAATATTTAATCCCTCTGTCCATGGAACTCTCCAGGCAAGAATACTGGAGTGAGAAGCAATTCCCTTCTTCAGGGAATCTTCCCAACACAGGACTGAACCCAGGTCTTCTGCATGGCAGGCAGACTGTTCACTGGCTGAGCCACGAGGAAAGCCCAGTGAGTAAAGTGTTATACATTTAAGGGTTAAACCTGGGATGTAGAGCCTTAAAAATAGGCTACCAGGTATATTTCAGGCTATAGGCACCATTTTTTTTACAAAGGTACAGAGCTAGCATGACTAAGCAAGGCAACAGAGCACAAAGGTTAGAGCTAAAGGGATCGATCCAGAATGCAGTCAAGTTTGTTCTTTGTTAGAAAACTACAAGGGTGCAGCTAGCAGATACTGTTTTGAAGTGGTTTGTTGTGTTCTTGAGTTTGTTAAAGTTGAGAGAAAATTCACATTCTCAGTGATGCAAGAATGTGTCTAAAACCACATCTATAATGGTCTAGCTCCATTTGGATGCCTCAACCATAGTTACTCCATTTTGATTTTTAAATAGTCTTAAATATATCATCAGTATATTTTTCAAGAAATTCTTCTCTATACTGCCATCATAGGTCTGTTCTTACTGTATTCCTAAAATCTGATATAAGAAAGTATTTTTTCCTACATGGTAACTAGTTTTTCTATTATATTAATAGCATTATAAATATAATAAATATTATATTGAATAGGCATTCTTGTCCACATTTTGTAATATCTCCACTGTTTGTTTCTGAGGTCTGATTTTGTTTATTGTTCTATTTGTCTAGCTCTGCAGTTATATCCATTGTCTTAATTACTTTAACTAGGTAATAAGCCTTGATATCTAGGACTTCTTCCTCTCTCTAAAATTATCCTGACTGTTCTTGGCTGCTTTGTGATTTTGTATTAATTTTACAATCAATTAAATTTTATTATAAATCCTGTTGGGATCTTGATTGGAATTGCAATAAATTTATTGATTTAGATAGAATAAATACCTTTGTGATATTAAATTTTCCTGTGAACATTGGATTTATTATAGCTATCTATTTATTTAGATATTTTTCTGTTCCTAAACTGTAACATTTATAATTTCCCTTTAGAGGTTGTATGTATCTTTTATAAGATTTATACCTTGGTTTGTTTCTAAAATGTAACTAATATTTTTAAAAACTTAAAATTTTTAGTAAGATTAGTTTACGTGTTGCCTTTTACATTCAGTAATCTTACTGAATTCTCAGTTTTTATTATTTCTAGAGTTCCTCATATTTTTCTATGTATATAATCAGGATATCTGTGGCTAACTTTTATATCTTTTTCTGTTCTTATTCCTTTCTTTTCCCTTTCATTGCAGTGAGTAGAAAACCACAGAAAAGAGTTAATATGTTTTTTTTTCCCCCTGTTCCTAAAGTATTTAGTAAAGAATTTTGTTTTTCTTCATTTTCCATTTCAGATATTTGAATAAAGTTGGCCAGCCCTTCACTAGAATCTTCTTCCGATAGGGTAGACGCATGGCTCTGCTAATTTTTCTCCTTTAAATTGAGTATATCATCCATTACTGATCAAATGAGTGACTGTTTTTATTCATTATTTCATTAGATCAGTTTTCCAGTATTTTCGTAAGAACTGTATTTTAATGGGCTTTGAACATTAACTGTTCCCTTTGTTCCGTTCATGCTTTCAGAGTATACTGCATGAATTGTTGCACGAGTTGCTTTGTTTCTTCTGCTCTGGTGAATACTATGCTAAGCAAGAAAAGAGAAGTACATATAGAGTTAAATAGTGAAGTGTCTTTGTGTTCTTAGCTTTGTAGTCAGTTCAGATATCACTGAAATGTAAGGTCCAGAGGAAAGAAGAGCTCAGGTGAACTAATGAAATCGAATTGATACTTTTTGGTATGGTTGCTGGGAGCAGAGTTCATCTCACTGTCCGTATTCATTGTTGTCACTCTTTGGGCACATGCTAAAGATAATTTTTCTTTTTTAATCTTTTCTTTAACTTTTTCATAGTTGGTGTTAAGGATTTATGCTTAGCTATTTCTTCATTCAGACAAATGAATGAATCCCTGTTGTGTTTGATGTGTAAGTGGTGTCTTAAGGGCCACTGGGAGTCTGAAGGAACAGAAGCCAAGGAGGGCTCCTTTGTGTTAGTTAGCAGCTTATCAGCTACTGTAGATTCCTACTAGCACTTTGTTGATTTCAAGCATTAGCAGTTTTACAAGTCTACTTTTTCTGTATTGTGGGTTTTTTTTTATTTCTTAAAAAATATAAAAGTATATTTTGGGTTGGCGAGATAATATTTTGGTTGATAATATTTGGTTGGCATTCTATGGTAATGCTTTGTTCTGATCTATTAGTTGTCACCTTTCTCCCTCTCCTTTAGGTAGAAATTGAAAAATTCGGGAAAAGATTGTTTAAAAGCAATCCAAATAATAATCCAAATAGGAGGAGGAGGAGAAAGAGAGGGTGGACATGTAAGGCGATTGTCAAGTTGATTCATGGGCTGTGTTTGTCAGGGGGGGGGATGTCATTGCCGTGTTATTTCTTCTAGATCCAGATAAATGACAAAATAAATGATTTAGGGGCATTCGATTTTGCCTGGTGGGAGTTTGTTGACCCAGTCAAATGATTCGAAAGGGGAGTTTTGAAAGGATGAAGGTTATGCTAATGTTGAAGATTCCGCTTTCCCTAATTAGAAACTTTGCAAGTAGAGCCTTTTCCAGTGGTGAAGGTCTTTTTTTTTTTGTTTTTTCAGTCTGATTTACTTCCTAGGGAAGTTGGCCTTTGTGTTTTGTCAGATGACCATTTTATTATCCTTTATGTAATTTGTGAAGAATTGGCCATTTGTGGAGAGCAAATAAGTGAGTTAAACCCCTTTTACAAGTAGCACTGTTCTTTTCTGCTGGACTGTGTAACAGCTGTGATTATAGGTGCTTATGCATAAGCTTGAACAGTTCCAACCAGATTATTCCAAAATAAATTAGAGTTGAGCAGCTTGCTGCGTGTTATTCGGATTTCTTGTCTGTTCTGCTGAAATTTATAGTATGTGAAAAAATGATACTTAAGTTTCTTGTGTGTTTGTTTAGTCTCTGATACTGGCTTTAGATTAAATTAAAATTTGGTTTCAAATGGAAATAGTTTGAACTCTTTGTGCAAGCTCCAGTTAGAATATTTGGTTGCATAAGAATTTTATGAGTTCACTGTCAACCTCTGGATAAGTGCTGTTTTCTGGCTGCAGTCCTGTTACTGAGCTAGCCATCTGATTTCCTGTTAATTTTAATTGGATTGAGTAAGGACATTGAGAATAGAATAGTGACTCTAACCCCACTATTGGTGAAACCAAAAAAACGACTCTTCATAATCATAGTTTTGTATAAAAATGAAAGGATTATTATAAAGATTTATATAAGAACATGAGCTTCCCTGGTGGCTCAGATGGTAAAGAGTCTGTCTATAATGCTGGAGGCCCGGGTTTGATCCTTGAGTTAGGAAGATCTCCCGGAGAAGGAACTGTAACCCACTCGAGTATTATTGCCTGAAGAATCCCATGGACAGAGGAGCCTGGAAGGCTGCGGTTCATGGGGTCGCAAACAGTTGGACATGACTGAGCAACTAACAGTTACATAAGAACATAGCAAACATGATGGACAAAGAAAAGCTATTTTATAGCTTTAGCACATTTATGGGCATCTTGAATATAAAGTAGTAATATAAAGTTGATTCCAAGTTCCAGGGTGTTGGTTGTACCTATCTTTTACAGGTTTCTGGATTTTACTTAGACTTAATCTAAAATGTAGTTTATTAAGTTGCAGAGCTATGTGAGATTCAGTTACTGTGCACTGTTTGAGAGTATGTGATTACCTGGAATGAAATCATGAAGCCTTTGATTTTTGCATTTGGCATTACACCATTCCTGGTGGTAAGAACACAGCTCAGTAGGGCTAAGCATCAGTAAGACCTTTGACACTGTGTGATGGGGAAGCTGAATTCCAATGAGGGGAAGCATAGAATCACACTTCTAGAAGAAATATGGGTAAAATTGTGCTTATAGTATATTGAGCTCTGAGGTCTCAGGAGAAGTAATTAGGGGATCATTGTGGACTTCTTAAAATGCTTAACCAATTTGTGGCTGTACTGGAAAAAAATTTAGCAAAACTGCTACCGAGAACAATTATTTTGGCTTTAACCCATGGAACAAAGCATTGAACACTATTGAGATCAGATGATAACTGTTGACTTAGTAAGAATGCTTGATTTTGGTATTGCTCTGCTTTCAGTTTTTGCATTTTAATATTCTGCTTATTCATCCATATGGATGTTTTGATCACTGTTGTACTGTTTTTCTAGCACCTATTTTATAACTCTAGTCATGCTTCTGCTTGTCTGTAGTGTTTTTCCACTCTGGGTGAATTTCCTTGCACCTGACCATCTTCAACTTGCTGCTTGTATATTCGCTTAATTCTCCAAATAGTCAATCATTTTAAATTTAGTTTGACTCTCCATGGCGTTAACTATCCCACTCAACTTGATGTATGTAAATTTAATGAGCATGCTGTCCTGTAAAATCTGCGTTCATGAATGAAAATAGTCTAATGTTTGTAGTTCAGTTGAAAAAGTGTCCACTCTCTGTTTGCAGTTCTCTGCTTGATTACTCCTCAGTGCTCACTAGTTGCATGTATGCGCGTGAGTATTAAGATTACATCTTTTTCTCTTTCTCAGTTTTGCCAAGGAAAATGTGGAAGGTATATATTTTGTGTTAGTGTTTTATCAGTCTAGGATGGAGTCAAGGTATGTAAAGATAGTAGCAAACTTGATTATCCTGGTTTGTGGGAACTTCCGGCCCCATCTGACACGTAGGAAGAGATCTCTGCCTGGCTTCCCGGTGAGGGCCGCAGCTCCCCATTTGGTGTTCTTGCGCAGGTTAGGAAAATGTGTGCCCCGTCTTTCCTCTAAGAGGGTGCAGCACCGCACAGTCACCCCGTCTGGTCTCGGCGGTGTCTCAGCCTCATTCCATCTCAAGCAGGGGCTGCTGTGCAGGGCTCAGCCACGCGTAGGCTGATTGAGGTCAGGGGCTGCGTGTGGTTCTGCCGTGCTCCCTGAAGACATGGCGTACTTGCAGCTTGGCCAGTGCTGGCACCACCGCCTGGAGACCCTGCCTCTGGAGCTGGACCTGGTTTCCATCATTGGTTTAGTCTCGGACTCTGATTATTATCTCTGGCCCCAGCTCCATCTCCCAGAAAACTACCTGCGTTTCATATTTGTCCCAAAAGAAGTTTAGCAAATTCTATTTGGGAGTTTTTGTGATATCTCATTTGATAGATATCTAAAGAGTATATGCATTGTGAATGACACAGCAAGTGTAGAAAAAAAATCTTTTAAAAATTATCTGTGATGGAGGGAAAAGAAAGGAATATATAAAGGAGAATTAGAGTCGAGGGGAGGCTTTTTTCTTTTAATTTTTAATCCATTAAGGATTGTCATCTTTACATAATGAGACCCAACAAGCTAGAAGAATTTAGTGAAATGGGGTGGAAGCAAGGTAACTGATGTGCAGTGCCCTTTTAGGAGGGGAGAGGAAAGAGGGTCCAGAGCATAAATGAGTGGGATTATCTTTGGATCGATACAGGAGTTGGTACAGGAGAATGAGTGTGCAAATAAATTGTTAATAGAACAAACAGGAAATTGATGGTGTGTTCGTTTTCCTGGAGAAAATTAAAATGTGCTTACTGAAAATGATAGGTAGACATGATGGTTTCATAGCTCCTGGCGAATGGCCAGTTTGAAATAAGTACTTTTGGGAATGTGAGGAGATTCCTGTGATTTCCCATCAGTGTAGAGGAACAGGTGGATCACAGAGTTAGCCTGGTTGGGAGATAATGGAGTGGGTATTAACACTGAGGTTTCACTGAGGTCGAGAAATAGGTGGCTTGGAAATGGGAGAAGTGAAAAGGTGGAAGATTGTGATCAGAGAGAAGGGTCTTGGAGATGGTGATGATGCTCGAGGAAGGACCGTTTTTAGATAAAAGGCCCAGGTGTGGTCCTGCGACCACGGGTGAGGAAAGTGGGAATGAGGGCTGCTGGTTGTGGGGAAGCCAGGAGGGGTATCACAGCGTGGGCAGTAGGGGGAATCCGCTCCCAAGGGTGTGAGATGGCCTTAGCCCCAAAGGAGGGGGCTGCAGATAGTAGAGATACATAATGTGGAGATAAGAATGGAGGCACAAAGCTGAGCTGCAAGGCTTATGGTCAGCTTAACAGAACTTCCTTCCATCTCACTTCTCTAATCAGTAAAGAAGAGACAGTACATAACCCAAAGGATTATTACTGAGTATTAAACAAATAGTGCTTCTGAGTGTTGTAGCACAGTGCCTGGCTTGAATTTAACCATTGTTTAAGATTAGAAACATGGTCCTTGTGAAAAGATGTAGCAAGGGATGCCAGGAGAGTGAGTTAGAAGGGTGGTTCATGGAACACCTTTGAAATGGGTACGGGAGGACATGTGAACAACTTGAACTTTGTGTTTTGGAAAATTCCAAAAGATACCTGACCTTTAGGTTTCTAATGGACTTCTGTTTACATGTGTCTGATTCAAATTTGTCGATAGTTGTTTCTTTACTTCCCTCTCTGTCAAGTTTGTATTTACTGTAACCAAATGCACTACAAATGTACTCTTTTTATTTAATGGACTTTTAAAAAATTGCTAGATATATTTTTTGTTTTTTAGCCTTACTGTGCAGCTTGTGGGATCTTAGTTTCCTGACCAGGTGTTGAACCCCAGCCCTTGGCAATGAGAGTGCACAGTCCTAACCCCTGGGTTGCCAGGGAATTCCCTCCAAATTACTGTATTTAAAAAAAATGTGGATGTTCCATTTTTCTTGTTCTTTTCAAGTTATTTTATATAGCAGAATTTTTATGAGTATTTTAGTTTTTAAGAACTTTATTTTGAAATAGTCTTAGAAGAGTTGCAAAACTGGTATGGAGGATTCTTTTATACCCTTCACCCAACTTCCTCGAATGCCAATGTCTTATATAACTTTAGTGCAGTTATTAATACTAAGAAATTAATTTGTTTCTAATTAGTTTCTAACCAACCATCATTGGTTCTTACTAAACCACAGACTTGATTCAGATGTTGGCAGTTTTCCCACTGAAGTGCTTTTCCTTCTCTGAGAGCCAGCCTAGCATCCCATCTTGTGTTTGCTTTGCCGTGTCTTTTTCATCTCCTCATCAGTGGTACTTCTTCATCTCTGATGATCTTAACACTTTCCAACAATCCTGCTTATTTTGTATCATGCCCCTCCATATTTTTTCCTTCAGTATTTTTTCCCTGTATTCTTGAAATCTGTCCCTAGTGCTAGTCAGACTCACATAGTGAAATAGCACAGTGATTCAATTTAGGTGTAGTTTTTAATTAGAAAGTAATTAACTAGAGGAAAATTACTTTTTGGTGCTGTAACTCCCAATTTCCCCAGGCAAAAGATTGTGTTTAAATATGTATATGAAGGTAGTGCTAATTTATAATGTATGTTACTAAGGCATTAGTAGAACTTTAGCAACAAAACTGATAATTACTCTTTAGACTGATCAAACTGAAGTTTTGATTGATGACTGCTCAAAAAATATTTTTGAATGAGATATATTCTGTTAAATAGCCAACTGATAAGGTTTTTCCAATTAAGGAAATAGATATTTATCTTATATCTATTTGAATACTCATTCAAAGTATTCCTCAGACCTTGTACATCATTTGTTCATTATTTTATTTATTATAGATACTTAATGAATTATATATCAATGTTTGCATATATGGAAATAAACTGTTTTTTGGGGGCTCTTATAAAATCCGTAACTATGGTGTCCTTCTGTGTCCATACAGTATATGACATATTGACCTATGTTTGAATGGAAGAATTGGTAAACATGCAGAAGTTTATGTTCCTTGTGTCAGCCATACATGAGGGCCTCAGTATTATTCAGTTCTGCTTAGAAAGTAACTTTGTTATAACACTAAGTACGTTGTACTTAAATGGTGTCCTGGATGTGGTTGCTGCCCCTCTACGACCCCCTTAGCATGGCTGGTACAGGCACACGTGGGTGTGCATGTTGACTCCTGGTGGCTCACGGCTGCCGTCTTAATCCAGAGCTGTGGCTTCAGGGACCTGTGTTCCTGCAGACAGTGTCAAGCTTGTCTCTCCATCTAGGGACTACTACTACCCACTGCATTGCAGGCTCAAGGGAGAATCCAGATGCAGCTGCTTTTTAATGTATATATAATTTAATTTATTTATGGCAGTTCTGGGTTTTTTCCTTTAAGTCCACATGTACAACTTTTGTGTATAAGCTCGTGTCATCTTGAAAAGGCATTTCACGACAGAAAGCAGTAGCCTTTTCTTTCTTACAAGTATCCGTCTTACAATTCTGTTTTGATTTCAGTCACAGTAATGGGCTTTCTGTTTTTTAATTTTCTATCTATTAAGTATTTTAATTTGCAGGTTAAAGAGGCTGGATCATGTTTGGCCATTAGATGGAAACTAAAAAACATAGTGAATAATTTAAAACACATGTTCTTAATGTACCCACTCCCACCTTTTATAACAATTGTTCCTTAACTTCCTCACTATTTTTCCTTAAATTTTTTTAATCGTGTAAGCTGTCCTCACACATAATTAAAAAATCAATTTATTACCTTTCTGTACTATGTAATAAAAGTGTGTGTGTGTGTGTGTGTGTGTTCAATTGTGTCCAACTCTGTGACCCCCATGAATTGTAGCCTACCAGGCTCCTCTGTCCATGGAATTTTCCTTGGAATATTGGAATGGCAGGTTGCCATTTCCTTCTCCAGGGGATCTTCCTGATCAAGGTATCAAACCTGTGTCTCCTGCATGAGTAGGAGGGTTCTTTAGAGCTGAGCCACCGGGGAATAACATAAACAGTTGGCTGTTGACTACTCAAAAAGGTACAATAAAGTCACATCCTGGAATCTTTGCCTCATGCCACTGTGAATATAGCAGCTACTATGTAGGTTGATATAGGTGTTGTTCTGTTGTTGATTCAGATACCGCAAGCAGTATTGTTCTGGGATACCTGCATTTCAGAAAGGAAGCACAAACGATGGTGCAGCTTAAAACGAAAACTGGAACTATAATTTACACACTAGTTGGATTTTTGGAAAATTCAATATATATTAAAGATATATAATATAAAGTATTAAATATGTAACAACTTAGCTATTAATTCCATTGTATGTCTGTTCTAGGCGAGAGAACTGGAGTGGGTTGCCATTTCCTTCTCCAGAGGATCTTCCTGACTCAGGGATCGAACCCAGATCTCCTGCATTGTAGGCAGACACTTTACCGTCTGAGCCACCAGGGAAGCCAGAATTAGAGTCTACGCTTAGATAATTGTGATTTTCCTGCTCTCTTTGTGCATTTCTCAGTGGGATGCAGGATAATTCCTTGTGCAGGACTAGTCCATGTGTTGCAGAATGTCTAGCATACCTTTCCCCTGTAAATGCTGGTAGTATCACCTCAGTCACCATGACAACTGAAATGCCCTGAGACATTTCCAAAATGCTTCCTAAGTAGTGTTAAGGCCTGTTGAAAATCACTGGCTTAGAGAGAAAAGAAGAAAATAAATAATTATTCACATAATAGAATGTTTCTAACCTGAACAGCCAAGAGTGACATTACTAATTACTACCTTTTATTGCAATTTCAAATTCAACAGCTTCTAAGATCTTAAATTTTATATCAAGGTGAAATGAAGAGAATTTTGACTTTTAAGTGCTTCAAAGGTTTGGTAGCCAAAACCTGAGTCAGCTAAAGGCATAAACTATAGCATCTGAATTGTAGCACCCTTATAAAACTTAGAAAAAAATTTAGCTTTCAGCCTCCGTAGGTGATCCAAAGCCCTGAATTTTATGAGCCAGTTCTGAGTGGATATGGAGTTTATATACATTTAGATGTCTTAGCATTGCACACAAATGACCCAGAGCTAAGATCAGAAGAAGTCCATTTCAACTGCTCGCTTCTTTAGCCACTTTTCTCTTACTCAGCCTCCCTTCCTTTGTCAGAGTAACCTTTACCTTAAGCAGCTTGATTGATAGATTCTGGTTGCATTTCATATCTTTATCTGGATATTCTTGACTTGTATTTTTTAGTAACAGTTAGACCTATAGCTGGATCTAAGTTACATAAACCCTTATTTTGAATGGTGCTGTTAAGAAATGTTAGGTTTTTAGGTGGTACCTCTTTTCATGAGAGCAACTTTTATGTGATTTAGAATATTCAAAATTAAGTAATGTATGTTTTTGATAGGGATAGGTTTCCTGGATAGCTCAAATAGTAAATAAATAATCTGCCAGCAATGTGGGAGACCTGGGTTTGATCCCTGAGTTGGGAAGATCCTTTGGAGAAGGGAATGGCAACCCACTGCAGTATTCTTTGCTGGAGAATTCCATGGACAGAGTAGCCTGGTAGGCTACAGTCCATGGGATTGTAGAGTTAGACTCGACTCAGTACTTAACACTTCATTTCTTTGCTGGGTAAAGAAGTGATAATTCAAACTGTAGAATTCTTTGCCTTTTGTTGGGATCAGTATTAGATATTTGGTATATGCTTGCAGCTTATCAGAATCTGGAAAGGGATTGGCTTATTTACTTTTTACTTTTTATGATACATGAAACAGTGCTTTCAGAATGATGCAAGATGGCTTTAGGTGCAACTGTTGTAAAAAAAAAAGCTTATATATTTTTATATAATATTTCACAAATATATATAAATTATGACTTCTAATATATTTATGGAAGGCAGAAATCTTCAACTGTCTAATTATTTATAATGATGTCAGTGTAATTTTACTAGCCTGTAGTGAATTTTAAAAGTTTTTCTGGTAAGTATTTTACCTGCTCAAATGACCTAGAATACTCTTTCTCTGTATTGCTAAGTTCTTTCTTTCTTTTTTCCTGCAGGCAGAGCTACATGGAAATCATTCCAAAACAATTACTGCTGCTTTAGTCACAAATTATTGATTTTCTGTTCATTGTGTATGTAGAATTGCTGCTCTACTTAGATTCTAAAACAAGCCTTTTTAATTGTGTTTTCCAGGAAGATATGAATTTAAATGAAGATAAAAAGGCACCATTGCGGGAAAAGGACTTCAGTATCAAAAAAGAAATGGTGACGCAGTACATTAATGCTGCTTCCAAGATGGTAAGTAAAGCTGTCGAGTTGAGAAATGCTGCTGAAACACGTGGGACAGCGGACAATACGTGTGTCTAATGGAGCACCTAAGTTTGTGGGCAACTGTTATCAGAGAGCTTTTGAATGTATAGTTAAAGGTACAAGTATTATAGTGAGTTTGTTTAATTTACAAGTATTTCTCACCTTATGGCTTTTAGACTTATTTTTTAGCCGTTCACAGTGTTAAGAAACACTGTGGTTGCTTGGTCTGCTCACTTTAGGTCATCTCTCCTTGTTAGTGAATTAAGATGGGTATTGATCCTCTCATGTCACTTATAAATTAGGATAATATTTATATTTTAGAAAAGTGAGACAGATTTGACTCTTAACTACCTAACTCAGAATGCATAATCATGGCTTAGAGACATATGTTTAATGTGAGTTTCCCTGTGGATGAAATTAGCTTGTAACAAATTGTAAATGTAGACACTGAGAGGAGCATTACGTCTCCGCATGGCTGCTGCTTTTCTAGGGAAACATGAAATATGTGGGTGGAAGTAATGACTAAATGTCTGAGAAACACGACTGGCACATAGAATTTATTTCATGGAACAACAAATGAGCTTGACCAGTCATAGAATTGTGACTAAATGGATTGGATGAAAAATATACAGTGGAAGCTAATGAGGAAGCAAGGCTCAGTAAAAAGACAATAGAGAATGCTTTTTGGCTGAACATAAAATAGAACTGGACTGGAGAAAAATAACTAAACACACTGTTTTCACGGGAACTTTAACCCAAGGTCAGTTTACAAGCATATGAGTTATTTATACTCTGACTCCATGTATCTGCTTAGGCCAGTCAGTGACTCAGGTGTTTCTTTTGGAAGAAAGACTCAAGCGATGTTTAATTGTTAAGCATGTCTCATTTTTTGGCAGCCTGATGTTCAGATGTGGAATTCACTGAGTACCGTGTTTCCCCAGCACTCTCTATAGACGGGCCCTGCGTCTTGCCACTGAGATGTGCGTTGCTTTTGTTCCGTGATGAGACTCAGCCATCACAAATCACCAGTGGGGCTTTAGACTGACTGTGTTTTAGACTGACTATTTATCTTCTGTTTGATCTTGGACATCTAATTTTGTCTTTCTGATCCTCAGTCTCTTTCTACATAAGATGGAGCTAATACTAACTTCACCATAGGCTTGTTGTTAGAATTAACTGTGATTAGAACATAACAGATTTTTAACTGGTGGTTGCCTCTTGTGGCAGCAGAGGTTGTAGTAGCAGTTGTTTACTTTTTATTTTTCTTTGTGATTTATTATTCCTACTGTTGAAATCATTATACTACAAAACACAATTAAAAATATAAGTAAATGTACCTTAGTAAAATACAAGTTTCCTATTAGTCTGCATTTCTAAGACATTCACTAAACGTGTTTATTAAGTGTCTGTATGTAAGGCACTTACTTAAGGCCCTAGTGATTGGGCACCAGAATAGTGTGTCATTGTGTTGTGTGGAGCAACATGGGACACACGTTACAGAAACACACACGCATGTCATGGTAGGTGGACTGTGATGTGGGGGGAAAGCAGAGGGAGTGGGGATGGTGTAACTGGTTTCTATAGAGTCATCGGGGCAGAGTCTCCTGTTAGAGAATTTCAAATCCAACAAGCATGAATCCAGTTAATATAATTATAGGAGATAATACCTTAGTTAGAACTGGTTTAGAAAACCTTGGCATAGTAGTGCAGTTTATTTCTGGAATTTCAGATAAACTTTTTAATAGAACAGAATATTTTGAACTTCTACAAGTGGATCTGTTTCAGTTCACATTCACTGATTTTAAACTGTAATCCTCTAATTATTTTGGACTCCGGTTGGAATTTATTTACCAGAATTAGATAATTAGATTATCAGAATTGAAATAGATTAACTATCTGAAGTATGATTAAAGCTTTTAGTTGGTGTGTGAAGGGTCATGACTCTCCTAGAAGGGTTCTGAATAATTTGGCAAATGGTTAACATTGTAGAGAGTTCAAGCTGACCAGTCATCTGCTTTTGCTGTGAAAGTAAAAACACATTCATTAACTCTAGGATGTGGACTTTGTTATGCCAGTATATTTAGGTTAATGAGTACTGAAAAAATTTTTCTGAGAAGGCAATGAGTTCATAGATAGGTTGTTCTAGGGAGAATGTGGGAAGTTTGTGTCAAATGTTACCATTTTAGCCTTAGAATTTGCTTTGAGATTCTCTTTTGTGGGTAAGCATTAATATTCTCTTTTGGAAGATAGTATATTGATTCCTACTGTTGATGATTTGGTAACGCTTTAGCAAAGTTAACCCTTAAATTAGCCCTGAAGTAGATCAGCTTGACTTTAAAATAGGGGGGGAAAACACTGAAAAAGCCATCAATAAAACTAGATTGTTTTCAAGATCTTACAAGTTTTGGTTTAGGTGGCTGAATACTACAACTGAATTTCTTCAGTTAGGAAATATTATTAAAATGTACCAAGTAAATATCATATTTAGAAGCTAAAAATACCATACTCACATGTTTCTAACTTTCTAGGGCCTTTTGGCCCGTGCAGTCTGATGGCCGGGTCTGGCGGGGCTTCTATGAACGCTCTCCCTGGACCGGAGCGGGCAGGCTGCCTTCCCTGCTGCTGGTCGTGGTTGGGCCGGGTATGCGGTGCTCAGCGACTGAAGCCATGGAGCTGCTGCTCTGGCTTGGTGCAGGCCTGTGCCAGACTCTGCTGTGACGTGAGGTGGTGTCTGCTCTTATTTAAGCTGCCTGGAGCTGGGTTTTGCTTTGCTGCTGTAAACATCCTGTAGCCATCCAAGTGTCCTTTTGTGTATGTGGGCTGTCTCTTTAATTTCCTCTGGAAATTTCTTTCTCTATCCAAGTCAATTTAGTTCAGTTCATTTGCTTAGTCGTGTCTGACTCTGCGACCCCATGAATTGCAGCACGCCAGGCCTCCCTGTCCATCACCAACTCCCGGGGTTCACTCAAACTCACGCCCATCAAATTGGTGATGCCATCCAGCCATCTCATCCTCTGTCGTCCCCTTGTCCTCCTGCCCCTAATCCCTCCCAGCATCAGAGTCTTTTCCAGTGAGTCCACTCTTCGCATGAGGTGGCTAAAGTACTGGAGCTTCAGCTTTAGCATCATTCCTTCCAAAGAAACCCCAGGACTGATCTCCCTTCTATCCAAAGAAGTATCTGAAAGATCTTTGGAGTCACTGCAAGGCTTGGTGGCCATTTCTTGGTAAATGACTTGCCTTAGATGCTTCGCAGCAAGTTTATTGGAGAATGCATGCATGCATCCTTAGTCGCTTCAGTCATGCTGACTCTTTGCGACACTATGGACTGTAGCCCTCCAGGCTCCTCTGTCCATGGGATTCTCCAAGCAAGAATACTGGAGTGGGTTGCCATATCCTCCAAGGGATCTTCCCGACCCAGGGATTGAACCCATATCTCTTAGTCTCCCTCATTGGCAGGAAAGTTCTTTACCACTAGCACCATCTGGGAATTACTGGAGAACACTTCTTTCAAAAAGACAGTGGCACTAGTGGTAAAGAATCCGCCTGCCAATACAGGAGATGGAAGAGATGTGGGTTCAATCCCTGGGTCAGGAAGATCCCCTGGTATAGGAAATGGCAACCCACTCCAGAACTCTTGCCTGGAAGATTCCATGGACAGAGGAGCCTGGCGGGCTACAGTCCATAAGTCTCAAAGAGTAATTAAAATAAATAAATTTATATTAAAAGAAAAGTGTTGGACACGACTGAGCACACATCACTTACCATTTCCTACTCCATGGAGTCTTCCTGACTTGGGGATCGAACTGGCGTCTCTGTTTGTTTGTCTTCTGTGTTGCAGATGGATTTTTTAGTGCTGAGCCACTGGGGAAGCCCAGCCTGTTGCAGAGGATTAATAAAAATCTCTTTCCCATCTGTTGAGAAGAAAGAATTTGCTGTTCCACTTTTACGCTTTTTCAGGGTAATTTGCGGAGAAGGCAATGGCACCCCACTCCAGTACTCTTGCCTGGAAAATCCCATGGACGGAGGAGCCTGGTAGGCTGCAGTCCATGAAGTCGCTAAGAGTTGGACATGACTGAGTGACTTCACTTTCACTTTTCACTTTCATGCATTGAAGAAGGAAATGGCAACCCACCTCAGTGTTCTTGTCTGGAGGATCCCAGGGACGGGGGAGCCTGGTGGGCTGCCGTCTGTGGGGTTGCACAGAGTCGGACATGACTGAAGTGACATAGCAGCAGCAGCAGCAGCAGGGTAATTTGTGGTAATTCATAATGGAGACAACCTGAGAGGCCAAAACCTGTATCTCAGAAAGTGAAAGCAAACCCTCTGGAAGAAGGAAGATGGTCAGAGCAGGTGAGAGGGAGTGAGGAGCGGAATCAGCCTGGCCAGGAGAGAAGGGCTGGGGCGGAGGGGAGTCTGGTGTGGGGACGAGGCAGGAATCGGGGGGTCTGGAGAGAAGGTTCAGGGCAGAGGGGCGTCTGGTGCCCTGGGGACGTGGGGTTTCGGGGGAGAGAGGGAGAGACATTTGAAGAGTTTGGAAGGACATTGTGTTTTGCCCTATATAGTGAAACACCTTTATTATGTCTTTAAGAACCACTGTGTCTCTAAGAGGGACCATTCATCTTCTCTTTCTTTTTCCCTAATTTATTTTTATATACTGAAATGACGACACTGTCCAGGCAAGTTCGCTTCTATACAGACTACAACCAGACAGCTGTCAGCATATAGTTTTTTTTGGTTGTAGATATAATGCTTTAAAAATCTTTCTTCAAAATGTATACTTCTAGTTCCTGAGGCTTGTGCTAGCTTGGAATCAAACGTTTTTACAGGCTCCCCAG